>CM059190.1:33493568-33968568 GCA_030323885.1 Branchipolynoe longqiensis | reverse complement strand
TGAAAACAAGCCTAGGTACCCGGGCTTACATGCTATGGACAGTATAAATACAGCCTCAATTAAAAAATAAATAAATATAAATAAACGCTTCAGGGTAAGCAGACAGCTATAAAAAATAGTAAATCAGTATTTGTTGGTTTATTCAGTCTTTGTCATGGCATACTTCTATTCGCAAAGGCACAACACAGACTGAAACTGTTCATATAGCCCAGGCTAAGCAAAAGCATCAGCAGAGTAAAGATTGTCTCCTTCACTTACCAGACTTTCTGACTGTAGCGACAAACACATGTCAAACGTGCCACCACACATTCTGAGCACAAATTGGGCAATCAGTCATTGCCGAGCTTACAACAAATGATGAGCTGCTGTTGTTGTTGCCACTGATGGACAACCAAGAAGTCCAATATGGATTTGGATGAATAGATTTGAAATTGAGTATGTGTATAATATACATCGCAATTCACACAGACAAATAGCTATGGTTCATTCAGTCTCAGTCCAATATGGATTTGGATGAATAGATTTGAGATTGAGTATGTGTATAATATACATCGCAATTCACACAGACAAACAGCTATGGTTCATTCAGTCTCAGTCCAATATGGATTTGGATGAATAGATTTGAGATTGAGTATGTGTATAATATACATCGCAATTCACACAGACAAACAGCTATGGTTCATTCAGTCTCAGTCCAATATGGATTTGGATGAATAGAGATTGAGTATGTGTATAATATACACGCATATACGACCAGTATGGTTCATTCAGTCTCAGTCCAATATGGATTTGGATGAATAGAGATTGAGTATGTGTATAATATACATCGCAATTCACACAGACAAACAGCTATGGTTCATTCAGTCTCAGTCCAATATGGATTTGGATGAATAGAGATTGAGTATGTGTATAATATACATCGCAATTCACACAGACAAACAGCTATGGTTCATTCAGTCTCAGTCCAATATGGATTTGGATGAATAGATTTTAAATTGAGTATGTGAATATATACTTCACAATTCGCACGCACAGACAAACAGCTATGGTTCATTCAGTCTTAGTCCAATATGGATTTGGATGGAACAGATTGGAAATTGATTATTTGTATAATAGGCCTATATCACAATTCACACAGAAAAACAACTGTGATTTGACAATCTGTTAATCAGGTTCGTTGGATGTATAGATAGGAAATTGAGTAGGTGTATGCACACCACAATTGACACAGATAAGCAGTTGTGATTAGAAAACACTGTACCTCAGGTTTCGCTGTGGATCAGTTGGAATACAAAAGCAGATAAGGCATCAGATAAGGCATCAGATATCAGGAGGAACACCATGTGGATGTCAAAGTCCTGTGCATGCTGTTTTAATGAAGCGCCTGAGATCTGAATTCCTTAGATTAAGGTGATCTTCATAGATAGTCTTCAAATGATAGCTGCATAGATGACGTTGTACTTTCACAAAAGGCTTCAGTCGTTCTGCTATTGAATGTTTAAGCCCCATTCACACACGGGCCTTAAATCGCTTCAACTAGTTCGCCTGATCTAATCCACCTAGCAAAGTGGTCTGCATAAGACAAACTAGTTGAGTCGATTCAGCCCTAATTCGCCTCAGCGGAGCGTTCACATGCGCGATCTGAGTCGACTTTGATGAGCCGAACTCATTAAGGTGACTAAAGTTAGCTATAGTTAGCAGACGATGATATAGGATTTTTGGCCTTTATTAGGTTTGTTGGGGGCTTTTATGTCTTAACAATACATAAGATCATATCAGGACGGGGATTGTTGGGACATTTTTTCAGGCGATTTATCACGTGACCAGCTGATGACTAAATAATGTTATTGGTATTATATTTGGTTGGGTGTTGGAGTTTCACACCCTGGCAATATCTAAGGTCATATCAGGACAGGTACCGACTTCTGACAGTGTGCACTAATGGCGACTTCATTCTGCTTGGAAATCAGTCCACTGGCAGCATGACCCAATATCCCACTCAGTCACATTATCCTGACACCGAGCTAACCAGGCCTTGCCCTATCCTATTAATGCTGAGTGCCAAGCTAGGAAGCGACAAGTATCAATTTTTATAAGTCATTGGTTTCACTCGCCGGGAACCAACACTCAAACACTCGATTGCCACATGCGAGGTCCGCGCTCTACCGATTGGCCACCCGAGGAGAGGGGGGGGGGGGGCCCACAGTGACCTAACGTGACGTGACATACTTCCGCGCGCATGCGCCTACATTATTCATCTGTCTTTGTAAATCATGGCTTATGTAGAGCGGCGTGTTGCTGTGTAGTCTAGTCACAGAACCATTACAATGGAGATGTCTGGAGTTCAATTCCCAGTCGAGTCAAACCATTGACCAGACGAATGAGTTAAGCGTCCGTTGACTGTTTTGGGAGATCCATGATTTCGAGTCGAATCGGTTGAGTCAAACCAATGACTTCCAAATTGATACTTGTCACTTCGTAGCCAGTTGCTCAGCGTTACTAGAATAGGGCAAGGATTGGTTGGCTCGGTGTCAGGATAATGTGACTGAGTGGGATCTCAGGTCATGGTGATGGTGGCCTTGTATCCCAGCGTGTAGCCTTGGGGTGTTGCTGGTTCGAATCCATATCAGGAATAAATATATATATATATATATAATAAGGAATATTAATAATATTTGTACAAATGCTTTATACTGCAAATAAAGTTTCCATAAGTGCGTACTCTCACAAGTCGGTACCCGTCCTATTATGACCTTAGATGTTGCTAGGACGTAAAGCACCAACAAGCAGGAGCGGGGATCAGTAGCCCATTTTACTAAGATGGAATAACACTATAATCGATCTTATGCACTCTCTATGGTGGCAGTTTGGGTTGTGACACTTCAAATATATTATTTCTGCGGAGCATGCGCACTCAGTTGCAACTCTGGTCGCTGGTCAGCTTTGGAAGCGAGTACTAAGTTTGTATAGTTTTGCCATTTAGTTATTGAATATTAAACCCTGCCATGCGTAGCAATTATTTTTAACTTATCATTTGGATTGGCGCAACTTATCATTTGGATTGGCGCAACTTATCATTTGGATTGGCGCAACTTATCATTTGGATTGGCGCTTATCGAATTTTGGAAAAGAGCTTTTCAAGTATACTATATGTTATGGTATATAACACAAAGACTTGTGGATTCAATATGTAATAGAAACTAACACGTATATTTTATATCCCATATATATTTATACATATACAGTAAAACCTACCTAACCTACCACCTCCACAGATCGACCACTCCCCTATATTGATCGCCAACAATACCATTGTAACCATATTCTAACTCCCTAAGCCGACCACCTCCGTAAGTGGGCCACTTAAAGTCGGTCCCAAGGTCGGTCGATTTAGCGAGGTTTTACTGTATATTTATAAATATGAAGAGTCTAGGTGCAAATCCCCGTAAACACCAATCCAAAAATGTACTTAAACATTGAGCTAACCCTCAAATGTTTAATTGTTTACATTCCTATTTTTTTGCTCATTTCTCCATAACCATTTCTTCGCAAACAACATGGAATTATTGAGAATTAAAATTACCTTCAGGTAAAATCGTTAAGCTATATTTCAATTTTTGGATTGGCGTTTACAGGGATTTACGCCTGAAATCTTCATACATATATATACTATATATATATATACATACTATATGTATACATATATACATATATACATATATACATATATACATATATACATATATATACATATATACACATATATATACATATATACATATATACATATATATATACTATATATATGCTTATACATATGGATGTATTATATATCCTGGTGCATAGCATAGCCTAGTCATTCTCTTCCTGGTCAATTGAGCCTGAGAGTTCAAATGATGCGGTCAGATTGTGTATTTACTTCAATTGTATGTTTATTTCTTAGTATATTTGTTTGTTTATGTCAATTTCAAGATTCAAAACATTTGCATCGATTTATTTCGCCATTAACCATGTCGCCATTCCTACTTTCAATGACAGTCTGGATCCACGGAGAAGCATTCAAAGGCGGTAGGTGGAAGCCTAGGAACCTGACATTTCTGCACAGAAAAATACCCCACACTGGAATGGGATATTTGTTCTATTAAGCGTTGTAAACATGGAGTGTAGTTGTGCATGATGTGTTTTTACACTTTGGGTAATCTTATATATGTATAATTGTATACATGTATATATAGTTAAGGGTCCGTTTACTAGTGTTACACTTGGTCAAAGACCCTATAATACTAAGACAGCTCACACGCTATCTCTCCCATGGTAATGTAAATTTTGCAGTGCCACCTTGTGGTGGGTTTGATAGGCCCGCCTGCTGGTTGGTGTTTCACATGTAAACACATACAATTATATTATACATGAGATAGGTAAGTATGAATATACATCAATATGAAATCGCTATGAACAAATACACATCATCATCATCATCATCATCATTGCTATCATCACACATCTTTCACATTCATATATGCATTTATACATATAATATAGCAACTGTTTAACCAAGAGAACAGCCAGCGCACCAAGTGGTGGGTTTGATCATTTTGATTACACAGTACAGGATGAGTGAGCCGTCTTAGTATTATAGGGTCTTTGACTCGGGGTGTAAAAAACAAGATTCAGTATTGCACTCCGAAGATTGCATGTGTATTGATGTTGCACCAGATCTTTGGGGGGAAATTCACAAGTTGTGGTTTAACCCTCTAGTAACCAATGTATCTCATACGATACAAACATTTCCTGATCACCATAGCCAAACCAGATGTGATTAATTTACCTGTTTATAACCACAGTACCATCTATGATATAGTTGTAGTACTATGGTATTATGCTTATAAAAGGGTAAATTAATAACGGCTATGTTGGCTATGGTGATCAGGAAATGTTTGTATCGTAGATGATACACTGGTTACTACAGGGTTAAAAACCTCTCAGCAAGTTACTATTCATTGTTTCCTACAATCTTTTCAATACGATGTTAATCTTGCGTCAGATAGCCCATTTATTTGTAAATGGGAAAAGCATCTCATAAGTATTGTACTTCTGCTTTCTCCCTTTTCATGTGAAAAAATTACTAATATAAATATCAACTTGTGTGTACATTGATCATGTGGAAATCAATATTGTATTATTATTATTACATCTTCATTCATATGCAATTTCATTGACTCATTGTGTCAGATACTGCAGTGGACAAGGTTTGGTTGGTTGTTGGTGTTTTACATCCTCTCAACATCCAAGGTCATATCAGGATGGGTACCGACTCGTAATAGATCACACTCATGGCGACTTTAAAGTGCTGCCCCACTGGGAGACCAGGCCGCCAGCACCATGACCCGATATCCAATGCAATCATATTATCCTGACACCGAGCCAACCAGTCCTTGCCCTATCCTAATAATGCCCAGTGCCTGGCTAGGAAGCAACAAGTATCAATTTGGAACTCATTGGTTTGACTCGACCAGGGTTTGGTTCGAATCCCACGATCTCCCAAAATTATTATGCGCAATCATTTAGAGATACACAAATTCGCTAAATACTTAATGGATAGGTTTTTTTAGGTGCTTTTGGAAGTGTTGGTTTCTAGTTTTATAGTTAGTGAGCTAAAACGATATCATTATGCACATACTACTATTAAATCTATGTTATTATGCACATTCCTTTATATCTACACACATTCGTAGAAGCACTTGTTGTTGTTTCGGTTGTTGTTGTTGTTTTAGTTATAAAATTAAAACAATATACTAATGTACATTCGTTTATAATCTATGCAAATTCGAAGACCAAAGTGCTTGTGTTTTGTCGGGGGATTAAAAAGTTAAAATGATACTACGATGAATCATCTTTTGTATCTAGGCAAAGTTTATCTCATGGCGATCTCCACTGATAACTCGTGCATTGCATTTAGCTTTGAGGGAATCGATTTTAAAATCCATTTAAAAATAAATGTGTTTAAAGATATATTAGATTATATGTTTTACTATTTTATTTGGAAAGAGAAAAAAGTTATAATATTTGTAGTACTTATACATTTCTTTCTTAATCCGATTAATGAAATTAAACAGATTTATTTTTCAATTGTTTCTAGGAAAGTAGTCTTTAAAGAAAAGATAACCGAGTATAAGGGCTCGCATTCTTGGGTAGTATTTAAATCTTTAGAATCAAGTTCCCCTTTGGTATTTTATCCATCAGTTGTTACTGCGCAATGTAGCGTTATTTCTACCAACATGCTATATATGCTGTGGTATATAACATATTATAAACCTGGCTAGGAAGCGACAGATATCAATTTTTTGGCCAAACCAATGTGGTGTTCTCTGTGGCGGAGTGGTTAGAGTGTCTGACTTTTTTCTAGGTCGGACTAGTAATCTGAAGGTTGGTGGTTCGGTTCCTCTGCCAATTTGGATTTCCACCGCTGTGTATAACTTACAGCGACATCAAAGGCCGGTTGCTTTCATACCATGTCTATGTGGTGTGGGAGGTTAGAAATCCCTTGGGTCGGTAAAAGTGTGGACCCAGGCTTTCTATCGACAAACTGTCTAATGGTGAAAACAGGTCTATTCAGACTTATCCATGACAGGCAGTATAAATCTTCAATAAAAAGATTTTTCTTTTTAATTAAAAAAAAAAAAAAAAACTTAAAAATTGATACTTGTTGCTTCCTAGCCAGCGCTCAACACTATTAGGATAGGACAAGGACTGGTTGGCTGAGTGTCAGGATAAGGTGACTGAGTGGGATATCAGGTCATGGTGCTAGCGGCCTAGTCTCCCAGTGGGGCAGCACTATAAAGTCTCCATGAGTGTGCACTGTCAGTACCTGTCCTGATATGACCTTAAGTTAGATGTTTCCAGATCGTAAAACTACACCAACCAATCAAAGTAAATAGGCTTCACTTAACCTATCCAAATTTCCTATCCATGTCTAGAGCCCCGTTCACACTGGGCAGTTAATTCGATTCATATAAATTGACTTGCCTAGTTCGACTCACATTCGCCGTGTGGACGCTACGCTAATGCGATTTAGGGCTGAATCGATGCATCTAGTTCGCTTCAAATAAACCACCTCGCGAGGTAGTATAGATGAAGCGATTTAGCTCAAATCGACACAAGTGGCATGTGTGAACCCAACCGACTTACTTGAGGCAGATTAAGGACATGACACACATGCGCAGTCGAAACCTCAGTTTGTTGACTTTCCAGTCGATCAAAAGTGCATATTATATAATTTGGTCTAAGAACCTGCTAGAGGTGCACAGATAGTTTTTTCATCATTTATTTTTAGGGTTTCACTGCCCAGCAGAAGTTTTGACCATTCCAAAACAATATGATTCAGTCGAAACAGATCTAGGTCGAACACACACTCTCTAGTGCCGACGTCGACTAAGCGAAACTGGCGCTGGTTAGTCTTGACTTGCTCATGCGCAGATATCGATTTCCGCCTTAAATCGGCACAAAGCACTGCCCGTGTGAATGCGAAACACTTTCAAACTCGGTCCGTGTGAACGCGCATTTAAATCGATTCATATGATTCGCCTTGTCTAAATCGCTTTAAACTTTTCCCGTGTGAACACGGTTTTAGACAGTGTTCGCTAGAAATAGAATTATTTTACATTCAGATTGGTCTTAGTCTTCCTTGGCGGAAACAGGACTGAGATTTCTTTGCAACACTCTCATCACTATATTCATAGGCATCTGTGTGCTTGAATGGTTATTTTTTTATGTGGGGGGAGGGGGTATTGTTGTTTCTTTTTTTGCCATAGAACACCAGACCACATGATGTATAATGTATGCCCCAAGGGTCTGCCTCTAGAGGTCTCAGGGGGCGGTCACTTTGTATGTATGCTTTAGTAACAAGATTTTGTCTTTTGTTTGTTTGTTGTGTTTCTTCTGTTCTTTGCAAATTTCTAGAATCCTAGAGTTGCTTGGAAGTTGATGGTGACTAATAACACTAGTGGTTATGTGTGCTAATAATATACACATCTAGCTACTGTTATGTGCTTGTGTGAGCGAGAGACAGAGAGAGTGAGAGAGAGAGAAGGAGAGAAAATGACACCCATGCAAATGAATTTAATAGTGTGAGAAAACGTAGAAATCTTAATCCATGGCGGATGTTACCTGCATGTTTGCATTCCCGCGGAAGGATTCTAGTTAAATTAAATAATTTCCGGAATAGGACGTCTGCTGTATTAATTACAATGGCTGTATGTCTATTTTATAATGACATTGTTCTTTTTAATAATCCTACTATGATGGTTTGATACCCCGTGACCCCCACCTCTGCCAATTTGGATTTCCACCGTTGTGTATAACTTACAGTGCCATCAAAGGCCAGTTGCTCTCATACCATGTCTATGTGGTGTGGGAGCTTAAAAATCCCTTGGGTCGGTAAAAGTGTAGGATTTGACTTTCTATCGACCAACTGTCTAATGGTGAAAACAAGACTATGCAGACTTATCCATGATAGGCAGTATAAATCTTCAAGAAAAAAAGAACAAATATTAATAATAAGTACGGAATTAAAGATAGTTAAAGAGATCTAGGAAAAATGCTTAGTCGTTAATAATATGCTGCTTTAATGATCACTTGATAACTGTGGAAACATACCATCGCTGTGGGGGGTGAGGTTGAGGTCTGGGTAGAGAAGAGTGTAGGCGGAAAAAAAATTGACACAAAGGCAGTGGTGAATTTAACTAATAGACATAGAGGTGAGTAATTTCCGATTTGGGCCGGATTTCTGAGAAAGAAAGGAAGAAAAAAGAATTCTTGATCATATGGATCATTTCCCATTGAACACTTAGTACTCTCAAAGCAAGCGGAAGTCAGATTTCCGGTTTTCTTTTTTAGTTGTTTGCGAGTGTCGTCCCTGTAGAGACCATTGTGGGTGGGTTAGAATGGATATGCGCATGCGCGTGTGCTTGACCAACATAGGCCCTGACTCTTTGCATTTGGGTCAACCATGGAGGGTTCGAACCCTGGTCGAGTCAAACCAATGACTTAAAAATTGATACCTGTCGCTTCCTAGCCAGGCGCTCAGCATTGATAGGATAAGGCAAGGAGTCATTGGCTCAGTGTCGGGATAATGTGACTGAGTGGGATATCTGGTCATGGTGCTGACAGTCTGATTTCCCAGCACTATAAAGTCACCATGAGTGTGTACTGTCACAAGTCGGTACATGTACTGGTCATGGTGCTGACAGTCTGATTTCCCAGTGGGGTAGCACGATAAGGTCCCCATGAGTGCACACTGTCACAAGTCAGTACCCATCCTGATCTGACCTTAGACATGAAACTGCAACAACCAACCAACCTGACTCTTTGACCGTGACCTAATTATGCTTCTCTATAGGCAACATACATGTGGTGTGATGATGGTTTTGGTGCTCCAAGGCAAGCTTGTCTCCATTGCAGTGTTACAAATTGTGCCGTAAGGGCCATTTGCGGCGAGTAGTTGTTGGTTGTTGTTTTACATCCTAGCAACATCAAAGATCATATCAGAACATGTACCGACTTGTGACAGTGCACACTCATGGTGACTTTATAGTGCTGCCCCACTGGGAAATCAAGCTGCCAGCACCATGACCTGATATCCTACTCAGTCACATTATCCTGACACTGAGCTAACCAGTCCTTGCCCTACCCTATTAATGGCGAGCGCCAGGCTAGGAAGCGACAGGTATCAATTTTTAAGTCATTGGTTTGACTCGGCCAGGGTTCGAACCCTCCTCGGTTTACCAAAATGGCCTCTCACTGGCCGATATTATTAATTGAATTTCTGTAATCGGGGATCAGAAATACATGTCCAATATAGGTATATACATTTGCATATTATATATTATATATATTATGTATATAGTAAAACATCTCTAAATCGACCGACCATGGGACCGATATTAAGTGGTCCATTTAGGGAGGTAGTCGGTTTAGAGAGTTAGAATATCCTTACAATGGATATAGACGCCATCCCCCATGCCTCAGAAAGCCTGGAGAACACCGTGGGGCCAGTACACAACCTTGCTTGACCCCATTGGTAACATATTATACGTGCTATATATATATTATACATATTATATATATGTTATGTTTTAGGTATTATGTATATTATATATACTATATATTAAATATATTATTTTTATTTAGAAAAGTCGGCGGCGAAATGGGCAGATAGTAGGAGGGGAGGTGCCACCTGGAGGATAGGAGGGGAGTAGGGGAGCTGCTTGAAGGCAGACCTCCACTCCAGGCTGCACCCCAGACTCCAGTAACCCAAACGACAAAGGAATCAAAGGAGGTTGCAACAGTAGTATAATACAATAGATAGCAACTAATAAGCAGTAGAATTACAGACAGTGAATAATATATGCATAAGTGCTTTATGCATCACATATATTATATATATTATGTATATTATATATATTATATAGATATTATATATATTATATATATTATATATATTATATATATTATATATAGTATGTATATTATATATATTATTATCTATATTATTATATATATTATTATATATAGTATATATTATATATATATTATATATATATTATATATATTATGCATATTATATCTATTATATATATTTCTGCTGGAGAAAGAATGGCGAATCCAGTGCACCTGGGCATAGAGTGACAGTCTGCGAGTGCAGCGCTGCGAGCCCCCTTGGTATCGAACCCGGGAACCACAGTGGTGTTACCAGAATAGAAGTAGTGTAGCCGGAGTCCTCCTTGCCTTACAGCTGCATACAGGCCTGTATACAGGTTATATATTATATATATTACATATATTATTTATATAATATATATTATATATATATTATATATATTATATATATTTATATATTATATATATTAATATAATTATATATATTATATATATTATATATATTATATATATTATATATATTATATATATTGTGTATATTATATATATATTATATATATATTACATTTATTATAAATATATATATATTATATATATTTATATTTTATATATTATATATATTATATAAATAATATATAGTACATATTATACATGTGGAAGATGTTATATATATTATATATATGAGATGTTATATTTACTGTAACCTCATTTTATTCCGTCATAGATATTAGCATAAAAATGATGATGAAGAAGAAGAGGAAAATGATCCAAACAAATAAGCCATGAATAAACACACACACACACTACATGACATACATTATATGACAAAGTCAGTCAGATGAACTAAGGTAAGGAAAGTAACTTCTGGTTCCCAGGCTGCTGTCACGTGTCCTTTACGCGCATGCACGCGGTGACATTTAATCAGCAGGCGTACAAAAGGAGGAACACTCTGTATAACTGTCTAAATCTGCCCGAACGAGGGGTGATGTAGTCCAGCTCCTAAAGGCTCACCCAGCTGTCTGTGTTCAACGCTAAGGTGCTCCTTCCGGTTCCGGCCGCCTATAAACCAATCAGCGCCGCGCTGTCTGGTCCGCCGTGTGCCGCTTCCCCTGCAGTTCCAGCGGCAAGTCTTACAAACAACTCTTACTGACAAGTCTTACTAACAAGTCTTACTAATGAGTCTTACTAATGAGTCTTACTAATGAGTCTTACTAACGAGTCTTTCTAACAAGTTTTACTAACAATCTTACTAACAAGTATTACTAACGAGTCTTACTAACGAGTCTTAATAACAAGTCTTACTAACAAGTATTACTAACAAGTCTTACTAACAAGTCTACTAACAAGTCTTACTAACAAGTATTACTAACGAGTCTTACTAACGAGTTTTCCTAACAAGTCTTACTAACAACTCTTACTGACAAGGCTTACTAACAAGTCTTACTAACAAGTCTTAATAACAAGTCTTACTGACAAGTCGTACTGACAAGTCTTACTAACTAGCAAGTCTTACTGACAAGTCTTACTAATAAGTCCTACTAATAAGTATTACTACCAAGTATTACTACCAAATATTACAACAAAGTATTACTAACAAGTCGTACTAACCAGTCTTGCTAACAAGTCTTACTAACAAGACTTACTAACAAGTCTTACTAACAAGTCTTACTACCAAGTGTTACTAACAAGTCGTACTAACAAATCTTACTGACAAGTCTTACTACTAAGTCTTGCTACCAAGTATTACTAACAAGTCGTACTAACCAGCCTTGCTAACAAGTCTTACTTACAAGTCTTACTAACAAGTCTTACTAACAATTCTTACTAACAAGTCTTACTAACAAGTCTCACTAGCGAGTCTCACTAACGAGTCTTGCTAACAAGTCTTACTAACAAATCTTAATAACAAGTCTCACTAACAAGTCTCACTAACAAGTCTTACAAACAAGTCTTACAAACAAGTCTTACTAACAAGTCTCACAAACAAATCGCCACTTGGGAAAACTGGCCTACACAGGTGCAACAGTTTGTTTGTTTGTTAAAATCATATCAGGATGGGTACCGACTTGTTACTGTCGGTACTCCTGGCAACTTTATAGTGCTACCCCACTGGGAAATCAGGCCACCAGCACCATGACCTGATATTCCACTCAGTAAAACTATTCTGATACTGAGCCAACCAGTCCTTGCCCTATCCTAATAATGCCGAGCACCATTCTAGGAAGCTACAAGTGTCAATTTTAAAGTCATTGGTTTGACTCGACCGGGAACCGAACTCCCGATCTTCCACACGCGAGGCCCGCACTCTACCGATTTGGCCACCGCGCCCAGTTGGCTCGAACATGATGATGTGACTGAGGAATGAAATGTAATCAATGGACAAGGAAGGACCCAGCCTATTGTGTACCAAGCATGGAATATAGTGGCATGGAATATAGAGTCAATCCAATGACTTATAGCATTGATACTTGTCACTACTGAGCCTGGCACTTGGCATTACTAGGATTGGATAAGGACTGGTTTGCATATTATCAGGATAATGTGACTGGGTGAGATATCAGGTCATGGTGCTGGTGGCCTGGTCTTCCTGTGGGCCAGCACTAAAAAGTTGCCATGAGTTGCACTGTTGCAAGTCGGTACCTGTGCTGATATGACCTTAGATGTTGCTAGGACATAAAACAACAAAGAAACAACCTTAGATGTTGCTATGATGCAAAACAACAATAAACAAACCCCATTCTTTTCAAATGAAGTATTCACACATAAGCAAAATACGACCATTCTTGGTTGGACACAGAACCATTTGCAAATAGAGTCAAGTCCCCTTCATCTGGTCATTGATAATGCATCTAAGGTTTTAAATTACCTCACAGCAGTGTCACTGTATAATAAGGATAAGGGTTATATTCTCTGGCTAGAGGAACTAATGCCCCTTGCCTAAAAAAATATAAATTTCAGCGGTATAGTGAGGGTAGATAGGAACGCAGTTGACACGTGAGCAGACAGCTGCCCAACATCGCATGGCAAACAAGCCTTACCGTCCACATATACAGTGGCATACCAGATATAATGATAGCTTGATATAGCGGCCTGCTCGATACAGTGGCAAACTGAATATAATGGTAGCCTGATATAGTGCCAAGTCAGATATAATGATAGCCTGATATAGCGACATGTCCAATATAGTGGCCTGCCAGATATAATGGTAGCCTGATATAGCGGCCTGTCCAATACAGTGGCATGCCAGATATAATGATAGCCTGATATAGCGGCCTCCCCGATATAGTGGCAAACCGAATATAATGGTAGCTTGATATAGCCGGCTGCTCGATATAGTGGCAAACCGAATATAGTGGTAGCCTGATATAGTGCCAAGCCAGATATAATGATAGCCTGGTACTGCGACATGTCTGATATAGTGGCAAGCCAGATATAATGGTAGCCTGATATAGCGACCTGTCCGATACAGTGGCATGCCAGATATAATGATAGCCTGATATAGTGGCCTGCCCGATATAGTGGCAAACCGAATATAATGGTTGCTAGATATAGCTGGCTGCTCGATATAGTGGCAAACCAAATATAATGGTAGCTTGATATAGCCGGCTGCTCGATATAGTGGCAAACTGAATATTATGGTAGCATGATATAGTGGCAAGCCAGATATAATGATAGCCTGATATAGCGGCCTGCCCAATATAGTGGCAAACCAAATATAATGGTAGCTTGATATAGCCGGCTGCTCGATATAGTGGCAAACTGAATATTATGGTAGCATGATATAGTGGCAAGCCAGATATAATGATAGCCTGATATAGCGGCCTGCCCAATATAGTGGCAAACCAAATATAATGGTAGCTTGATATAGCCGGCTGCTCGATATAGTGGCAAACTGAATATTATGGTAGCATGATATAGTGGCAAGCCAGATATAATGATAGCCTGATATAGCGGCCTGCCCAATATAGTGGCAAACCAAATATAATGGTAGCTTGATATAGCCGGCTGCTCGATATAGTGGCAAACCGAATATAATGGTAGCATGATATAGCCAGCTGCTTGATATAGTGGCAAACCGAATATAATGGTAGCATAATATAGTGGTAAGCCAGATATAAAGATAGCCTGATATAGTGGCCTGCCCAGTATAGTGGCAAACCAAATATAATGCGTGCCTGATATAGTGGTCTGCCTGATATAGTGGCAGCCTTATATAGCAGCCTACCTGATACAATGGTCGCAATACAGTGGCAAGCCCGATTTAGCGGACTATCCTATATAGTGGAAGTCCAGATATAGCTGTCAATCCAATATAGTGGTGTTCTCTGTGGCGGAGTGGTTAGAGTGTCTGACTTTTCTCTAGATCAGACTCCTAATCTGAAGGTTGGTGGTTCGATTCCCCATGCCCCCACCTCTGCCAATTTGGATTTCCACCGCTGTGGATAACTTACAGCGTCATCAAAGGCCAGTTGCTCTCATACCATGTCTATGTGGTGTGGGAGGTTAAAAATCCCTTGGGTCGGTAAAAGTATAGGCTCGGGCTTTCTATCGACAAACTGTCTAATGGTGAAAACAAGTATATTCAGGCTTATCCATAATAGGCAGTATAAATCTTCAAGAAAATAGTGGACAACACAATACATTGAACTAACCATGTGTGACCACCTCAATATAACAGTCAACCATATATATAATACAGTGAACCATATATCGGTAATTCCCATATAGTGATCATTTAAATGGATGTAACGGCCAATCTGATATAGTGGCCAACCTGATATAATGACCACCCTGATATAGCAGTCAGCAGCATATATTTGTCAATCCAATAGAGCAGACAGCTCAATATAGCTGCCGATCTGATGATTATACCAACCAACGAATATAGCGGTCAACCCGATATAGCTGCCGACCTAATATACAGTAAACCTCTCTAAATTGCCCTACCATGGGACCGATTATAAGTGGTCCATTTAGGAAGGTGGTCGGTTTCGGGGGTCAAAATATCCTTACAATGGTATTCTTGGGACCCAAATAAAGCGATCGAAATAGGGGAGTGGTCGATATGTGGAGATGGCCGGTTACAGAGGTTTTACTGTACTGACCAACCAATATGGATGCCAATCCGATATGGCGACCAAATATATAGCGACCAACCCAATAGAGTGGTCACCCGAATACACCAGTCACTGCATGTTTAGGAGCAGGACGTAGCTCAGGCGGTAGAATGTCCACCTGTGAATGTTTCGGTCATCCGATCGATCCTGCTCAGTGGACCCATTTGCAGTTTGGGCTATTTTCCGTTCCAACCAGTAGTCCACAGCTGGTTCATCAAAGGAGGTGATATGTGCTGTCCTGTCTGTGGGAAAGAGCACATAAAAGATCCGTTGCTGCTTATCAGAAAGAGTAGCCTCTGTGGCGGCAGTGGGTTTCCTCCAAAGAAATATGTCAGAATGACCGCATGTTTGATGTTCAATAGCCGAGGATATGAAAATCAATGTGTTATAGAGACATCATTAAATAGAACAAGCTTTACTTTTAATGCATCTGTATAACAGAATTTTGTGCAAATATTGGCTGGTTTTCCTCTTTTCTGCAGTGCTTGTGGCTTCAGTCTGGTTGATGGTGCGGCATGAGTAGCATGTTCTTGGAGTCGGTGACACATGGGGCGGGACGGGCTGGGGGCGGATTTGAGCCTGCCTCGAAACAACAGCCGACCTAATATAGTGACCAATCAGTAACTAATTTCTTCCAACCCCATATATTTCATATATGGTATAAAAGCCATTATGCGAGTAATATAAGGCCGGAAGCTTCCATCTACTCCTCAGCCCTTAATGCTCCCTCAGTCATTGACTGGGGAAGCCTTGACAGAGTCATCTACTGTTTCAGCCAACCTAACTTCAGATCCGATTGGGGCGCCACCTGTCTGCTGATGTGTCAACTGCCTTCCCATCTACCCTCACTGTACCACTGAATTTTTGCTCTAGTTTTGTGCAAAGGGTGTTAGTTCCTCTAGCCAGAGAATATGTCTCTCACCATTATTATACAGTGACACTGCTGCGAGGTAATTAAAAGCTTAGATGCATTACTGATGACCAGATAAAATGGACTTGAGTGTATTTACAAATGGTTCTGTGTCCAAACAAGCGTGGTCCTGTGGCGTATTCTCTTTTTGTGCAAATGCTTCCTTGGGGTAAGTGTTTGTTTCTTTGTTGTTGTTTTACATCGTAGCAACATCTAAGGTCATATCAGGACAGGTACCAACTTGTGACAGTACACACTCATGGCAACACATTAATGCTGCTGCCCCACAGGGAGACCAGGTCATCAGCACCATGACCTGATATCCTACTCAGTCACATTATCCTGATACTATGCTAACCAGTCCTCGTCCTATCTTCATACTTCCGAGTGCCAGGCTCGGTAGGGACAAGTATCAATCCTATGAGTCATTCGATTAACTTTTAACTTGGCTGACTGATATAGTGCCACTATATTCCGCACTTGGTACACAATAGGTTTGGTCTATGAGTCATTGGTTTGACTCAGCTGGGATTCGAACTCCCGACCTGCGCCTGCGCTCTACTGGGGAAGGGTAAGGGTGAGTGGGTGGACGGATGGGTGGGTGGGAGGAAGGGTCGGTGGGTCGGTGGGCGGATGGGTGGGTGGGTGGGTCGGTCGGTCGGTCGGTCGGTCGGTGGGGCGATGGCTGTATTTTGGCGGAAGTTGTCGGCAAGCTACTGGTGAGCAGTTCGGCTTGCCGCCGGCAGGTGTAAAAAGCTTGATGGGGACCAGCGGATGGGCGTAGACGCCGAGTAGCGGATCTAGGTTAGTTTATTCCCACATTAGCACACTAACAGAAGAGGCCCTCTCGGTCTCCCGGAAATAATGTCCACTGTGTTTTCCAACCAGCGACTGACCCCCAATCGCCGAGAGCGCTTAGTGCGGCTGGCGCTCTAGTGGTGGCGCCACCGTAGGTGTTGATATAGTCATTAGATTGATTCAACGGGAACAGAACTAGCCATCTCCCGTTTTATTAGGATAAAGTTGTGCATAATTCTCAAAGATCAACATGGGATGAGGATGGGTTATGGAGAGAGAGAAACAGACGGATAGCTTAAAGAATGAGAGAGAGAAAGAAAGAAAGTAGAAAGAAAGAAAGAAAAAAAGAAAGGGGGAAAGAAGGGAAGAAAAAAGGATGTAGGAAAGTAAGAAATGAAGGAAGGAAGGAGAGGGAAAGAAGAAAGAAAGAAAAGTAAGAAAGAAAGAAAGGAGAAAGAAGGAAAGAAAGAAAGATAGAAAGAAAGAAGCTAAGAAAGAAAGCTAAGATAAGAAAGAACGAAGGAAAGTAAGAAAGAAAGAAAGAAAGTAAGAAAGAAAGAAAGAAAGAAAGAAAGAAAGAAAGAAGGAAAGAAAGAAAGAAAGAAAGAAAGAAAGAAAGAAAGAAAGAAAGAAAGAAAGAAAAGGAGAGGTCAGGAAGGGCATGTGATTCAAAAACGCTTAATCGCCTTATTATGAGATTTGATTTCATGTGGCTTCTAAGAATAAGTAACATGCGCCTCAATCCTTCATTTCACTCGGTGAATACTCACTCTACACTTACTACTCTAGCCTTGAATTCCAGATCAGGCAAGAATACTATAATATGTGATGTGTTCATCGTATATTAAGATACAGGGGCGTGGTGCTTAGTGACTTGTGTCGGTAGCTGTGTACTGCCTTAAGGTATCTTAGCCCATGTCGCTTTCCATGACTTACAAACATGATATAGCTAGTGTTAGATTATGGATTGGGGCAAGGATGGGCTAGGGTCGAGCGGGTGTATCCACTGGTGTGTTTTTTATGAAACTGACTATGAATCCTACTCAGCCTTTCAAAATGGATTGCGTCTTAAAGTTGCATAATCCGATGGTTTTGAATTTCTGCAATTTTCTGAGATAAATACGTTAGATTGATCATTATAATCTACTTTACTTTAGGTTGCAGTAACTTTTAGTTTAAATGGCTAACTTTTGAGATATTTGGAGTGTAAACATGTACAGTTAGTTTTTGCAAGCATGCCAAAACTCTGACACCATAGGCTTATGTAGTAAAATGTTCTATTAATTAACTCAGTATTCCCGTCTATCTAGCAACAAATGTGTAATAAGTGCACCAGTATCTAAGTTAGATATGTAAAATCAAATCTAGATAATTGTTTTGGTTTTGAAAATGTGATGCCTCATCGGACTATGCCGCTTTAAATATATGGTCTAGTGGTTTTAGCATGTATCGGTAATTATTACCAAACTGTTCAGATTCTAGCCATCTGAAATATGATGAGTTTAGGAGCTGCAGAGTAAATTGGTGTTTTAATAGGTATAATACTGTCTGAAGAACCTATCGTTGGCTACTGGGTTCAAGTTTGGGTAAAGTTGTGTAGTCCGATAGTTTTTAGTATTTTTATTTTCTGAGATAAATATATTATGTTGATCATTATAATCTACCATACTTAATTTTGAAGTAACTTTTATTTTAAATGACTATCTTCTGAGATATTTTAAGTGCAACCATGCAAAATTAAGGTTGGCATGTATACCAAAACTCAAAGACCATAGCCTTCGGCAGTAAATTATCCCCGTCCTGATATGACCTTAGATGTTGCTAGGACGTAAAACAACAACAAACAAACAAGTAAATTTATCCCAGTATTCACTTCTCTGTGGTAATACATGTTTAATAAATGCATCAGTATCTAAGTTAGATAATGTAGAATCAAAATAGATAATTGCTTCGGTTTTGACAAATTTGATGTTTTCATCGGACTATGCAGCTTTAATTGCATTGGGTGATGTCAGGTACGTAAAGTAAAGGCCCAGGCACACATCACCGGATTGGGGGAAATGAACAGAAACCCAACAAAGTCCGTTTTGTGTCCGTACAAGTTTTGAACACGCACACAACTAGGAACGGATGCCACCGGACTAACGTCTACGGTTCTTGTCCGTTTTGAGTTTGTTTCGTCCGTTGGCTATCCGTTCATGTCTGTTTTATGTCCTTTTCATGTCTGTTTCATGTTTGTTCATCCAGCGGCCTTTGACCCGATATCGCAACATTTTGACACATTTTAATACATGTTGATACTTATGACGCCTGGACTAGACAATTCTGTCCATTGCTCAATCCAGTGATGTGTGACAGGGGCTTAAGGCATCCTATAAAGTTACACAACAATGGTTTTAAGAGGGACCATTTGTTCAGAGGAGGCATCATGCTTCTCCAGGGCCGTCATGGTACTTTTCCATTGCAGTACAATACTTTAATTTAGTTATCTATAATTTCAATCTATAAGTGGTGACCTATGAGTCTAAATCAGATCCTCTGCTATACTTCAATGCTGCTAGGCACACTATCAATTTGGTCTACACCACCTATAAGCCCCAGTCACACATACCCGGATCAGGGGCTGGACGAGCCCTGGACCGCCATCCGGGGTGGTCCGGGGTGATCCGTGGCTCGTCCGTGGATCATCCGTCCCTGACCGGGCCTGATCCGTGGCTAGTCCGGCACCGTCCGGGCTCAGCCCCGGATGTTTTACGATCTGGGCTCAATCCGGCCTGATCCGGGGGTGGTCTGGGGGTGGTCCGGGGGTGATCCGGGTATTTCGGGGGTGGTCCGGGGTGGACCGGGCCTGTCTGGGGGTGGTCTGGGGTCATTTTGAGCCACGGTTTGACCTGGACCATCCCCGGACTATCCAGGACTACCCCCAGCCTAGCCATGGACCACTCTCGGACTGCCCCCATAAGACCGGGGGTGATCCGGGATAGTCCAGGGGTGGTCCGGGATAGTCCGGGGGTGGTCTGGGGCAGTCCGGGGTTGGTCCGGCCTCATCCGGGTTAGTCAGGGGCCGATCCGGCCCAGTCCGGGCTCGTCCGGGGCCATTCCGGGGGCAGTCCGGGGGTGGTATGGGGTGGTCTGGGGCAGTCCGGCCTTTGGTCCGGGGCTCGTCCGGGGCTCGTCTGGGAAAGTGTGACTGCGAGGCAAAAATCGACGAAAACAGTGATTTTATCCATGGCGGTCCGGGACAGTCCCGGCCATTGGTCCGTGGGTGGTCCGGCTCAAAATCCGGGGCTTGTCCGGCTATGTGTGACTGGGGCTTTACTGGACGGCATGGCTGAATGAGTTGAGCGTCCCTCTCCGATTTAGGTACATCCTGGGATTCGAACCCGGGTCGAGTCAAACTAATGACTTAAACATTAATACGTGTCGCTTCCTAGGGAAGCAGCGCTCGCCATTATTATGATAGGGAAAGGACTGGTTGGCTCAATGTAGGCGCGGAAGGTCGGGAGTTCAATTCCCAGTCCAGTCAAACCAATGACTTACACTATGTATACTTGTTGCTTCCCAGATAGGCACTTGACATTATTAGGATAGGGCAAGGACTGCTTTGTTCAATGTCAGGATAATGTGACTAAGTGGGATGTCAGGTCATTGTGCTGGTGACCTGGTCTCCCAATGGGGCAGCACTATAAATTCACCATGAGTGTGCACTGTCACAAGTCGGTTCCCATCCTGATATGACGTAAAACTCCAACAACGAACCAACTACTTTTACTGCATAATTTCACTCAGGTTAGTGCTGATTGGCCTAATAGTCACAGCTTCGTCGTATAGGCCAGTAGTCTATATTTATAAATATAGATTATAAGTAACCCCAGCAGAATAGTTTCTTTCTTTTTTTTCTTCTTTTTTTTATGCTGTGTTTATACTGCCCATAGAATCTAAGCTCGAGTGCTCGGGCTTGTTTTCAATGCTGGCCAGTTGTAGTGGTGGCTTAATCTTATTACACAGTAGGATGTGATAAGATATTTTTGTTTCTCACGCAGTAGCAGGTACATGGTGATTAGTTAGCATATGTAGATGTTTTAGCTTGTTTTGTGTTGGGGTTGGCTATCCTAGGTCGATCAGGGTGCGGATTTTATTCATTTGAGAAAATGGTCAGTTAACTCCGTTTGGTTCAAAATATGCAGCCTATGAATAGCTATATTCGCTCATGATGTTCATGATTATGTAGAGGTGTCCTATTCATGCTTGTGCACCTCTCAGGCTGTATAATCCGATTAATGGTTCAAATTTTCTAAATCAATTTACTTATCTACATTTGATCTTACGCGCCCAACTTAGATACTAGAGCACTTATTTGACATTCATTTCAGTTTGGTGTTGCTATGTTTGAAAAAAAAGTGAACAATGCCATGTCTGACATTTCGGTATGCACACAGAAATTAACTTATTATATGAGCCTGTCTCAAAAGGTGATAACTCTTCTTTTTGTTTTGTCCATTGTAACGATTGACACAAAACAGCACAGAAACGGTTACACTGAAAACACAAGGATATTTGCTTCAAATCAATACGTATTTTATTGGGATTGTGAAACACCATGTAAAAAACAAATCAATTTATCCTGAGCAAATGCATAAGCAGATAGTATGTTGATCGTTACAATGGACAAGGTTTTGTCCCATATTGCTTAGCACTGTGATGTATGTAACACACCGTGCTATACGTATGTATGTATGTGCGTCGGGACCCAGCGAGGGGGTCACATGAGAGAGTTAACAAGGTAAACGTGAGACCCAATAAACCTCACTTGCTATCCTGAGCTGCAGCCGTCAACGTCTTGTTACTTCTATGGGATCCTACAAGCACCTTTTGAGACAGTCTCATATTTTAACTTCTCAAAGGTAATGCTATCAAATAGATATTACTTCAAATGACGTAAAGTAGATTATAATGATCAATTTAATGCATTCTTTTTTAAGATGGCAGAAAATATTTTTTAAATAACATCGTGTTATGCAACATTAAGACAAATTCAGTGATCTTATTAATCTGTCCTAATGATCGACATCCAAATATATTGCATAATATTGCGTTGCTTGTTACAGTTATACGATTACGCAACAATAAACTGAGGAAGTTTGATAAGATCACGTGATATACCGAACTATATAGCACCCTGTAACTAGTCTGAGCACGACATGGCTGGATCAGGTTGAAAATGCCAAAGTAGGTCTTGGAACGCCGGCGTCTGGAGAAATCAATCCAAACCTAAAGACTACCCGCATGCCAGACGCATGCCAGCAGGACGCATCCGGTTTGCCTTGCGCATGCGTGGTGGTTGTGTGCAGGGGGGGGTCGGTAGGGGGGGGGGTTAGGGGGTATGGGGGGATGTTCCCTCCAGGGGTGGGAGACGTGACTGTGGGTGTGTGGGTGTGTGGGTGTGTGGGGGTGGGGGTGGGTGGGTGGGTGGGGGTGGGGTGTGGGTGGGGTGGGGGTGGGGTGGGTTGGGGGTGGGGGTGGGTGGGTGGGGGTGGGGGTGGGTGGGTGGGGGTGGGCGGGTGGGTGGATGTGTGTGGGGGGGGGGGCTTCGCATTAAATAAATAGATAAAATGTGAATGTATATATATATACAAGGCTGCATCCCAAATATTAAATTCTAAGCATTTTTTGTTGTTGGTCCATTAGTTGTTTAAGCAGGGGAAATTTCAGTCATAGACGACTGGTCTTCCTCATTCCACTGCTGGTCGATAGAAAGCCCGAGCCTACACTTTTACCGACCCAAGGGATTTTTAACCTCCCACAACACATAGACATGGTATGAGAACAACCGGCCTTTGATGACGCTGTAAGTTATACACAGCAGTGAAAATCCAAATTGGCAGAGCTGGGGGCATGGGGAATCGAACCGCCGACCCTCAGATTAGGAGTCTGACCTAGAAAAAAGTCAGACACATATTGCATTTGAATCAATCAATCCTATTTGGCGTAATAGTTGGTGAGCCAAAATCATATCAGAACGTTCAAAGCAATGCTGAAATTGCGAATTTAACAAGGGGCCGACTTGCAGTATCGACTCACTTCGAATACATCATTTCTACTGTAACCTGGACGTGGGTGGAGGAAGGGGGGGGGGCAAAGTTCTCTACACTAACAATTCAATCTGCAAAAAATTAATACCACCCACCACCTAAAACAGAAATGTTGAAGTCCAATTTTAATCTATTTTATTGAAACAAACTACAATACATATATCATATATAATCGTTGAGTATCTGCTTCTAAATGAGGTTACGAATCCTGGGGGTGTGAATTATTGAAACCGAATTTTAATCTATTTTATTGAAACAAACTACACTACACATATCACATATAATCGGTGAATATCTGCTTGTAAATAGGACTACGAGTCCCGGGTGTGTGACGTCATTAGGTCATGAATCAGGCAGAGAAGGCTTGAATCAACACTTTTAAGCCCTGGTCACATACATGTTAGTGAACGTAGTTGAACGTAGTTGAACGTAGGATAGATTAACATGGGTCAAACGTGCTATCACTTCGTTAAACCACGTTAAGGTATGGCAGGTTTTGGTTGATCACCCACCTAATCATACGGATAAATACGTTACGGTATGGATCCTGGTACATTATGGTACGGATCATGGTATGTCCAACTACATTCAACTACGTTCAACTACATTCAACTATGTTACCCTCCACTATGTTCAACTGTGTTCAACTTTGTCCACTAACGACTATGTGACCACGGCAGAACGGCCAAGGTTTTGTGTGGGTCAAAGTACACTAGCGTATGCTAGAGTATGCTAGAGTATGCTAGAATACAGTAAGAAGTATGCTAGAGTATGCTAGAGTACGTTAGAGTATGCTAGAGTATGCTAGCATATGCTAGAGTATGTTAGAGTATGCTAGAGTATGCTAGAGTACATTATCATCACAGAGGCTATGGCTGCCTCAAATGTACCTCTCTTTTGAACATGTCCAAAGCTTAAATCGGAACTCACAGCCCACACACATTCTTATGACGTTCTCATCACGGAGAAGTATGGATGCCGGTACGTTCAACTACATTCAACTATGTTCAACTACGTTCAACTACGTTCAAGTAGGTTAGCCTCCACTATGTTCAACTACATTCACTAACGTGTATGTGACCGGGCCTTTAGTGTTGGTGTATTTTTCTAATGCTTGTTATATTCTTCACTGGGTCTTTTTGTTCATGTACAAACCGGACGCGGTGGCGGAATCGGTAGAGCAGGGGAGGATATGGCAAAGACTGGTTAGCTCAGTGTCAGGATATTGTGACTCAGTAGGATTTCGAGTCATGGTTACTGGTGGCCTGATTTCCCAGTGGGGCAGCACTATTAAGTTGTCATGAATGCGCACTGTCACAAGTCATTACCCGTCCTGATATGATCTTTGATGTTGCCAGGATGTAAAACTCCAACATCGAACCAACCATGTCCCATCCTGATATGACCTTAGATGTTGCCAGGATGTAAAACTCCAACAACCAACCAACCATGCCCCATGCTGATATGACCTTAGATGTTGCCAGGACATAACACTCCAACAACCAACCAACCATGTCGCAGCCTGATATGACCTTAGATGTTGCCAGGATGTAAAGCTCCAACAACCAAACAACCATGCCCCATCCTGATATGACCTTGGATGTTGGCAGGATGTAAAACTCCAATAACCAACCAACCATGCCCCATGCTGATATGACCTTAGATGTTGCCAGGATGTAAAACTCCAACAACCAACCAACCATGTCCCATCCTGATATGACCTTAGATGTGGCCAGGATGTAAAACTCCAACAACCAAGGAACCATATCCCATTCTGATATGACCTTAGATGTTGCGAGGATGTAAAACTCCAACAACCAACCAACCATATCCCGTTCTGATATGACCTTAGATGTTGCCAGGGTGCTAAGTATCAACAACTAACCAACCGTTCTCTGTGGCGGAGTGGTTAGAGTGTCTGACTTTTTTCTAGGTCAGACTCCTAATCTGAGGGTGGCGGTTCGATTCCCCGTGCCCCCAGCTCTGCCAATTTGAATTTCCACCGCTCGGTAAAAGTGTAGGCTCGGGCTTTCTATCGACCAGCAGTGGAATGAGGAAGAACAGTCGTCTATGACTGAAATTTCCCCTGCTTAAACAACTAATGGACCAAAAAAGAAAACCTTTTTGTGTGTCGGTGAAGAGTTGGTTACACGCGGTGGTCCTCCATTCCCCCTGAAGGAGTGATAGGGGTGTGGCTGGCTGGCAGAGGCCGGGGCTGCAATGCGAGTAGGGGCAGCATGTTTCTGGGGCAGGGCTCTGAGAAGAATCGATATTCCAAGCCCCCGGACCGACTATAGACCCGCTATTAAACCGGCTACAAATATTAAACCAAGGCATGTGTGGCAGGGGCAGGGGGGGGGGGGGGGGGGGGGGCCGCCGGGCGGGGGGGGACTAGGAGGGGAAGGCGGGCGAGTGAAGCAGAGCTGGCTTCGGCTTGGTTGAACTTAGGATCCGGGGAGGGTTAACAGTACAGAGTGTGTGGATGCTATGTACACACACAGATCAGGAGCAGTCAATTGTGTGTACTGAGGAATCTACCACACTAGCCGATAATACTAATAGCGCCTGAAATCGCGTTGGTTGTGCATCGGGAATCTTACAGTTACAGATAGTTCTTGCTCTTGTTCTTATTTCTTTCTTTTTTTTAATGGTTGAATGATGTGAACTATATCGGTAAATTATGAGGCATCGCTCATGTCACCTGTCATCGACGAGTGAATCCTCGCGATTTAAATCTGGGACTGATTATTTGACGGGGAACTGGATCCCCGATCCCTGATCCTCGATCCCCGATCCCCGATCCCCGGTCCCCGATTCCAGATTTCGATCCCCGATCCCCGATGCCCGATGCCCGATCCCCGATCAATGGGATCCAGGTAATTCTCGGCCAGTGTGAGGCGGGCATGACGGTGGTGCTGGTGTGTGCTGCGTGCTCCACAGACGAGCATGTCATTAGGTAGTTATGGCGCACACAAATGCAGTACGTTAAATGCGTCTGGAATGGCGCATTCTTCACTACCTAAATCGCCTGTCACACTTTACCGGATTGAGTACGGGACACCACCGGACAAAGAATTGTCTAGTCCGGTGCTCTCCGGTGACAAAAAGTATCAAAATGTACCGAAATGGAGGGTAATTGGGTCAATTGCCACCGGGCGACCGGACAAATACCGTACATGTACTGCACATGTACCGGACGAGAACCGGACGAGAACCAGACATGTAACGGATGGGTACCGGATGGGTACCAGACATGTACCGGACAATACGGACAACCCGGACACCAACAGGACACCAACAGATGGGTACCGGACATGTACGGATGGGTACCGGACACACCGGACACCAACCGGACACGTCAGTCTGGCGGTGTCTGGTAGAAGTTTTGTGCATGTTCAAAACGTGTACCGGACACCGCCAGACACCACCGGACACCGCCGGATGGGTACCGGACATGTACCGGACATTGCCATATTTCACCGGACAGTGTCTGGTACCCCAGTCCGGTAAGGTGTGACTGAGCCTTGAGGTATTAAAAACAGCTGCTTTATTCAACATTAATGAATGCCTGCTATTCGACCGGTGCGCAATGATGGAGAGTGGGCTTCTCACGCAATCTGTTCTATATATATATATCTATATATGTATATATATATATGTGTGGGTAAAAAGCTTGTTTTATTTAACACCGCCTCTAGAGCACATTGATTGTTATCATCGGCTATTGGACATCAAACATTTGGTCATTCTGACACATTTCTTTATGGGGCTGTCACATTACGATGCTTCTCTCCAATGCGCGTTGACGTGTGTCACTTTCTGGCGAAACGTCGGGAAACGTCGGGAAGCGTTACGCGCGCGTTAGGTGCGCGTCGGTACACGTCGGCAGACTTTGATTGACAGTGATGGTCGCACCACACATTGGCGCGTGTCGGCACGCGTTGAAAGTTTTGTGCTTGCACAAAACTTTCGACGACCGACAACACGCGTCAACGTGTGGGTGCAGACGTTATGGGGACGTCAGAAGCACGTCGCCATCGCTGGAATAACGTTATGCGAATGCTAGGCACATGCTGCGCATGCGGGAGGGTTGTTCCCACATGTTGCACCAAACTGGTGTGTTGTTGTTTTATGCCCTAGCAACACCTAAGGTCTTATGAGGACGGCGCGCCAAACTTTTTTGTTTTTTTTCCTCACGTGTCGATATACGTTACCACAACGTCGGCCGCACGCTACAAACACGTTGCGCTGATGTCAAACTTTTTCCCAAAATGCCGAAAAGTTGGACGTGTCTCGACGCATACAACTTATTTTTGCACGTTGGCGGCGCGCCGGTGAGAAGCATTGTAATGTGACAGCCCCATTAGAGGAAACCTGCTGCCGCCACATAGTCTACTCTTTCCGATAAACAGCAATGGCTCTTTTATATGCACTTTCCCACAGACAGTACAGCACATACCACAGCATTTGACGAACCAGGTTGTCGGATTAGGGGGTTAGAATATGGTTATAATGGCATTGTTGGAACCTAAATAAAGCGGTCGATACAGTAAAACCTCTCTAAATCAACCTACCATGGGACCGACTTTAAATGATCAATTTACGGAGGTGGTCGGTTTAGTGAGTTTTTCATTTTGTTACAATGGTTTTGTATGGGCGATCATTTGGGGCCCAAATAAAGAGATTGATATGTGGTCGATCTGTGGAAGTGGTCGGTTAGAGAGGTTTGACTGTATATATATATAGAGAGAGAGAGAAAAGACCCTTCTTTTTCTTGAAGATGTATACTGCCCATCATGGATAAGTCTGAATAGACTTGTTTTCACCATTAGACAGTTTGTTGATAGAAAGCCCGAGCCTACACTTTTACCGACCCAAGGGATTTTTAACCTCCCACACCATATAGACATGGTATGAGCAACCGGCCTTTGATGACGTTGTAAGTTATACACAGCAGTGGAAATCCAAATTGGCAGAGGTGGGGGGGCATGGGGAATCGAACCACCGACCTTCAGATTAGGTGTCCAGCCTAGAAAAAAGTCAGACACTCTAACCACTCTGCCACAGAGCACACCACATATATAAATATATATATATATATATAAATATACAGTGAGATCTCGTTAAACATGGATCGTTGGTGTCCAGAAAATATCATGGCAAAACAAACAGGGACGTGGTAAATCGGAGTTCAGTTTATTGCATTACCTTAGAATTAAAGAATTCCCGGTCCAATGACAAATCGCGTTATATTCGTATTCACATGGACCAGAGTTCGAACCCGTGGGTTCAAATCCCACGATCTACCAAAAGGGTAGACGGACGCTCAGGTCATTCGGCTATACGGTCTGGTGTCTAGCATGTATACACATGTATGTTTAGTTTAAATAGGTATGTTAGATAATGAATTATTGCATAGTCCGTATGTTGTATATATATAAATATGTATGTATATAAATATATATATATATAAATCTACCGACCTTGGGACCGACTTTAAGTGGTCCATTTAGGGAGGTGGGAGGTTTAGGGAGTTGGAATATGGTTACAATGGTATTGTTAGGACCCAAATAAAGCGATAGATATAGGGGAGTGGTCGATCTGTGGAGGTGGTCGGTTAGAGAGGTTTTACTGTATATACTGAAGCGTGAATTATTTAAATAGAAATTAAAGCAATTATTCTATTCATGTGAAAGTATGCTATTATACATTTTGTATATATAAGAGTTCATGTGCAAAACCCTGTAAACACCAATCCGAATATTGCGATAAGCATCGGAGTAAAACCTTCAAAGGGTACATTTTTTACATTCCTATTTTTTTCGTATTCATTGCTCCATAACCATTTCTTCACAACAAACATGGAAGTAGTGAGAATTAAAATTACTTTCAGGTACTTTTTACAATTCTAAGTTAATTTTTAGATTGGCGTCTACAGGGATTTGTGCCTGAACTCTTCATATATATGTATCGCTTATATATCGCTTATAGATATTCATGATATAAAGTAATTCAGGGCGAAGTAACCCCTTGCTACCACAATACAGCCGGTGCTTCGAACACAGTCGACACAGTTCTAATCCAAGGCAGGACAATTTCAGAGGCATGACGCCCAGGCCAGACAACGACCCTATCACTCCTTCCTTCCCAAAAATAAAGAAAACAACGCCAGCCCCAGCCAACCAACCACTGGCCGCGGAGCATTGTGGGTATGGATTTGTAGCTGTGTGGCTGGTATTGACCGTATTGACCGTATTGACCGTACTGACCCTGCAGTTCCCACTGGTATTTGTGTGATCGCGTTTACCGTACACCGCTGGTTAGTGGGCGAGTAGTCCTGGGCCCGTATGCAGGAGTCAGTGTTAGCGTGGTTTGGTGTTACAGCCTGTTACCGTTTAGCTATCACCGACGTCGGGAACTGTGTCAAGTCGTATGCAGGAGCGCGTAACACTTTCATTATAGCTAAAAGTGAAGTTATTTATAGATTTGGGAAATCTCTCGAGTCGACAATATGAATAACGCCGCCAATGCGGCGGCGGCATTAATATCCGTTCGAATTTAGGGTTAAATTGATCAAATTTCACTTATTGCGTATTTAATTCTGTCAAATATGATAGCATTGAATAGATTTGGGCCTAATAAATTGCCGCCGGCCGCCGCATCGACGTCGCTTTCCATACTGGTGGATGAAAGCGACGTCGATGCGGCGGCGGCAGCCGCGATTTGTTTACTGTACGTTTGTCGATTCGAAAATATTAATATTAATATCGCCGCCGTTGCGGCGGCAGCGTTAATCTCGCTTCGATTTCAGGGTTAATTTAATAAAATGTCACTATTTGACTATGTAACTTTGTTAAATATGACACGATTGAATAGAATTGATACCTTACACCGCTGTAAACTAGCTAAATTTCTGGTTTACCTTAACCTAGGTTAAGCTTCTGACTCATGCATACCATTTATCGCCGCCGAACGGGAATTCCCGCCAAACACCGTTTTGCCACGCTAACACTGACTCCTGCATACGGCCCCTGGACTTAGCCATGTTCAATCATATTCATGGATGAGTATTCATCGGCTAAGCTAAGCCATGGCAACCTCACCCACCTCCTGTTTGGTAGTGGATGGATATTTCTTTTTGCTAAACAAACCTTTCTTGTTCTTGGGTGAATATCTCTCTATTCTACCAGATATTCGTGTTTGTGTGTGAATATTCATATATTTTACCAGGTATTCCTGTTAGTGTGTGAATATTCGTATTCTTTACCATCCTATTGCTATTAGTGCTTGGATATTCTACTAATATTTTACCATGATAGCCCCCTTAGTGTTTGAATAATCCTATAGTTTACCATGCTATTCCTGTTAGTGTGTGAATATTTCTATATTCTACCATACTATTCATGTTAGTGGGTGAATATTCTTATATTTTACCATGCTATTTCGATTCCTGTGACTGGATACGGTGGCTGAATCGGTACCAGCGCTTGTTAGTGTGCGGAAGATCGGGGGTTCGATCCGCGGCCGAGTCAAACCAATAACCTATCAAATTGATCTCTACCTAGCCTGGTTATCGGCAATACTAAGAAATGACAAGGACTGGTTAGTTCAGTATCAGGATAATGTGACTGAGTGGGATTTCGGTTTATTGTGCCCGCAGAGTGGTCACCCAGTGGGGCAACACTATAAAGTCACCATGAGTGTGAATTCCTACATTTTATCAAGATATTCCTGTCAGTATGTGAATATTTTACTTTGCCATGCTATTCCTAATAGTGAGTAAATATTCTTCTATTTTAACACGTCATTCCTCTTGCTGAGTGAATATGCCTCGACTTTACAAGCACTTATTTCTGTTAATGGATGACTATTCCTCTTTTTTACCACCTCACTCATGTTAAGTAAATATTCATCTAATTCATCATGTTATTTTTGTATGTTAAGTAAATATTGCAGACAAACCTTCAAAAGGTTAATTTGTTGCATTCCTATTTTATTGTTCATTTCTCCATAACCATTTCTTCACAATCAACATGGAATTAGTGAAAATTTTAATTACCTTCTAAATCTTTTAGATTTTAAGAAAATCTTTGGATTGGCGTTTAATTTTTGGATTTGCATTTATAGGGATTTGTGTCTGAACTTTTCAATTATCGTTCCTGTTAGTTGGTGAATATTCCACTACCATGGACCTCCTAGTTGTATCTAAGCTAGTGAGCATATTTTGAAATACTGATTTGACTCTTGCGCAGACCACGATGGAAATAACGCACATTTGAGATACTGACCCTTGTAGAAATCACATTTTGAGGTCTTTACCCTTGATTTTGCAGAGCGATATACAGAATTTTAAATACTGTGCTTTGCACAGACACCGTGCACTGATATTCACCCCTGCACTAGAACTGATATGCATATGTTGATGTACTGACCCTTGTACAAATGGCATAGAGTGACAAACATTTTGATGTTCTGACTCTTGTACATATGGTGCAGAGTTATATACATAATTTGATATATTGACCCTTGTACAGAAGGTACAGAGCAATATACACACTTTGATATATTGACCCTTGTACAGAAGGTGCAAAATTATATACACATTATGATATGTTGACATTGAACAGACTGCATGGAGTGATATACACATTTTGAGATATTGACCCTTGTACAAATGATGCATGGTGCTGCAGAGATTTTGATATACTGACCCTTGTTCAGATGGCATGGAGGGTTACACACACTGTAAGATACTGACCCATGTACAGACTGCATGGAGGGTTACACACACTGTGAGATACTGACCCTTGTACACACGGTGCAGATGGTTACACACACTGTGAGATACTGACCCATTTACAGACAGTGTAGAGGGCTACACACATTCTGTGATACTGACCCATGAACAGATTGTGCAGAGGGTGACACACACTGTGAGATACTGACAGATGTATAGATGGCATGGAGGGTTACACCACTGTGTGATACTGACAAGTGTACAGACAGTGCAGAGGGTTACACACACTGTGAGATATTGACACTTCTACAGACAGTGCAGAGGGTTACCCACAGTGAGATACTGTCCCTTGTACAGACAGTGCAGAGGGTTACACACACTGTGAGATACTGACACTTTTACAGACAGTGTGGAGGGTTACACACACTGTGAGATACTGACACTTGTACAGACAGTGCAGAGGGTTACACACACTGTGAGATACTGACACTTGTACAGACAGTGCGGACAGCTACACACACTGTAAGATACTGACACTTGCATAGACAGTGTGGAGGGTTACACACACTGTGAAATACTGACAGTTGTACAGACAGTGCGGAGGGTTACACACACTGTGGGATACTGACACTTGTACAGACAGTGCGGATGGTTAGACACACTGTGAGATACGGACACTTGTACAGACAGTGTGGAGGATTACACACACTGTGAGATACTGACAGATGTATAGATGGCATGGAGTGTTACACCACTGTGCGATACTGACCCGTGTACAGACAGTGCAGAGGGTTACACACACTGTGAGATATTGACACTTCTACAGACAGTGCAGAGGGTTACCCACAGTGAGATACTCTCCCTTGTACAGACAGTGTGGAGGGTTACACACACTGTGAGATACTGACACTTGTACAGACAGTGTGGAGGGTTACACACACTGTGAGATACTGACATTTGTACAGACAGTGCGGAGGGTTAGACACACTGTGAGATACTGACACTTGTGCAGACAGTGCGGAGAATTACACACCCTGTGAGATACTGACACTTTTACAGACAGTGTGGAGGGTTACACAAACTGTGAGATACTGACCCATGTACATACAGTGCAGAGGGTTACACACACTGTGAGATACTAACACTTGTACAGACAGTGCGGACAGTTACACACACTGTGAGATACTGACACTTGCATAGACAGTGTGGAGGGTTACACACACTGTGAGATACTGACACTTGTACAGACAGTGTGGAGGGTTACACACACTGTGAGATACTGACACTTGTACAGACAGTACGGAGGGTTAGACACACTGTGAGATACAGACACTTGTACAGACAGTGTGGAGGGTTACACACACTTTGAGATACTGACAGATGTATAGATGGCATGGAGGGTTACACCACTGTGAGATACTGACCTGTGTACAGACAGTGCAGAGGGTTACACACACTGTGAGATACTGACACTTCTACAGACAGTGCAGAGGGTTACCCTCAGTGAGATACTGTCCGTTGTACAGATAGTGCGGAGGGTTACACACACTGTGAGATAATGACACTTGTACAAACAGTGCAGAGGGCTAATCACACTGTGAGATACTGACCCTTGTACAGACAGTGCGGAGGGTTACACACACTGTGAGATACTGACACTTGTACAGACAGTGCAGAGGGTTACACACACTGTGAGATACTGACACTTGTACAGACAGTGCGGAGGGTTACACACACTGTGAGATACTGACCCATGTACAGACAGTGTGGAGGGTTACACACACTGTGAGATATTGATCCATGTACAGACAGTGTGAAGGGTTACACACATTGTGAGATACTGACCCGTGTACAGACAGTGTGGAGGGTTACACAAACTGTGAGATACTGACACTTGTACAGACAGGGTGGAGGGTTACACACATTGTGAGATACTGACCCATGTACAGACAGTGTGGAGGGTTACACACACTGTGAGATACTGACCCATGTACAGACAGAGTGGAGGGTTACACACATTGTGATATACTGATCCGTGTACAGACAGTGTGGAGGGTTACACACACGATGAGATACTGACCCATGTAGAGACAGGGTGGAGGGTTACACACATTGTGAGATACTGACCCATGTAGAGACAGTGTGGAGGGTTACACAGACTGTGAGATACTGACCCATGTACAGACAGTGTGGAGGGTTACACACACTGTGAGATACTGACCCGTGTACAGATGGCGCGGAGGGTTACACACACTGTGAGATACTGACCCATGTACAGATTGTGTGGAGGGTTACACACACTGTAAGATACTGACCCGTGTACAGATGGCATGGAGGGTTACATACACTGTGAGATACTGACCCGTGTACAGATTGCGCGGAGGGTTACACACACTGTAAGATACTGAGTCGTGTACAGATGGCGCGGAGTGATACACGCTCCCTGGCACAGTGAGTTGGCCGTTATCTGCAGGCCGCTGAGGTTGGGGTAGACCCGGGAGACTGATGCAGCCATGGACATTCAGCTTGGTCTGTCTGGCTGCATGCAAGTGGTGGAACAGAGATGAGATTAGCTTACGAGACTGCGCTGTGACTATAAGGCACTAGGCAGTTATTGGCCGATATTGGCCTTAGAGCCTGAAGTCCGATCGAAAAAATGAGCTCCTCCATTTGAGCATCTGAATTGCTATACTATTCGCATTAAGGTAGTACAGTCCGACAGATAATTGTTTTGGTTTTCAAAATGTGATGCTTTCGTCGGACTATGCAGCTTTGATCAAAGATTTATCAGTTTTGAAAATTAACTGAAGTTAATAAATATTCATCACCATAAATATAATGCAAAGTTTCAAGCTTCTGAAGTACACATTAACCTTGGTTTCAGTCATTCTTATAGCTCATGGCCCTAACACCATATCGAGCAATAACTGATTAATATTGAAGGTATCCCCCGCAGACTGCGCATGATCAGGGGTACATCTGTTCAGTGGCTCGGACGGCCATGGATGGTTGCTTTGTGGCGAAGTGTACACAAGGTTCCTGCATATATGTCCCTTTAAGGGCCTGTCACACTACGACGTACAGCGTCAGCACGTACTCAACATATGATAATTTGCCAGTACGTCGGCATTCTTCGAACTTTTCAGGGGTGGGGGATAAAAATGGGCATACACACAATGTACACACAACATACACACAATGTACATAACGTATGCAGAACGTCTCTCTGACCTATTGCTGGTGTATGAGAACGTTCATGTGCCTCACAAAACGTTCGAAAAACATTTGCAAATGCTCGCATATGCTCATGGTATGATGACCAATATTACATACGTTACTTCATCGCTAGAAGTATGGCATATACGTTAAGTACACTGGAGATATGGCAGGCACATGTTCGAAGTACGTTAGGAGTACGTTATGCATCCGTTGGCTGTACTCGGACTGCACGTTCCCAACAGGCTGAATATACAGCTAACGTGTTCCAACCTATCCCGACCTACCCCTAACGTGTGCATCATGTATGCCAACATACGCTGAGCATATGCTGAGCGTATGAGAAAGATATGAGCCATATGGTGGCGTACGTTGAAAATTTTGAACATGCACAAAAAATTGTTAGTGGCTCGACCTACGCCGACCTATGACGACCTATGACGCTGTACCCAAGCACACTCAACGTATGCCCAACATATACGTAACGTATGACGCCGTATACCAACGTGTTGTTCAAAAATCACATACGTCGGTATATGCTAAGGCCATACATCGTAGTGTGACAGCCCCTTAGCTTTGTCAGAGGCAATTCCTCAACTCGTTTGTATACACTATGCAAACACATATTATTTTAGGAATATGTTTTCCATAGTAATGCATTTGGAAGAGCGGTGAGAAAGGCATTTTGAACGATTGATAGCTTTGGAAATATATCCATATATTATATGTATATATATCCATGCGTCATAAAGAAATCTTCTGAGCGTATGGAGTGTGCGGCCCTCACGCAAGGGGGGGGGGGGGGGGGGGGGGGAGCAGTGCATGCTGGGAAACCCACCCACCCAGCCAACCCCAGGAGAGGGGAGAGGCAATGCCACTCAGACCTTATTACACGCAATAAGGGGTTATCACTATCCATATATGTATATATACGTACATTAATGTCCCTAATATATATAATATATATATATTTATACATGCATATGTTTGAAGTGAGTGGAGAGAGACTGTTGGAGTCGGTTTCCAGGAGGAGGGAAGCAGAGAGTGTCCGGTTACAGAGGGGTCTGCAGAGAATAAGGGGTGTTGGGAAGCGAGATGTCTCCAGACAGGACAGCGAAAAACATAAGTGACTATTCTATATTTATATTCACATAATACATTATATATATATATATATATATATAGACATATGAAGAGTTCAGGCGCAAAACCACTTAAACGCCGATCCAAAAATGGAGATAAACATTGGATTTAAACCTTCAAAAAGTTTTTTTTCTTGACATGTTTACTTTTTAGTTCAGTGCTCCATAACCATGTGATCATATTAAAAGTGGAATTAGTGAGAATTCAAATTATTTTCATGTAAAGATTGATTAATTAAACTACATTTTTGGATTGGCGTTTAGGTGGTTTTGCTCCTGAACTCTTCATATATATGGATATGTGCTCTATAACCTTTAATGGGAATATAAACTAGGACACTACACCTACCAGTCAGACGACTTGCGGGCGTGGAACCAAGAACAGCCAAATTTGTTTCCCAGCATCATACATTTGTCGATGTGAACTGAGAAAGTATGGATCTAGTTCTGAGCGGAGCCGCGGCACCACTGGCGATTGGTCAGGCCCACGTCTGTGTGGTCACTTAGAGTCGGATTTGTGTGTGCATATATATGCATCAAATCAGATCCACAGTAATGGTGAGTATATAGTGCTTCCCCACTGAAAGGCCGTATCACTAGTAGCATGACCCGATATCCCACTCAGTCAGAGTATATGTCCTGGCAATAAGCCAACCAGATCCTTGCGCTATCCCAGTAAAGAAAGCGGGAGACTTCATCACATAGAAGAGTACCATAAAGCAAGAAATCGAAGCCATAAATCAGTGAGGAAGGCCAAAAGGAAATTTATTATCACTCAAGACCAAAAATGGGGTAAAAACTCACATAAATTCTGGAACAATGTAAAGATCCTAATACCAAACAACAAAAATAAAGATACAATTACCTTATACAACAATGAGGGAATTGAAATCAGCAACAAGGATACAGCAAACATAATGAACAAACACTTTTCTACCATAGGAAATAAACTATCCAGAAAATTCAACTCTAACTGGGCCACAAGAGCACCACAACTAACCGTAGTGATAGGGGATTGCGTAACCACAAAAAAAGAAATAAGTGATCTCATAAAAACAGTTGATTGCAATAAGCCGTCAGGCATTGAATATACCTCGAGTATAGTACTGAAGGATGCATTAGGATGCATCCCAGAGGCCTTATGTAGCCTATTCAACACATCTTTCAGAGAAGGTACCTATGTAGACTGCTGGAAGCTAGCCAAAGTAACCCCGCTCCACAAAGGGGGGGACAAACAAGACCTGGGAAACTATAGACCTATCTCAATACTCCCAATGCCCGGGAAGTTAATGAAGAAAATAATGCATAGGCACATTATGGACCACCTGATCGAACACAAAATACTAAACAGTAAACAAGGCGGATTCAGAAAATACCACTCGACAATTAAAACAATTGCTAACTTAATAAGCGATATCTCAAATAATATCAATAAAAAGAACCTAGTGGGTGCAGCGTTCATAGACTTCAGCAAAGCCTTTGACACGGTGGACCACACTATCCTAAAAAGCAAACTATCCCAAATGGGAATAATAGGAGTAACGGGAAAATGGGTAACAAGCTACCTAAAAAAACGAAAACAATGCACATCAATAAATGGAACCATATCAAGTGAGGAAAAAATAAACTGTGGCGTACCACAAGGGTCAGTCCTGGGACCACTCCTCTTCCTCATATATATAAATGATCTAAACAACTGGCTAGACACTGAAAACATCCAACTATATGCAGATGATACTGTGGTATATACTGCAGGTAAAACATCTGAAGAGATCGAAACAAAACTAAATCAAACACTAATGAAACTAACTGAATGGTGCCATCTAAATAAGATAACTATAAATAGCAATAAATCGAAGACGGTGCTATTCGGTACCAGACTAACCGGTAACAACAAAATAAAATGTCTCCTGGGAAACAACAAGTTAGAACAGGTAGACAACTACCGGTATCTGGGAGTGGACCTGGACAGGCACTTAAACTATGACCTTTGCATAACAAACACTATCAAAAAAGCAAACCATGAAATATGGCTACTGGCAAAACTAAGGTACTACATGACTGAAAGCATGGCAATCAAAATATATAAAGGAATGATCCTTCCCTACTTCGACTACGGTGATGTAGTATACATGGGGGAAGTACCAAACTACTCAACAAACTACAAGTGATGCAAAATAAAGCCCTTAAAATATGCCTCCAAGTACACAAAAGATATCCCACGATAGAACTACACAAAAAATGCAAAACAACACTATTAACAAGCAGAAGAGAAACGCACCTGAAAATACTAGCACACCACTACACCACGAAACCGGATTACACAGTAGCCCCCCGCAGGGACACTAGACACCTGGCGGCCCCAATACTCCTAACGGAAAGAAGCAACATGAAAATACATGAGAGAAGTGTACTAACCATGGCAGCACATGCCTGGAATAAACAAAATGTAAAATTGCGGGCGATCCGTAACCCTGACCACTACAAAAAATTCCTAAAGAAAACAATTACTTACTAACACAACAAAACCACACCTGCCCCTGAGCGCCGTGAATGCTTGCTGTGTACTGGCACAGAAAGCAAAAGACAGGCCAGGAAAAGTGGTAGGCACTAAACAGAAAAAATAGGGAAATTAGCTCTCCTAAGTATTAAGGAAATCAGGAAAGCTATCACCACATGGCGCAGTCCACCTGGCTATGTGTAATGGCACAAACCAACACAGAAGTGGACAGGCCACGGTCCTGCAACTGATCCACCCTGAAATACAAAATGACTAGGGAAGCAACACAGCCATCACACCTGGCTGCAGTCCTAAAGGGTCCGAGTGTGTTCTAGCACACGGGTGCACTATCTAAGGACAGGGTTTAGGTGAAAGGATGCTGTAACAAATAACAAAAATCTGAATGGAACGGGATCCTCTCCCACAAGCCTGCATGTCACCCAAGTAGATGTACATAGTAGGCTAAGGTATCATTACTCAGACTAGACAAAAAAAACTGGAAAATTACAAAAAAACTAACATAGGCTATTACTAACAACCAAAATTGCAGAAGGCTGACCCGAGCAGACACAGGTAAAAACTCCTGGGCAAAGGAACAGATCAAGACAGCGCGACAGCTGTCCAGCGTTGAAAACAAGCACCCTGACAGGAGCTTATACGTTATGGGCAGAGTAAATACCTCGTCAATAAAAAAAATAAAAAAAATAAAAAAATAAAAATACAGAGTCCAGGCAAGGTAGCGTTAGACATACGTCCTGTAAGCCTTCAGTTTGTGTCAGTCGGGGATTGATCCCACGCATGAGAAAGCAAGTGCTCTACCCAGGGTGGCATCCTATTCCGCAGTTAGTTGAAGAGCAGGAACAGATGGAGACAATTCCCTCAATCCATTCGTTCAAACCCTGGTCGCGTCAAAGCAATTACATTCAAATTGATATTTGTCACTTCCTAGCCTGGCACTCGGCATTATTAGGATAGGGCAAGGAGCAGTGGAATGAGGAAGACCAATTTCAACGATTAAAATTTCCCATGCTTAATCAACTAATCTAGCAACAATAACAAACAAACAAGAAATAGTATTGTGATGACTACCAGCTCGAATATATTTTCTTAATCTATGTATGGTTACTTGCGTCAGCTTCTTTGTTCTGTCTATTTCTTTATAGTATGGTGTCATGTCTATGATGCACATATGACATTGGCCGCTCTCTTGGTGATGATGGAGGGTACTTCCAGTTTCCCTAAATTGCGATAATTTAGTTAATTACACTCTCACCAGGGGGGCGGGGGGGATATCTCGTGGCTTCAGACGCCCAGTCTGAAGAGCCTGGCGCTTTCTAGGCGAGCCAAGAATATGCTTGGAGAGCAGCGCCTTACTCGCAAGTTAATGGTGCATAGTCATGTCACCAGCGGACCGAGTATGGACCATCAAAGCGGGTAGCATGTAGGTCACATGACCTCGGGGCTGGTCATGTGACCCGCATGTAGAGTCATCGCTCGTCGCGGAGAGGGGGGGGCGCCACATTGCCTTGGCACTTTGCCAAACGGGTTAATTGATGCGCATGCCTCAGTGGTTATTAATACGTAAGGACAGGCTATTTGCGTTATAAATGCATGTCTGTGATTGTGGGTATGGGTGTGGGTGTGTGGGTGTGTGGTTGTGTGGGTGTGTGGGTGTGTGGGTGTGGGTGTATGTTGGTGTTTGATCTCCGTGTAACATTGCAAGGGGTGTTAGTTATGGAGTGAGGAACACTATTGTCTAATCAATTATATTAACTTGATAAAACCTTGGTAATGATCGTTAACAAAACTTGAATGTTTTTATTAATAAGATTTCATCATCGATTCCTTCTTGTTGTCCTGTGTTATTAAGCAAATGTGTATAAAGTACCCATAGTCACTACTAAATGGGGAATTTTAAAGGTAATTTTTCTTCTCTCTTTTTGTTGGTAGATTAGTTGATTAAGATGAAAACATTAATAAACTTAAAGAACTTGAACCATCTGTGGGAAAGCCACCACAGACTCATGCGGGAGGTCGGTGGGACCAAGTGGTCCTTAGCCGCTGCCGTGTTGGCCACTCGTGGCTTACACATGCTTTTCTGCTCAAGGGGGAACCTCCCCCTGAATGTATTGGGTGTCAGTCCCCACTGACACTCAAACACATTTTACTAAGTTGCGTTGATTTTTTGGCCCTGCGCCAACGGTTCTACACTGCAGACAGTATGCATGACCTTTTTACTAAGGTAAAACAGGAAAACATTTTAGCCTTTTTGAGGGCAGCTGGACTGTACCACCTCATATAGTTTACTAAATAGATTCTATTAATTATTAATAAAACTTTTCTTTTTCTATGGGAATTTGTTTCCCTTGACCACAAATATATGATTGTGAGCTTTCTAATTTAATGAGTGTCTATTGGCACATAATTGATTGTCTGCTTTTACATGTAAAAGCGATGGTTTGAACAAAAAACAAACATTTCTCACCGTGAATATGGCCTATGCTGCCGACATGGCATAAAGCAACCACCAATCAATCAATCAATCAATCAAGTTGATTAAGTAGGGTAATTTTCAATCGCAAACGATTAGTCTTCCTCATTTCACTGTTTCTTGCCCTATCCTAGGAATGCCAACAGCCAAGCATAGTCATCACCAATTTAATACCTTATGGAATTATATATAGTAATTTTGTTTTAAACAAGAGGGTATGGTCTCTATAATATATAACAAATGGAATTTCATAGCAATCTAAGGTTGTCAACTATTAAATAATTACAGTAAAACCTCTCTAACCGACCAGTTTCACAGATCGACCACTCACCTATATCGGTCGCTTTATTTGGGTCCCAAAAGATCACCCATGCAATACCATTGTAACGATTTTTTTAAACTCCCTAAGCCGACCATCTCCCTAAATGGACCATTTAAAGTTGGTGCCCTGGTCGGTCGCTTTAAAGAGGTTTGACTGTAATTAGAAAATAGAGGGTGTCCTAAAATAAACAATCGATGAGGTCTATGAAGAAAAAAAGGACATTGGCTATCTGGATCTGTCATCCGTTTTATAACCAAGAGAGTTCAATAATAAACAAGGCTTTATATAACATGTCAAACCAATCACTTAATAATGTATACTTGTTGCTTCCTAGCCAGGCGCTCGGCATTACTAGGATAGGGCAAGGACTGGTTGGTTCAGTGTCAGGATAATGTGCCTGAGTAGGATATCGGGTCATTGTGCCGGTTGCCTGATTTCCCAGTGGGGCCAGCACTATGAAGTTATCATATGTGCGCACAGTCACAAGTCGAAACCCGTCCTGATATGACCTTAGATGTTATCAGGACGTAAAACTCCAACAACCAATTAACGAGCTTAGTAACATGCAGTGAGATGTGGCGATAATAGGGGAAGGAGGAAGCTAAGCCTGAGGTGTGAAATGGCAATGGTGAAGGTGTGAATGTGTTTGTTTGTTGCTGTTTTAAGTCCTAGCAACATCTAAGGTAATATCAGGTGTGAATGTGAGTGTAAGCTGTGAACATTCCCCATGTGTGTGATCAGGTACTAATGAAATGAAGCGGGATCAGAACATGGAATTTGAGTTGGAAGGCGAGAGTCAGCAAACACCAATGTGGCAAAAGTTGCTAAAAGTATGACAATTTAGGTACTCACAGCACCTTTACCGTGGGGAGCCTACCGGGGGCGGTGGCTGAATCCGTAGAGCATGGGCCCCGCATGCGGGAGATCGGGAGTTCGGTTCCCGGTCGAGTCAAACTAATGACTTATGAAATTGATACTTGTCGCTTCCTAGCTTGGCACTCGGCATTAATAGGATAGGGCATGGACTGGTCAGGATAATGTGACAGGATAATGTGACTGAGGACATCAGGTCATGGTGTTGGCAGCCTAATTTCCCAGTGGGTCAGCACTATAAAGTTGCCATGAGTGCACACTGTCCCAAGTCGGTATACGTCCTGCTATGACCCTAGATGTTGCCAGGACGTAAAACTCCAACAACCAACCTACTGCTAAAAGTATGACAATTTGGAGCTACTCGCTGCGCTGTGCTTTACCGTGGGGAGCCTGCATCAATGCGACTTTACCTCTACTACTCTCTCCACCCTTGAAAGGCTTACTAACACTTCCTTTAACAGGCTAAATCTAAGATTCCTTATACGCGGTATGCGGTATGAGGTATGCGGTATGCGGCATGCGGCATGCGGTATGCGAATGGGAGGATTCCTTCTACGCGGTATACGGCATGCGGCATGCGGCACACGACCTGCTATATTTAACAAATTAAAATAAACAAGTATACTCCATACTGCACTGTATATGACCTAATATGGCATTTATATATATGTTCCTCTTGGTACGTCACCTGGGGGTTCCTACCTTTATAATTACCAAATTATAGATAAGTATTCATATTTCTGTGGCTATGGTAGCATTTTTACCAACCCGTAACCCCACCACCACCACTACCATATGTTTCCCCTCTGCACCCCTGTTTGTGACTGTTCCGTAATGATCAGTCGCCTCTCCTCGTCTAAAACTAATGGACATGTGCGACTGAGTTTTCTATTTGCATACCACGTGCCACATGCCGCATGCCGCATGCCGCACCGGTCGCTACAGGGACCGATCGAGTTGCCGCATTCGCATTCACATTCGCATACCGCGTGTAAGGAATGTGGCCCATTGACTTCAAGGCGTTTTGATTTTTTGCCACATTCGCATACTGCATACCGCATACCGCGTGTAAGGAATCTTAGCTTCATGCTTGCCTTTAACCGGGCTGACTGGCCGACCTGGCTGTTGACCGCTAACTAAGTGGTATTTTTAGCTCTGAATTGAACAGAAGAGATGGCGAGTGAATGTGTTTTTTTTTTGTTAGTTCCAGACAAGCCTTGTTTGCGGATTCAAAATTCCAACTTGCCACTCGACTGTGTGTGTGTCACTTCCTTGTGAATGTGCATTGTTGGTACACCAAATCTTGAAGAAGATTTATACTGCCTATTATGGATAAGCCTAAATAGACTTGTTTTCACCATTAGACAGTTTGTCGATAGAAAGCCCGAGCCTACACTTTTACCAACCCAAGAGATTTTTAACCTCCCACACCACATAGACATGGGGGGCGTAATCGATTAATCGACTCTGGTCACCCGAGCCACTTTTTGGCGCATGCGCACATCCTGCAGACTCGGGTCGAATAATCGAATACGCTTCTCCACGCTCGGGTGACAAAAATGGTGGTCCTTTTATTTGTTTTTTTAATAGCCGATATAATTACAGCAAAATATGATTTAAATATTTTTATGATGGCATAGTTTAGTATTATTTCCATTCAATTAATCTATGTTATTACCAAAAAGAAATATGTATGACTGGTACCGGTGTCTGTTATCCTGCAGGACGGTACCAGCACAAATGTGATGTCATCGCTCCTTGCAAACCCCAGCAAAGAGGTGGGTTACTGGGGTCGGGTTGTTTTGCACACGGCACGTGTATTTGTCGACTCCACTCGCGGTGTTCTATTTGAAATTCGGACGACTCGGGTGACCCGAGTCGCTCGGGTCGTGTTAATCGATTACGGCCGGTATGAGAGCAACCGGCCTTTGATGACGCTGTAAGTTATACACAGCGGTGGACATCCAAATTGGCAGAGGTGGGTGGGGGTGGGGCTGGGAATCGAACCACCGACCTTCAGATAAGGAGTCCGACCTAGAAAAAAGTCAGACACTCTAACCACTCGGCCACAGAGAAATCTGATGTTCTTTTCTTGTTGATCCTGTGAATAATCCTTCTCTTTTTTTTAAATCACAGATGAACTAGTATCTTGAAATCAGAACACCGTTGAGGATATGCTAGATTCTGGAATGCTTCCTGTTACAGGGGTAAAATATCTGGGGTGATAGACAATTTCCACTACCAAAGCGCCCTTTGACGGCTGTGGCAGAACTAATGTCGTCAGTTGCAATCCAACGTGCATCGGCGCTGGAAAAAGATTGTATTCAGATGAATAAAAATTGTTTATCAAAAAGAAATTAGAAAAATGTGAAGCATGCTCTGTGGAAGCGGTCTTATAGAACGTTTCTGCCATCAATCTGCCACCTGGTGGAAGCGGTGAGAACTAATGTTGTTCGATGTGCATGTTCCATGGAAAGGGTCTACTTACAGCGCTCCTAAAAGTATTGTACATAAAACCTCTCTAAATCGACTGACCATGGAACTGATTTTAAATGGTCCAGTAATGGATGTAGACGGTTTAGCGAGGTTTTTTTTAATTATTACAATGGGCGATCATTTGGCACCCAAATAAAGTGACCAATATAGGGGAGTGGTCGATCTGTGGATGTGGTCGGTTAGAGAAGTTTCACTGTACTTGTAGTAGTAGAACTGGTGGTAGAGAGGGCGGATTTAAGACTGATGTTTGGGTTTGTGTCATTGCGAATTAATGGGAGATATGTGTTAAGTGTTGGGGGGGGGGGGGGGGTAGGTGTTACTACTTACTACGTGACTATGCAGTGCAATTTCAAGTTTCATATTCTCTAATAATGAAACTACCGTGAATTATTGTTATGTTCCAGGCATGACAATACCATCAGTCCAACAATAGGTCTTAAATTAACTAAGTGTTACTGTTGTTTATCTGTGCTAAGTATGTAAGTATAAACTGCCTTAAATAAACTTAATTAAAAATAAATTTGCTTCAACTTTTAATTAGATAAATTGTGGTTGAATTCTTGCACCCAATTAGCATCGGTTGGTTGTTGTAGTTTTACGTCCTGGCGTCATATCAGGACCCCAATTAGGATCTCGATCCCAGAAACTTTAGCTTGTGTAAATTTGTCGCGAGGTTATGATTTGTGAAAACATATTTGTGGAACGTGAGTTTGCAAAATCGTTCACCTGATTAAATCAATCGGGACTGTGTCAGGCATTGTAGACTCACTGAATGTCAGCACCCGACTGAATTAGATTAAGTCGTGTCCTGTCGGTGTAGTTAAAGTTCAGTAAAATGTACAAGCAATAACAAAAATATTATTTCCTGCAAAAAAAAATACAGTTCCAAAATAAGAGGTTCCAAATCACGTGACTGACCCTTTAATAGATCAGTAAATTGGAAGGGGGGATGTTGCTGGTAATGATTTTTTAATTAGGGGATTTCCAAGTGAATGAGTCACAACTGAGAGATCAACTCTCTAACACATCGATCAGCGGATGGTATTCCAATCGCTGATGTCTGACTATCCAAACTAGTTACAGTCCTACTCTGAAGAAGTCAATATTCAGCCACCCATGGATTAAAGACCAATATTCCTTTTAATGTTTCTACTTTTTAATCACAACGGGGACGGTGTCCGAGTCGGTACAGCGCAGGCCTCGCTCGCGGAAGATCCGCTGTTCGGTTCCCAGTCCAGTCAAATCAGTGAATTATAAAATTGATACTTCTCGCTTCCTAGCCTGGCACTCGACATTAATAGGACTGGGCAAAGACTGGTTAGCGCAGTGTCAGGATAATGTGACTGGGTGGGATATTGGCTCATGGTCCCCATCAGCCTGATTTCCCAGTGGGGCAACACTATAACGTCGCCATGAGTGTGCACTGTCACAAGTCGGTATCCGTCCTGATATGACTTTAGATGTTGCCAGGATGTAAACCTCCAACAACCAACCAACCAACTCTTCTAATCATGGTATCATTGCAACCTCACTGCCTGCAACCTTTATCACCAGCAAAAAAAACCTTCCTTTTGAATAAGATAAAACCAAATTTACATATTGGTCAGATAATTGTGTATGACACTTAAACATCTGGCCACGTGATTTTAAGATGCATTTCTTAAGTGAATATTCTTTGTATCTCAATGAAAACAAAAATTACAAAAAGTTTGTTTTACTTAACGACGCCTCTAGAGTGCATTGATTTTCATCATCGGCTATTGGACGTCAAACATTTCTTTAGAGAAAACCAGCTGCCGCCACATCGGCTACTCTTTCCGATAAGCAGAAATGGGTCTTTTATATATACTTTCCCACAGACAGGACAGTACATACCACAGCTTTTGATGAACCAGTTGTGGACCACTGGTTGGAATGGAAAATAACGCAAACTGCAAATTGATCTGCTGAGCACGATCGGTAGGATGACCCACACCTACACAGCTGGACACTCTACCGTCTGAGCTAAGGCCTGATCCCCTTATATCTCAATGAAAGATGACACTTAGAATGTGCTATTTGAGCTTGAACCCAGTAGGTGAGGATTGGTCTGTGACCCCATGACTAATATTAGTAGTTTTGTGACATCACACAGGGAAGGATAAAATCTTCAAATATAGTTTGTTTGTTGTTGTTTTACGTCCAAGCAATAATTATCGTCATATCAGGATGGGTACCGCCTTGTGACATTGCACACTCATGGCAACTTTATAGTGCGGCACCACTGGGAAATCAGGCTGCTGGCACAATGACCTGATATCCCACTCAGTCACATTATCCTGATACTCAGCTAACCAGTCCTTGCCCTCTCCTATTAATGCCAAGCACCAGGGTATGAAGTGACAAGTATCAATTTTAAAGTCATTGGTTTAACTCGATGGGGAACTGAACTCCTGACCTTCCGCATGCGAGACCCATGTCCTACTGATTAAGCCACCGCGCCCGGTTCCAAATACAGTAGCGATAATAGGGTTTGCACTACTTTGGTAGTTTGTAATATTGTATAGCTTGACCCACTAAGGGTAGTTATTAGGGGTGAACCACAGAGCACATCAGACCATGGTTGGATCCTAAATAACTCCTAAAACAGGTTAGTTCGAGGTATGTCAATTATAACTAGTCATATTAGATTAAAATAATTGGGGATAATTCAAGTTGTTTTGGTCATGTTATTGTCCATTTAAAGTTGCATAGTCCGATGCTGTTGAGTTTCTGCCATACTTTCAAAATAAATATAATAGATTTCTTATTATAATATATGCTTCTTCTTTATTTAAATAGGTGTTATTTTAATTATGTTTTCTTGTGATGAATTTATTTACCCTGCTCATAACGGCTATGTGTGGTAAGACGTCTTTCCACCGATGGGCAGCACTAGTCCAATTTAATTCAAATCTTTTTAATTTTGTTTTAGTAATATTTAACTTTTTTTTATGAGTTTGTTAACCTTGGAGTGAAAACATGCCAAATTAATTTTGGTATGCATGTCAAAATACTGACCACCAGAGGACTCAGCAGTAAGACATGTTCTTTTTTTAACAAATTTATTCAAGTGTTTTTATTCCTCTGAATAACATGTTGTCAGTGCTAATGCACTGATCTTCCAGCCCTAATAACAATTGCCACTACACAGTGAACAAATGTACAACAATATAAATAGACAATTACAGGGAAATAATCAAAGCATTGGTACATGAATGACAGGTAAAGAACAAGATAAGATAAAAAAAGAAAGATACACGGGGAGGTTACTATGTTAGACTAGCATGGTAAGCATTAGTAGGGGGGTGGGGGCATAACTGATTATCTTTCTAGTGGTGACATAGTCGTTGAAATTAATGTAGTATTCCATCAATTCCTCCTGTAAGAAAACCATAAACACGCCCCACCTCACTTCTCCATTGATGCACTGTGTTACTCCGCGCCCATTCACTATACATGTGAAAGGGGGGGGGGGGACCTGTGTAGGTGCAGTGTGGACCAGGGCCTCCCGAGCTCAACGGCTTACACACTGCACAGCGCCTCGAGCAACCTCAGTACTCACGCCGCCGTGTCAGTGTTGCCCCACCGGTGTGGCGTTTTCAGCCGTGCGCCGTGTTCAGCCGTGCGCATAGACTCAAACTCAAGGCATTGTCAATGGTCGTGAGCAATCTTCATACAGAAAATACAGAACAAGTGAAATATCTCTAAAACCACACCACCTATTAACAAATCGCTTGGTACACATATAGAAAACATCTTCACCAAAAAGATTATATTAAATTTATATGGTTAGCGTTCTTGATTTCTATTAATTTTGATTAAAACTAATGTTTTGCACTGCGCGTACTGCCAAACTCAAGGCATTGTCAATGGTGGTGAGCAATCTTCATACAGAAAATCCAGGAAAAGTGAAATATCTCTAAAGGCACACCACCTAGAAACAAATCGCTTGGTACACATATAGAAAACATCTTTACCAAAAACATTATATTAAATTTATAAGGTTAGTGACTAACGACCATTGACAATGCCTTGAGTTTGAGTCAATGCACACGGCTGAACATGGCACACAGCTGAAAACGCCACACCGGCTGGTAGTGGGGGCAGGTCGCCGCTGGTTGCTGGTGGCTGGCAGTATGTGTCATAGCGTGGAACCAGTGACAGGTGCCTGAGTTGGAGCGGAAGGTTTAGCGGGATGAGGACAACAACAGCCGTTAACACTACGCCATAGCAGCATAGCATTACCTAGATAAAAGATTCACCCCATACTTATAGTACAGGGGTGAACACTAACCCTATAGAAAAGCTGGTGAAAACTGCTTTAGTAAGGAACCGCAAGTGGGAGACCTTGTTCCAGTATCAAATGGCTACTCATATCGGCACAGAGTTTGTGAAATGAGAGAGAATGCAAAAAGACAAGATGGCGACGATAAAACGCCATCGATTTCACTTTTAAATTGCATTAAAGAATAGGTTTTATTGTATTTTCCAACTCAAAAGTAGCGGGTAAATATGAAGACATACATAAAGAATATATTGTGCTTCTTAAATTAAGAATTCATCAGCTCACTTCATTTCCCGACCTTGTCAAAATTCTTCGCCAGCTTTTATATAGGGATGTTTTCACCCCTACTGTATGTACGGGGTGAATCTGTTATCTAAGCATTACCAGACCGATGTAGGTTGGTTCCAGTATTTGTCCCGATACATGCAGCCATTAATGTGTTAAATGAGTACCGGTTCGTCAACTTTGCCATACACACGACGTCATGTGCATGTATGTATGTATGTATGTATGTATGTATGTATGTATAACCAGCATCATTTACATGGCACAAATATAATGTCAGTCAATTGCACACTAGGTTCGATTCTGCACAACAGTCGCAATAGCCGAATGAGTTGAGCGTCCGTCTCCCACTTTGGGAACCTGGTCGGGTCAAACCAATGATCTAAAAATGTATACCTGTCGCTTTCTAGCCATGCCCTTGGAATTATTAGGATAGGTCAAGGACTGGTTGGCTCAGTGTGACTGATTGAGTCGGATATCAGGTCATAGTGCTAGTGGCATGGTCTCCCACTGGGGAAGCACTATAAAGTCGCCATGAGTGCATACTGTCACAAGTCGGTACCCATCCTGATATGACCTTAGATGTTGCCAGGATATAAAACTCCAACAATCAACCAATCAATTCTGCACTGGATTCATGTTGCACTTGTCTGTTTCTGGGAGTAATCCCCGTCCATTCCTATTGGAATACCAATATTCCAACAGGAACAATTTCATCAATCCCATAACCATAACAAACAAATCAGAAACTGCAATGGTAACAGATGTTTGATTATTGTATACCTTCGTTTTTCCCATTTCTCTCCCAACACATGTTTGGTTAGTATATACCTTCGTTTTTCCCATTACTCTCCCAACACATGTTTGGAATACCTCTAATTCTTCCCATCTCTCTCCTAACAGATGTTTGGTTATTACATACCTTCCTTCTTCCCACTACTCTCCCAACACATGTTTGGTTAACCTTTTATTCTTCCCATCACTCTCCTAACAGATATTTGGTTGCATTAACAGACAAGGTATGCGAAGATTGCTTGATAAAGGGAGAGGGGGAGAGGGCGATAGAGATAGACAGCCTGCATTTGTTTATCAGGCATACAGTATTGGTCATTCTAGTTCCGAGTTCATATAAGCAGACCCTTTAGTGGTAGATCGGGCAACTTGCTGACGGACAAGAGGGGAAATGGTGGCCAGCTCCTGGTTCTCGGCCACTGATGATGGGCACCATGGATGAAAGATCACCGGGGCGTCGCAGATTTCCGCTCATTCTTCCCATCACTCTCCTAACAGATGTTTGGTTGCATTAACAGACAAGGTATGCGAAGATTGCTTGATAAAGGGAGAGGGTGAGAGGGCGATAGAGATAGACAGCCTGCATTTGTTTATCAGGCATACAGTATTGGTCATTCTAGTTCCGAGTTCATATAAGCAGACCCTTTAGTGGTAGATCGGGCAACTTGCTGAGGACAAGAGGGGAAATGGTGGCCAGCTCCTGGTTCTCGGCCACTGATGATGGGCACCATGGATGAAAGATCACCGGGGCGTCGCAGATTTCCGCTCATTCTTCCCATCACTCTCCTAACAGATGTTTGGTTGCATTAACAGACAAGGTATGCGAAGATTGCTTGATAAAAGGAGAGGGTGAGAGGGCGATAGAGATAGACAGCCTGCATTTGTTTATCAGGCATACAGTATTGGTCATTCTAGTTCCGAGTTCATATAAGCAGACCCTTTAGTGGTAGATCGGGCAACTTGCTGATGGACAAGAGGGGACATGGTGGCCAGCTCCTGGTTCTCGGCCACTGATGATGGGCACCAGGGATGAAAGATCTCCGTGGCTTCGCAGATTTCCGCCATTTTTTCTATTTACCTATTAATGTTAAACAAAATGCTAAGGAATCAGCATGTATATGACAAAATTGGTTGGTTTGAATCCCGTTCTTACATGACCTGAGATGTTACTAGAACATATAGCCCAAACAAGAATGAGTAAAGTGTGGGTGATAACATAGGCACAACAAGGATAGTTGAAATCTGACTTCTGGCATTTTCCCGTGATTCCCTGACAGTGCTAATCCCATGGGAGAAGATCTGTGTTTTCGCGGACATTCGAAGTTGGTATAATACTAATAATAATTAATATCGGCTTGATTTCCGTGTTTTTTCCCAGAGACCACTTTCATCCCTGTGGGCACTCAGCCTCCGTCACCCACGGTCTACCTAATAGCACCTCGGTGGACCGAGCAGAGTATTCATAGTCAATAAGCGCTCGAGCAGGGCGTAAACATTCAATAACCGCTGCGCCCTATGGTCACCTGCCATTGTATTCACCCCGGAGCTAATGTAAAATGGCCGCCGCCATGAGCACGCATCCATTTTTGGACCAAGGTGGGAGATAATGGTCGGTTGCTAGAGACCCTTTTCAATGTTTATAAACATTGTGTATGCGTGTGCAGCTTGGCTGCAGAACGAAGGCACACTGTCATTCAGTTTGCTGGTATGCGGAGTGCAAAACGTTTATTTTATTCAAAATTAATAGAAATACAGACCCCCAAACCTTATCAATTTAATATAATCTGTTCGTTGAATATGTTTTCTATATGTGTACCAGGCGGTTTGTTTCTAGGTGGTGTGATTTTAGATATATTTCACATTTTCTGTATTAAGATTGCTCACGGCCATTGACAATGCATTGAGTTTGCCGGTGCGCGCAGTGCAAAATGTCTCTTTTATTCAAAATTAATAGAAATACAGACCCCAAACCATATAAATTTAATAGAATCTGTTCGTTGAATACGTTTTCTATATGTGTACCAGGTGGTTTGCTTCTAGATGGTGTGGGATGCTGGCTTCCCGTATTTGAAGGTTGGAGGTTCAAATCTCAGCCGAGTCAAATCAATAACTTACAAAATTGACACTTATCACTACCAAGCCCGCGCTTGGCATTAATAAAGCACCTCTTTGGAGAGGTGGATTTTAAAAGTGCTATTTTCATCAATTACTAAAGTAATGTTAAGTAAGTTTTGTAGTTGTACAATGTATGTTCAACGTATTTGTCTTGAAATCAGTATTTGCATCATTTCTCTTTCTTCTTTTTAACTATGGCGTTCTGTGTAGTGTGCATTCGCTATGGGGACTGGGAAGTAGCTCAGACGGTAGAGTATCCAACTGTGAATGTGTGGGTCCTCTGATCGATCCTGCTCAGTGGACACTTTTGCAGTTTGGGCTATTTTCCGTTCCAACCAGTGGTCCACAACTGGTTCATCAAAGGATGTGGCATGTTCTGTCCTGTCTGCGGGAAAGTGCATATAAAAGACCCCTTACTGCTTATTGGAAAGAGTAGACTATGTGGCGGCAGCGGGTTTCCTCCAGCGAAATATGTCAGAATGATCACATGTTTCACATCCAATATCCGATGATGAAAATCAATGTGATCTAGAGGCGTCGTTAAATAAAACAAACTTTCCTTTTTGCGCATTTGTGGCGAACTCTTAGCAGGACGGAGCAGGAATGAAAGCGAGGATTCCTGCGTTGCCGGTTGCCTATTTAGTGCATTGCTCTATACATCAGGGCGCACACTGGGGCCGATCAGGCACTCTGCGCATGGTATTAGTCACGTCTGACAGATTGCATGCCTACACATGATAACAGCATGCATTGACTCGCTACACTGGTCCATTCACGCAGCACACTGCCACTTGCAGGTGTTCCGGGTGCTAACTGAGCCTGGGCCGTTTCTTGTCTACCTGGATCCGCTTGCATTGCATACCCTACCTGGCTGCTCATAAATTACATGTGGCTTAGTTTGCTGATCAGATTGACTCAGAACTGCTCAGATTGGCCCGGAACTGCTCGGAGTGACTCACAACTGCTCAGATCGACTCACAACTGCTCAGATCGACTCACAACTGATCAGATTGTCTCGGAACGGCTCTGATTGATTCAGAACTGCTCAGATTGACTCGGAACTGCTCAGATTGACTTGGAACTGCTCTGATTGATTCAGAAGTGCTCAGATTGACTCGGAACTGCTCAGATTGACTTGGGACTGCTCTGATTGATTCAGAACTGCTCAGATTGACTCAGAACTGCTCGGATTCTCTCCTAACTGCTCGGATTGACTCAGAACTATTCAGATTGGCTCAGAAATGGTCGGATTGACTCGGAACTGCTCAGAGTTACTCTAGACTGCTCGGACTTTACTCCTATCTGTTCAGAATTGCACGGAACTGCTGTGAAGTGCTCGGAATTGCTCGGAACTGATGGGAACTGATCGGAACTGATCGGAACTGTTCAAAATTGCTCGGAACTGCTCGGAACTGCCCTGAACTGCTCGGAACTACTCGGAACTGATCAGAACTACTCGGAACTGATCGGAACTAATCAATATGGACTCGTATTGCTTATAGCTGTCAGGTAATGGCTACCCGAACATATTTTCTTTCTCATCACGTAATTTATTCCATGTCTCCATACATCATACACGTTGTCAGTGTCTTCTAACCTTGACGCCCTGACTGTCGAGTGTGCACTAAGAGACGAGGGTACAGTGTTTGGAGTGGTGGTACATATACAAATTGCCTGAAAGTAAAATGTGCGTGCGGCGTTCAGTTACTGGGCGGTGTGTGGAAGAAGAGGAGTGTGGGGGGGAGGTGGAGCGGGGAGCGGGGAGCAGGAGTGGCGTGTGGCTTTTGGAGGTAATGGATTGCCAAATACTACTGAGGCTGTTCCGGGGTTGATGTTCGACCAGGGCTATTCACCGTTTCCATGCTGTAGAAGATTCCAGAGTTCCTACATTTCATTTAATTGAGCATGGACTCGTTCCATACAACTAACCGTGGCATTCTCTGTGGCAGAGTGGTTAGAGTGTCTGACTTTTTTCTAGGTCAGATTCCTAATCTGAGGGTCGGCGGTTCGATTCCCCGTGCCCCCAGCTCTGCCAATTTGGATTTCCACCTCTGTGTATAACTTACAGCGTCATCAAAGGCCGGTTGCTCTCATACCATGTCTATGTGGTGTGGGAGGTTAAAAATCCCTTGGGTCAGTAAAAGTGTAGGCTCGGGCTTTCTATCGACCAGCAGTGGAATGAGGAAGACCAGTCGGCTATGACTGAAATTTCTCCTGCTTAAACAACTAATGGACAAAAAAAAAACGCTGCTGTATTTTTTGTTGTCTGGCACTAGCAATGAATTATGGGATTTGTAGATTTAGTTGTTGTGGGGTGTGTTGTTGTTTTGTTGTGTGGGTTGGTTGGATGGTTGTTGGAGTTTTACATCCTGGCAACATCTCAGCTCATATCAGGATGAGTACCGACTTGTGACAGTGTGCACTCATGGCAACTTTATAGTGTTGCCCCACTAGGAAATCAAACCTTAAAAGGGTTTTACATTTCTAGTTTGTTGTTGATTCCTCCATAGCCATTTCATCACAAGAAAAGTGGAATTAGTGAGAATAAAAATTATCTTCAGGCAAAAATAGTTTCTCTTAATTAAATTTTTGGATCGGCGTTTACAGGGTTTTGCATCTGAATTCTTCATAATAGTTATAGCTGATGTGTAACTATAGAAATGCATCAGGCTACTTCATGGCGCCATGCTGGCATCAAGTAGAAAAATGCAGGGAAATTAGTGGTGGCACTAGTGCAGTGGCAAAGTGATAGGTGGCGCTGTGACTGGGTTAGCGGGATGGGAGATGTGCTTGGATGGGGAGTTCTGTACTCCGACAAATGGTCTCTGATTGATTGTTTGTTTGTTTTTTGTTGTACATCCTTGTAACATCTAAGGTCATATCAGGACGGGTACAGACTTCTGACAGTGCGCACTGATGGCGACTTTATAGTGCTGTCCAACTGGAAAATCAGGCCGCCAGCACCATGACCCGATATCCAACTCAGTCACATTATCCTAACACTGAGATAACCAGTCCTTGCCCTATCCTATTAATGCCAAGCACCAGGCTAGGAAGCAGCAAGTATCAATTTTATAAGTCATCGGTTTGATGCGACCTGGAACCGAACTCCCGATCTCTCGCACTGGGGGCCCACGCTCTACCGATTCGGCTACCGCGCCCGCTAGTAATTTCATGCACCAGGCAAGGTAGTGGCAAGTATGAATTTTGTTACACTTCTGCTTGGCTCGGCTGGGAATTGATCCCACGACCTCATGCATGAGAAGCGAGCTCTCTACCCCAATTGGCCATCCCAACCGGTTCCAAGGTTAGCGGTGATGCCAACTACCTGACTCCCAGGTTATTACAGATCTACTCGTCATGCCATATTTAGGCACTTTGGAGAACCCAGCCAAGCGTTCCAGTTATTATAATCTCAATCAATACCCGGTTAAACATGGTGCAGGTGCTACCAGGCGGGATGGCCAAATGAGTTGAGTCTCCTGTTTTGAGAGATCGGGGATTCCAAATCCATGGGTTTGTTCGTTTAGTCAAACCAATGACTTAAAAATTGATACTAGTCGCTTCCTGATTAGGATATGGTAAGGACTGGTTGGCTCAGTGTCAGGATAATGTGACAGGGTGGGATATCAGGTCATGGTGCTGGTGGCCTGGTCTCCCAGTGCAGCAGCACTATAAAGTCACCGAGTGAGTGCGCCATGTTACAAGTCAGTACCTATCCTGATATGACCTTAGATGTTGCTTGGACGTAAAACAACAACAAACAAACATGGTACATGCAGTCAGGACTGTGTTTGGAGAGTGAGTCGTGGACTCACGTGATCAAACGTGGCTAACTGTAGAGTTAACTCAGGAAGTAAACACTCTCCTCTCCCATCCACTCGTCCTCTACGCCACACTGGTTATTTAAGTACATGTATCCCCAAATGTATGTCAGATATGATAGTACTGCTACGTCAATGTCGTTATATATTGACAAGGCTGCAATCTAAGTATTTACATAGTGAGCATCCACTTAGATCTACAGTAAAACCTCTCTAAATCGCCCGACCATGGGACCAACTTTAAATGGTCCATTTAGGAAGGTGGTCGATTTAGGGATTGTTTTTTAATCGTTGCAATGGTATTGTATGGGCGATCGTTTGGGACCCAAATAAGGCGATCGATGTAGGGGAGTGGTCGATCTGTGGAGGGAGTCAGTTAGAGAGGTTTGACTCGACTTCTATATTTACAGTCATTGTAAGCGTATATAGAGGTATATAATTGACATATCATAGTAGTGAAAGCATATAGTCAGATAGCATCAATATAGTGTTCCATTTAATAATACATGCATAAGACATATAATGTAGGTTTATAAAAGTGGACAGTGTGTCCACAGACCAAAACCAATTCCCAAAGGAAGAAGATGGCAACGCAGAAACTTGTGTTAAATATTACAGTTTATTGCTGACACTCCCACATCATTGGCAGTTCGCTACAGCAAGTCAACTGCCTTACCATTTGGGTTAGCTTAGCCTATGTGCTCAGCTGTGAATTATCTGGGGAGAGGTTGCGTGCACATCCAGCCACACTGCATTTCGTGCATAGGTGCAGTACCTTCCGGACATCGGCTGCAGTGCATGCACACCCACTATGTACAGTCAAACCTCTCTAACCGACCACCTCCATAGATCGACCAATCCCCTATATCGATCACTTTATTTGGATCCCAACAATACCATAGTAACCATATTATAACTCCCTAAACCGACCACCTCCCTAAATGGACCACTTAAAGTCGATCCCGAGGTCGATCGATTTAGAGAGGTTTTACTGTATATATATAAGAAAAAATCCTCCGGTGTGACTGACACTGGTCTACATCCAGTGGAGGCGAGGAGGCCACAGGTGGCGCCACTGGTACAGTGTTGGGTCTTACGGAGTATAACAATAATGGTAATAATTCCCTTACATATCTTTATACTCGCATAATTCGTTATACATCACGTATATCCACTCTATAGAGTGGGTGTATATAGTGGATGATACATAGATATGTATATATATCATCCCTAATTGATGTGACATATTTTATGGAATAGACTTGCGATACTACATACTTATGGTAACTCTACGGTACTGCCCCACTGTGATACCAACCAAACGGGATGGCCGAATGAGTTGAGCGTCCGTGTCCCATTTTGGTAGAATGTGAGATTGGAACACATGAGTTCGAACCCTGGTTGAGTCAAGCCAAGGAGTTAAAGATTTATACTGGTCGCTTCCTAGCCAGGCGCTCAGCATTATTAGGGTAGGGCAAGGACTGGTTGGCTCAGTATCAGGATAATGTAACTGAGTGAGATATCAGGTCATGGTGCTTGTGGCCTGGTCTCCCAGTAGGGCTGCACTATATAGTCGCCATGAGGGTGCACTGTCACAAGTATGTACCCATCCTGATATGACCTTAGTTGTTGCCAGGACATAAAACTCCCACAACCAATCAGCGCAAGGCTAGGAAGCTACAAGTATCGATTGTGTAAGTCATTGGTTTGACTCGACCGGGAACTAAACTCCCGATCTCCCGCACCCGAGGCCCGCGCTCTACCGATTCGGCTACCGCGCCCGGTGTTATCTTAGGCAGTTCTCAAGATCTTTTAGCAAGACATAAGGAACCTTTCTTAAAACTCAAGTTGGTAGTTCATACATCACTCTTTTATTACGCCGTACATCAATGGCTCCTTAGGAGTCTACGAAAGTGTAGTCTACTCCCCTGCAGAGCAGCACTTTCTACTGTAGCTAAATTATCTGCTGCAATCAACAGATCCAACTTTCTTTTCTCACTGACAAAGAATAGAATCTCCGCTGCAAAATTCTCACCGATTATTTATTTCCTGAATGCAGATTAATTTCAATGGAAAAAGAAATTGAAGACGTTCCGATAATTGTAACCAAAGCAGACGCGAATATTTTTAATTTTGACGAAGCAGACGACACTGGCAACGGTCGCTGTTTCTTTAATCGACGCGTGACGTAGCCCTAGATAGCCTTTATCTACCTATACTGATAACGCTCGCCTCTGCCAGCAGTGTGGATCAAACATCGTCTTATCTGTGTTTACAATAGCAGGGGAGACGCACACGTCCGGTTTGTTTATACGTCCCAGAATACCACACTTCACATTCCCACTACGAGTACATCCGGTCAGAAAGCCCGCGCATGCCAAGTCCAACTCAGGCTCATGTGGGTGTGCATGTTTGGTTGTTTTTTTGTACTATAGATTCATCATTCAGAATTATCAAAATCGCCAAAAATAAATAAATAACATTATTTAAAGCCCGTCATTGTTTGGTGTGTTTGAGACTGGACGTGCTTGTCTGGGGTTTTCTTTCTTTTAATGTGGACTATTCAGCTTAAGAATGGATTGGGGGTGTGCATTTGGAATCGGCTTTGATGTAGGGAAGACGACTGATTAATTGTTAGTAAATATCTACTCCAGATAGCGCTAGTTCATGTAGACCCCACTCATATAGATTGTGGTGTTTAAATAGATCAGGTGCACGTTGATCTCTAATATACTTGATTGATTGATAAACTGGTTGGCTAGCTGGTGATTCATTTGTTCATTGGTTGATTGGTTGGTTGGTTGGATTATTGATCCATTGATTGGTTGGTTGGATTATTGATTTATTGGTTGGCTGTTGGACTTTTGAGTCCTGGCAACATCTAAGGTCATATCAGGACGGGGATATATTGGTTGTTTGGATGGTTAGTTGGCTGTGTGATTGATTGGTTAATGGGTTGACTCAAACACATCAAGGCCAAATAGGTTAATCAAAACTGCATAGTGGTAGTGATTTGTCTTCCTTTGACATTTCTTTTCTCAACTACAACAGTTTGATGGCTTAGTCTTAGTGACCTTGATTGGTGGATTGTTTGTGGTGGAACATGTGAAATTTGTCTTACTGACCTTGAATGGTGGATTGGTTGTGTTGGATCATGTGAAATTTGCCTTAGTGAACTTGACCGGTGGATTGTTTGTGTTGGATCATGTGAAATTTGTCTTAGTGACATTGAATGGTGGATTGTTTGTGTTGGATAATGTGAAATCTGTCTTAGTCACCTTGTATGGTGGATTGTTTGTGTTGGATCATGTGAAATATGTCTTAGTCACCTTGAATGGTGGATTGTTTGTGTTGGATCATGCCATGTGGAGTGAGTGTCAGCTCAGACATTTAACCTAGTCTGTGATGAGAGAGGCTGGAGAGCCACTTCGGAGATGGAGTAGAAAGCGCTTAGTAACCAGCAGGACTCACGCAGTGCCAGACAGTCTTCTGAGGAGCTCTACAGCATGCGCTTACATCATTGACACGCAATTAAACCTTCTTCAGAGATACTTACATCAGGGGAAGTGTGCATACTCACTGACCGGAAGCAACCAGACGGGATGGCCAAATGAGCTGAGCGTCCGTCTCCCATGTTGGTAGGTTGTGGGATTCAAACTCATGGCTTCAAACCCTGGTCGAGTCAAACCAATGACGTACAAATGTATACTTGTCGCTTCCTAGCCAGGCGCTCGGCATTATTAGGATAGGGCAACGAGAAGTGGAATGAGGAAGACCAATCGTCTGCGATTGGAATTTCCCCTGCTTAATTAACTAATGTTCTCAAATAAAATCAACTGTATTAGCCTATCCAGAGCGCCATCTATGTGATTGTAGCCTCTCGACAGGACACGGCCAGATACAGTGTGTGTATTTTACACCGTGGTGTAAAAATATTCTTCAAAGGAGTTTGGATTGGATAATCACCGGGTGGCTGGATCCACCAGGGATTGGTTTGTTCGTTGTTGGAGTTTTACGTCCTGGCAACATCTAAGGTTATATCAAGATGCGTACCGACTTGTGACAGTGTGCACGCATGGTGACTTTATAGTGCTGCCCCACTGAGAAATCAGGCCGCTGGCACCATGACCTGATAGCCCACTCAGTCATATTATCCTGACACAGAGAAACCAGGATGCGAGAGGAAATATACCCAGTGATTAGTCTCGCTGAGAACTCAGCATGTGGTTGTTGTTCCTTTATTTGCGCAACCCTTAGATATTGCTAGGACGTAAAACAACAACAAACAAACAAACTTTGCGCATCCACTCAGTGACCGACCTTCCTGCATCTTCATGTAAGTTCTTTCGGGTGTATTGGTAAGTAGTTTGGGGACTACAAGTACAGTAACCTAATTTGTGGGTGGGGAGTTAGGATATGTTACAATGGTTCTTATTTGTAACCGCAGTTTGGAATTAATTTCAGGAGATCGGCAATTGAAAATATGAGGAGTAAAGTATGAGTTGCAAAACCCTCTTAATGCCAATCCAACAATTGAGATAAACATTGGAGTCAAACCTTCAAAGGGTTTTACATTTCTATTTTGTTGTTGATTCCTCCATAGCCATTTCATCCTAAGAAAAGTGGAATTAGTGAGAATAAAAATGATCTTCCGATAAAAGTATTTTCTTTTAATTAAATTTTTGGATTGGCGTTTGCAGGGTTTTTGCACTTGAATTCTTCATAATAGTTATAGGTGATGTGTAACTATAGAAAAGTATCAGGCTGCTTCATGGCGCCGTGCTCGTGTCAAGGAGAAGAATGCGGGAAAAGAAGTGTTGGCACGAGTGCAGTGGCAAAGTGATAGGTGGCGCTGTGAATGGGTTAGCATTCACAGCGCCAGGATAGGGAGTTCTCTACTCCGACAAATGGTCTCTGATTGATTGTTTGTTTGTTTGTTGTTTTATGTCCTAGCAACATCTAAGGTCATATCTGGACGGGTACCGATTTGTGACAGTGCACTCATTGTGACTTTATATTCCTGCCCCACTGCAAGATCAGGCCGCCAGCTCCCGCTCAGTCACATTATCCTGACTCTGAGCTAACCAGTGCTTGCCCTATCATATTAATGCCGAGCACCAGGCTAGAAGCGACAAGTATCAATTTTAATGTCATTGGTTTGACTCGACCGAGAAGCAAACTCCCGCTTTTCCGCATGCGAGGCCCGTGCTCTACCGATTAGGCCACCGCGCCCGGTCATCTCTGATTGATCTATGCATACCTTCCATGTCTGTGTGACCAAACATGTGCTCGGAGAGCGATTATATAAAAGTATAATTGCATCAGCATCGCCATGTATCTTCCGGTTTGCTTGTTCTGGGTTTTGTTGAATCTTCTTTTACATATTTCATAATAGGATAATATCTCATTGTAATCGCAATATTCAAATATAAATCAAAGATGATAACTTTTTTTTTTTTAATGTAGATGTGCAAAGGGAGTTTATTGCGGAACTGATTTACATTAATCAATTATTTATTAATTTTGCTCTGTGCCATCTAAATAATACTCATTATAGACTAAATGTAAGACAGCAGATCATTGTAATCACAGATCATTTAGTGTCTATAATAGACCCCGCCAGTTAAGCTGGAAAGTACCCGAATAGAGTGGTTCCAGATTCTGCCGATAGATGTCACTACCTTAACTAGTGAGGTGTAATACGTGAAGAGAGTGACGTTTGAAATTCCAGAAGAAAAATACAATATAGTTGTCTTTTATATATATATATATATATATATATATATATATATATATATTACAAGGATAAGAGCTTGAATCCTGTTGCGATATGAATATCTGAATATAATAGTTTTCCTACATAATGAACAAGAGGAAGACAAGGTAGTGGATGAGAGAGTATTTACTTTGGCTAGAGGAAACAACACCCCTTGCCTAAGAAAAAGAAAAATTCAGCGGTACAGTGAGTGACGGTTACAGTGTGAATGGGGCGGGGGGTGCACCCCCACTGAGCTGAGGTGGGGGAGGCTGGAGTAGTAGATGACTAAGAAAGGCTCCAGAGGCCCGGGGCCGGGCAACCGATGAGGGAGAGGAGGAATATTCCGGGTTATTATACTCGTATAATTCATATACAGCATATAATCAGGAATTTTAGTATTTTTCCCTGCATTACAGAGATATAGCATGTGAAATCATAGGCACTTCGGGAATGTACCCGAATAGAGTGGTTCCAGATTCTGCCGATAGATGTCACTAGCTTAACTGGGGGGTATATTGTCTAAATACTGGTGTCTTGGTTGTATGCCCCAGTCTTAGGAGAGACTCTCACTCACAATGTATTCGACATTTAATATAATACCAGGTTCCCACGGTATGTGTTCTGGTGGCTTTATAGTGCTGCCCTACCAGGATACCAGGTCACTGACACCATAATACTCTAGCCTACTCAGTGCCTCAGTGTCCTGAGAGCGAGTTATTCTGTCCTTGGTTGATGTCCAGGATAATGTGACTAAGTGGGATTTTGAATTATGGTATCGGCGCAGTATCGCATTATGCCACCACTACAAACAAACAATATATATATATATGTGTATATATATATGTGTGTGTGTGTGTGCCAGTAGCAATATGTACAAATTAGATATATATTATATATATATATATATATATATATATATATATAAACGTAAGCAAAACCCATAAGAAAATGTGATTGGGTGAGATATTGTATCGTCGTATCGGCACAGTATCACAGTCGGATACCGTTATAATTGTATTTTTATTTATTTAAATATGCTTATATCCATATGTACTCATTATATCAAATGCATTCCAATGCGTGAACACCAACCTCGAGGTTATGCGACTGAGTGGGATATTGTATCCTGGTATCGGCACGGTATCTCAGTAGGGTACCACTACAAAAACTAGTTATTTCATTTAAATGTATATGTCATATGTACACATATTACATAATAATATATATAAACATATATCCTCCGGTGCGACTGACACTTGTCGACACCTGTTGGAGGGGATATGGGATGCAGGTGGTGCCACCTGTCAAGTGTGGAGTCTTACGGATTATAGCAATAGTAATAACGATAATATATAATTATAATATACAATGGAAATAATTCCCGTCATATTTTTATACTCGCATAATGCGTTATACATCAAATATATATATACCGTCTTGATATGACCATAGATGACGAACAAACAAATATGCGTGTTTAAATTGGGTTGAATTTAGCAAAAGTCAAATCCGTGGTAGTTCTGGATATGCATTGGACAATTGGCTAATGTTTTGTTTGTACATTTAAATCTCCATTCATTATTTGCATACAGACACACTAATGACAGTGTTGTGTTCGTCGTCAGTCAGTCTACCCTTTCTAGGTCACAGCTGTCCCAGTGGCTCATAATTAGCCACTTTTATGTGCAATGAATAGAATTTACGTAAATATTTCTGGCCACCTTGCAAATGAGTGTGCGGGTCGATCGGACTAACAGTTCGTCGATCATTTTGCACAGAAATAGAGCATTGTGAACCGTGTTCTATTTTCAAAAGTAAAGCTTCTTTTATTTAACGCGCCTCTAGAGCACCTTTTTTTCACTAGCTATTGAACAGCAAACATATGGTCATTCTGACATATTTCTTTGGAGGAAACCCACTGTCGCCACATAGGCTACTCTTTCCGATAAGCAGCAAGGTTTTTTTAACATGCACTTTCCCGTAGACAGGAGTGTTCTATTATCAGTTCCGTTTCTAATCACTTGCACAGAACTAGGTTCGTGTGATCGATAGTTGTAGTGCCGCTTCCAATACTGAGGTCATTAGGTCAAGTTGACTAATAGCCCTGTCACACTACGACGTATCTCGCCGGCGTGCCGCCAATGCGCAAAATCACTTTTAATCATCGAGACTAGTCAAACTTTTCAGTGGGGTGGGAGAAAGTTTGATGTCAACGCAACATGTTGGTAGTGTGCGGCCGACGTTGTGGTAACTAACGTATATCGACCCGTGAGAAAAAAACTAAAAAAAAGTTTGCTGCGCTGCCCTTATATGACCTTAGATGTTGCTAGGACATAAAACAACAACGCAACAGTTTGGCGCAACATTTGGGAACGACCTTCACGCACACGCGGCTTGTGCATACCATTCACATTACGTTATTCCAGCGCGTTTAACATATCTCGACGCGTCCCTAACGTCGCCATAATGTTAGCACCCGCACGTTGTCGCAAGTCAAATGTTTTGTGCAAGTACAAAACTTTGTCGACCAACTGACGCACGCTGCCGACCGTCGCCGTAGGTCAACGTATACTAACACGCGCATAACGCTTCCAGACGTCTCCTGACGTTTCGCCAAAAAGTGACACACGTCGACACGCATTGGCGAGAAACGTCATAATGTGACAGCACCATAAGGTTTATTCTGATTATTCGGGTCTTTGGCTGCTATAAAAGAAAATATCGAATCTGATTCATTTGATTGATTATTTGGATCTTTACTAGTTTATGAAAATATTAATTAGTTAATCAGTTCATTTAATTTCATTTGTAACTTGGTTCTCGCATTATTAATGGCGATTCGACCTGATATGACCTTAGATGTTGCTAGGACGTAAAGCAACAACAAACAAACCAATTGCGTTGCATGTCATAATCCGACCATGTTGAATAATACAGTGGTGTGAAGCTAGAAATGAATAAACCAATGACTTAAAAATTGATACTTGGTGCTTCCTTGCCAGGCGCTCAGCATTAATAGAAGAGGGCAAGGACTGGTTCGCTCAGTGTCAGGATAATGTGACTGAATGGGATATCATGTCATGGTGCTGGCGGCCTGCTCTCCAAGTGGGGCAGCACTATAATTATAAAGTCGACATGAGTGTGCCCGACCTTAGATATTGCTAGGTCGTAAAACAACAACAAACAAACAAATTGAATATTTGGCGTGACATTTAGTTACTTATCCTACTTGTTCAAAAAATATATACAGCAAACTTAAAAGCTGTTGGAATTGGAATTAAGTCACATTTCCTGTACATATACTGAGACTGTAGCCAAAGCACTTCCGGTTAATGCCCTCAAACATGATTTGATGTCATTGTAATTGTGGGTCGATTTGTTTGTTGGTACATTAGCTAATTAAGCGGGAGACATTGGGGGGTGGGGAGATTTCAATCGCAGACCATTGGTCTTCTTCAGTTCACTGTTCCTTGCCGTATTCTAGTAATGCAGAATGCTTGATTGATTGATTGATTGATTGGTGGTTGCTTTACGCCGTGTCGGCAGCATAGGCCATATTCACAGCGAGAAAGGTTTGTTTTTTGTTCAAACCATCGCTTCACATGTGAAGGCAGACAATCAATTATGTGCCAATAGACACTCCCTAAATTAGAAAGCTCACAATCATATATTTGTGGTCAAGGGAAACAAATTCCCATAGAAAAAGAAAAGTTTTATTAATAATTGATAGAATCTATTTAGTAAACTATATGAGGTGGTATAGTCCAGCTGCCCTCAAAAAGGCTGAAATGTTTTCCTGTTTTACCTTAGTAAAAAGGTCATGCATACTGTCTGCAGTGTAGAACTGTTGGCGCAGGGCCATGAACGCCATGTTAGGTAACAATAAGCATCAATCTTTCCGTCATTGGTTTTATTTCACCAGGGTTCCAGGGTTCAAACCTGCCGGTTCTAATCTCACACTTACCAAAACGGGAGACGGCGCTCAACTCATTCTCCATCCCGTCTGGATTCATTCTCTATGCTCATATAGAACACGTACACGTAGCTCTACCTGATGCAGGCAGGTTGGTTGTTTTTTGGAATGTTACGTCCTGGCAACATCTAAGGTCATATCAGGACGGGTCCCGACTTGTGACAATGCGCACTCATGGCGAATTTATAGTGATGCCCCACTGGAAGACCAAGCCACCAGTACCATGACCTGATAACCCACTCAGTCACATTTTCCTGACACTGAGCTATCCAGTCCCCTGATACAGGATGGACACAGCAAACGAGCAGGTGGGTGGTAGCGCTTGGATTATGCAAATGGAGGACAGACAGTAATTATTGTTGGTAAAACCCGCCCCAAGTCAGCAGACCTCCCCTGTGCATATCCTAGTGACGTCTGCTATGCGTTGCCATGGTAACCAGCGCTTGGGCGTGGGTCTGCAGTGTATCATGTATGTGTGTGCTCCGTCTAACCGCCACCGGGCGCGGTGGTCGAATCGGTAGAGCGCGGGCCTCGCGTGTGGGAGATCGGGAGTTTGGTTCCCGGTCGAGTCAAACCAATGACTTATCAAATTGATACTTGTCGTTTCCTAGCCAGGCACTCAGCATTAATTGGACAGGGCAAGGACTGGTTAGCTTAGTGTCAGGATAATGTGACTGAGTTGGATATCATGTCATGGTGCCAGTGGCCTTATTTCCCAGTGGGGCAGCACTATAAAGTCACCATGAGTGTACACTGTCACAAGTCGGTACCTGTCCTGATATGAGCTTAGATGTTGCAAGGATGTAGAACTCCAACAACATGAATGCGTCGAGAGCTTTTTTTCATTCTTTGTGTTTTAACTGGAAGATTTAATTTGCATGTATATGTACTATATAATTTATTATGTGAATATAAATAACGGCAGCCTCTATAATGTTTTGGTGTCTTTCCGAATCTCCGAATCCAAGCCAAAACAAGCCAATATTATCTGTGGAGCAGTCATTCTCTCGTTTCCGCCTTTTTTTATCCATGACCAATGGTCACCCCTGCTCACTTTCAAATCTTTATCAGGAGGGCATGTAGGCCTATTCTCCTACCCGAGAATAAACTCATCCAAAACCAAGTTCTAGACTTCCTCTTTCTCACTTCGCGAACAAACTATATAATTCCAGTGTGCGAGTGACAGTATTTCGCGCCACCAGTAGGGTTGGGGGTAGTGGTGCCACCTGGCCCAACTGTGAAAAGAGGTCACCCATAAAGTAGTACACAACATACGAGTGATAATATCGAGACCATTCCCTTCCACACCTTTATACTTGCATAATCCTTATACATCAAATATATGTAGTAAAACTGCCCATTTACGGAGATGGTCGGTTTAGGGAGCTATAATATGGTCACAATGGTATTTTGGGGACTCAAATAAAGTGATTTATATTGGGGAGTGGTCGAGCTGTGGAATTGGTCGGTTATGGAGGTTTTACTGTATATATATATATATATATAGTATAGTTATACGAATCTTACCTGGTACAGATGATGGATAACTCTTGTTTTCCCGAGGTACAAGCCTCGGATGGTCGTGGGCTAGGGAGAAGGAAGCAATATCCAGGTGCAGCAATCTTCACCTAATTAATCAGGATAAAAATGAGCTTTATGATGGAAATCTGATGTTTTCGTTTCGCACAAGCGAACGTAATGGTCGTGGCAGGGTGTGGCGGATGGGCCCTAGCCCACGACCATCCGAGGCTTGTACCTCGGGAAAACAAGAGTTATCCATCATCTGTACCAGGTAAGATTCGTGTAACTATACTATTTTACCTCGGTTCTAAGCCTCTGGCTGCTCATGGTCGAGGGAGACCTTTACATAGCCTCATTTTTATCCTTCATAATCTGTTGAACATGTTAATGTATCAGTAGTAAAAATAAAATTGTTTACATCTCACCAGGTCTTGTTAGTTGGTGAGTAGGCGAGTGGCCACCTCGCTTGTCTTTTCTAGTCATTTGTTGTAATGTTTAGCAAACGACTTGGCCGTCTTCCAGCCGGCGTGAGTTAGGATCCTTCTGACTGAGATCCCCAACTTTCTTGCCTTGGAAGCCATCGCACCTCGTGTCGAGTGCGAAGCATAGCGTCCCGTATCTATGCCTGCGGACTTTAGAACTTTTATTGTCCATCTTGCGAGCGTGTCTCGGGAGATAGCTTTGTGTGGCTTGATGAAGCTCACCAAAAGCTGTCTGGAATTTCGTATTCCCTTGGTCTTGGATATATAAGCCCTAATGGCCGACACTACACACAATTTCTTATCTTGTGGAAAACTAGTTACATGTATAGAGGAGAGAGGGTCTCCCGTCCTGTTTGATTTTAGTAGCTTGTCCAAATCAAACGTAGCCTCGTCTTTGTCGATGTCTAGGCCTCGTAACGAGAGGGCCACAATTGTTTGCCCTCTGTGTCCGGTAACTAATAGCAAGAGTACCGCTAACTTGTACCCTAGCTGTTGGACAGAAAGTAATTTGTTTTCTGGCCAGCCCTGGAATAACTTGAAAACTACCGAAACATCCCAAAATCTGCTATACTTTGGTTTTGGTGGGTTTCGTTCGTATATAGATCTCATAATCCAATGGATGACTTCATGTTTACCAATTGTTTGTGAATCAATTCTAGGTAAGATGACCGATAATGCGTGTTGCGCTGCATTAATCGCTCCGTAGCCTAGTCCTTCATCTTCCAAGAAGCGTAAAAAACGTCCTACTTGTGCGATGGAAGGTTCCATCGGTTTCACTTTATGTAATAAGCAGTGTAGTCCCCATTTCTTTAAATAGCTGGAATAAAGCTTTACAGTGCTAGGTCTCCAGGCGTGGGAGATTAGTCTAGCTTGGGTGATTTTATCCAAGCCATACTTTTGTAAGTAAGTGCTTAGAAAAGGAAAGCCAACATTGGTGTTGTGGACACATCCCCTTGGGTTGTCACTTTGCCCTGGTGTTGTAGATTTACTGAGCCTCTTGGGAATTTTAAAAAGTCTTTTGCTTCCCACTCTACTGCTGCTCGCCACGGCTGAGTGTTCCAGTCCGGTACTATCAACAATGCGTGTGTTTGGTTTAGCCTGATTTTTCTGGCTACTCTGCTGATCAGGCTGAATGGGGGAAAGATATAATAAAATGAATTATCCCAGACAAAAGAGAAAGCATCGACTCGCCAAGAGTGAGGCTCTGGATGCCAAGATACATATTTATCAAGCTTTTTGTTTCTACGAGAGGCAAAAAGGTCTATGTCTGGTTTACCCCATTTCTGACAAATTGTGTTAAATATGTCTGTGCTAAGCAACCATTCCAAGTGATCGTGGAAATGGTGGCTATTTTTATCGGCTAATGTCTTTTGAGTGCCTGGTATGTGTGCGACTGTTAACCAAACTTTCTGTTTTTCAGCCCAGTTCCAAATGAGTTTGGCAATTGTATTGCAGGCTGAGGACTTTGTCCCTCCCATGTTCCTAATATAGGCCATTGCGGTAGTGTTATCGGTTAACACCTGGACATTAAGTTTAGGTATCTTAACTAGACTTGTGAGTCCTAAGTAAACTGCTCGTAATTCTAAAACATTTATGTGGTCGTCTATTTCATCCTCTAGCCAGCGGCCACCTGTAGCTTCAATTTCCCTAGGTGCACCCCAGCCTTCTAAAGAGGCGTCTGTAGTGACTATTGTGTTTGGTTCATGCATACGGATAGGGTTGTTGGAATGGTTAATATGTGTTAACCACCATTGAATGTTGGCATGGCCTTCTTTAGATATGGTCATCAGCGACTCAAAATTTCCTCTAGCTTTTGCTAGTGCAATATTTTTATCTATTTCAAGAGACTTGATATGGGATTTGGCATAAATAACAGCCGGTGCGTAAGCTACCATCAGGCCAATTAGAACTGCTACTTGTCTTATTTTTGGTCTTTTAATCGTTAATAAATTTAACGCTGTGGTGTTAAATTTTTCTACCTTATCTGGTGTTAAGGTGATAGTCATAAGCTCTGTGCTTATAAAGAATCCCAGAAATTTTAAATTTGTGGTAGGTATATGAATTGATTTCTTATCGTGTATGTAAAACCCTAAACTGGTTAAAGTATCGCAAAGATCTGTAATTGCTAGCTTGCATTCGTCTTGTGTACGTGCTACAATGAAGGAGTCGTCAATGTAGGGGAAAGTAACATGTCCTTTCTTGGCCATTTCAGCAAAAACTGGTTTTAACAGTTTTGTGAAGAGCCTAGGTGCACAAGCTAAGCCGTTAGGTAGGCAGGTAAATTGATACAATTTTTCTTTCCAGAAAAACCGAAGGTATTTCCGGTGTGCTTCATAAATAGGTACTGTGTAATATGCGTCTTTAAGGTCTACACTAGCTAACCAAGCCCCCGGGAGTACTAAATCCCGGGCCGTTTCCAAGGAAAACATTTTCAAATGTTTATATTCGACTAAGTTATTAAGTATTGTTAAATCGAGGATCATTCTGACGTCCCCATTTGGTTTTGGTCGAGAGAAAATGTTAGAAATATATTCTCCTGGTGTATGTTGGACTGTTGTAATAATACCTTTCTGTTCGTATTTTGTTACTTCCCTGTCTAAAGCTAGCTGTTCGTCTAAAGCTAGGCGGTAGGGAAAAGGTACATTTGTTTGTATAGGGGTTTCTGTAAAGGGAATGTAAACCCCTCTAACTATTTGTAGGACAGAGTCGTCCTTAGTTAGTTGGTGCCATTCGTCAATATGGTTGGCAATATTACCGGCTTGAAAAATGCTTACACTGGGTGTGGGCTTTACTTGTTCGCTGGTTTGGGGAACTGCCTCCGTGGGGGAGTGTCCCTTCGGAAGGGGCGATTCCCGTCGTTCCACCCGTACTGGTTCCTTTGGCCGCGTCCTCTCGGTTGGTACTGGCTGCGGCTCCCGAATCGGTTGGATTGGAAGCCGGTCCTGCATCCCCGAAAATCCGACCTGGCTTTCTTGAATTTGGAGACGTTGGTGTCCTTCTTTCCATCTAGGTGCTTAGACTCCTTAGCCGCTGTTTCCACTTGTTTGAAGAGGTATTGGAGTTGTCCCCCAAACATCCTGCTGTTGTCCAGTGGCTTTCCTTTTATTGGCTTCGGAGCCAGGAAGAGTGTGTACTCTTTCCCATCGTTGTCGACCACTTTCTTTGAACGCGCAACTTCTTTTCCTGCGTCGGTTGTGACCGACTTGAACACATTCTCGAACCTGCGGTACGAGAGAAAGTTGCTGGTCGCCGTTAGAGCAGCAATGGCTGCATTCATGTCCGGGGTGACAGTGGTGAACTTGTTACCCACCATCATGCGGTTAGCTACTGGCATGATGGCTGAGAGAGCTATAAGCACCCCTTTATGGACTGTATGAAGTCAGGCCTCGAGCTTCTTTCGGTCCTCGCTCATTTTGACGTCATCGTCCATCTCTTTGATGGTCGCCTGTGGGATTCCTTTTATGCCAGTGTACTGTTCCGCCAGTTTTGTGAGGGTCTCTGCGGGCTTGAAAGCGTCAAAATGGCCCCTCAAATTTTTGCGCATCAAAGAACAGGTGTTGATGCTTTCTTGGCCACTTTCTCGGTTATGTCCGCGAAAGTGCCTGGGTGCAGATCGTCAGACTCCGAATCCGTTGTTGTGGAGTCGTTTGAGGAGTCTGAAGAGGAGGATTTAGCCTTCTTCTTCTTCTTCTTGGACTTCGACTTCTTCTTAGTCCTTTTGATTTTTCTGGTTTTGTTGTGGGCTTGGTAGTATTCGTCCCCTTCGGACGAAAACTTTTTGTGCCGTCGCTTTTTCCCGATGACGATTTCTGAGTCCGTAGTCTGGGGTTCGGACAGGTCCTCCAAGTCAGACTGGTCGGACGGCGAGCCCCGCTTGGTGGGCGTTTTAGGCGGTGGCGTCGGGAGCAGCTGTTGCAGCTGCTCGCGAATGAGCTTCACCATCTGCTCGTTGGCGTCCGGTTGGGAAGGCCTTGCCTCCGGGGAGCGGTCACGTGACGCGCCTGATAGGCGTCCAGGGGTCGCATCTCCCTCGCTTAGGGTGTGAGGTACACCCTTACTACCCTGCTTCGCTGCCATCTCGAGTGGTCTGAAAACGACCAAAAAGGTGTTTAGTACGAGCTCAAGGAAGAACTGAACCAGTGGAACAGTATTATGGGGCGTATGGCCCAATATAGGGTAATAAAACTGTATTTACACCAGTTTTACACCAGGCGTGAGTAAGCTAAGGTATATCGAAAGTGTAACGGTCGACAGCGCGAACTGAAACCCATCGAGGGGACGGGACCAGTGTAGCTCCCGCCCACACTCTCTGTATCATACACTTCTCCCACCCGTGGCTACAACGCCGACAAGTTGGAGAAAATATTATGACACTCGGAGGTACGCCTCAGAAAAAACTAACATGACGACGAAATGGCTCTAGCCAACATGTCTCTCCGTTGGGCAACGGGCAGCAAAAATAAAACCTATATAAGCGACGAAATGACCCATGTCAACGTGTCTCTCCGTTCGGCAACGGGCGGCAAAAACAAAATGGATGCCTCAATCTACGGCACCGGATAAACACAACGCCAGTAATAATTACTTATTATAAGTAAGCCTTATATTGAAAAGCTAATAAGCGTGTGCTATAAACATTCATAAACAAATCTGCCAGTTTATGTTCCGGTACTTACAGTAGAAACTGAGTAAAACGTGGTAAAAACTGCTGAGCTGCTCGTAACGTTCCTCCAGTTATGAGCGGAATATGCTAATTGCTGTACCCGGATGTTGCTTCCTTCTCCCTCGACCACGAGCAGCCAGAGGCTTAGTACCGAGGTAAAATATATATATAAAGGCTGACTACAGTACAAATGAAGAAGTCAAGACAAAGTAGTGGGTTGAGATCATATATTCTCTGGTATAGGGAATATGATGCCCTAGCCTTTAAAAAGAAATTCTCGGGCGTAAGTGACAGTGTAGCGTACAGTATAGAAGCGTGCCGGCGGTGGAGCCACCGGTTACGTGGTTGGAGGGGGGGCCATAGTAATATAATCCCTTTCGTGCCTTTGTCCTCGCATAATGCTTATACATCATATATATATATATATATATATATGATGTATATATGTAGTTCCGGCTGGTGATACCAATATTACACTAGTTTAACTATTATATACATAAAAACTACATCTGGGTGGCATTTGACTTTTCTACACAGGGTACCTGATCCAATAAGAATGATGAATGTTCAATGGACCTTATTTATCATGCAAAGATATCTAGTTCCTTGATAAACAATCAATTGCCACTTGTGTGTAATACACAGAGGAAAACGATAGTGAAACTACAAGTGGCTGCTCTTTGATATTTCTACACAGGATACTTGATCACATAGGAATCGCTGATATTGGGTGAGCCTTATCAAACAAACAAATTCCAGGTGAATTTTATGAGACAAAAGATCCATGTCCATATCAACGAAAGAATCCAAATCAAATATAAAATATCACTGGCAAGCTGTATAAAGGCAAATTGGGTGTGCTGAGGCCGGATCTCCCTGGCTTCCTTTTTCAGCTCTCTATTTCTATGCCGATCCAACTTTAATCCATGCATATCAGAAGGTCTTTCGAAAGCTGATTTACTTACTGCAAACATACGCATGCGTACATAAAGCTGCAATGTTATTGTTGTCTATTTGCGAAATCATAATCCAATCTGTACTTCTTGACATTAATTTCATTTTTTTGTATTTTTTTTAATTCTTGGTGGATGGATTCGAAGCCATTTTAGTAAAGTTATATGTAGAGAAGTTATTCTCATCAGGTGGTGTAGCGATTGAAATGCTTATAAAACATTTATTCACATTTGATCCTTGATCTAGATTAAGTTATGCTTGATCTGAGCATTTCAAATAGGGCTTGCCGGTGTTGCAGTTTCCACGGTACGCCAGTTTGCGAGGTACACACACATACATTCAAATGCATTGTCAATGGCGGTGAGCAAATCTTCATTCAGAAAAAGTCAAATATCTCTCAAATTACAACACCTAGAAACAAACCGCTTAGCACACATACAGAAAACATATTCAACAAATAGATTATATTAAATTTATAAGGTTAGGGTTCTTGATTTCTATTAATTTTGAATAAAACTAATGTTTTGCACTGCGCATACCGTCAAACTCAAGGCATTGTCAATGGTCGTGAGCAATCTTCATACAGAAAATACAGAAAAAGTGAAATATCTCTAAAACCACACCACCTAGAAACAAATCGCTTGGTACACATATAGAAAACATCTTTACCAAAAACATTATATTAAATTTAAGGTTAGTGACGATGCTGTTCGATTTTGACGCATGCGCAGAAGCGATGTGTACCTCGCAAACTGGCGTACTGCGGAAACTGCAACACCAGCCCGCCGAGATTTTAACGTGTTGTAAACCTGCCCAATAGGCAATAGACTAAGTCGGGAATGTGAATGTGACGGGGCAACTAAATAAACATTTGAATGGGTAGCGATTGCAGAGCTGTTTTACATAGCATTAGCTCCCTGGTGTTAGAATACGATACTTAGATTAAGTTTGCTATAGTTGTCTCTTTTTCTTTTACTTTGGATAGTAAAGCAATGGATTTGCGGAATAATTAAATCGTTTTTGTTTTTTTGTTGGGATTTTATGTCCTGCCAACATCTGAAGTCATATCAGGACGGGTACCAACTTGTGACAGTGCGCACTCATGGCGACTTTATAGTGCTCTCCTATTGGAAGACCAGGCCATCAGCACCATGACCCAATATCTCACTCAGTCATATTACACGGTTTCTGAGCAAACCATCCCTTGCCCTATCATATTAATGCGAAGCACTAGGCTTGGTAGCGACAAGTAGCAATGTTGTATGTCATTAGTCTGCCTCAGCCAGGGTTCGAACCCATGATCTCCAACACGGAAAGACAACCAGCGCTTTATCCGATGCGGCCATCCTGTCCGGTTCATCGAATCGAGTTGGGATTGATTGATTGATTGGTGGTTGCTTTACGCAGCATAGGCCATATTCACGGCGAGAAATGTTTGTTTTTGTTCAAACCATCGCTTTTACATGTAACCATAATATCAATTTTTTTCAATGAACACTCATGAATTTTTCGAGTTGGGAAGATTATCGGTTATTTAATACAATGGATTTTAGTCGGTCTATTTTGGAGGATGTTAACTTTGCCTTTGGGAGTTTGTTTTTGGTTTTATGTTTGTTTTGTTTTTTTGTAGGGTTTTGGGGAGCTGGGAGGGTTCAGTACAATAATCTTACATATTACATAGTGTCATTGTTTTTGTAAAGAAATTAGTGAAACTTTGGCCTCGCCTCGTTTTCGATCACACATAAATAATGTCTATCATATCTTTAATGTAGTTAATCTTCAATTACTGAAATACCCTTTATGTCTAAAGAGGATTCATAACTCTGTCAAACAATGTCATCTAATTATAATATACTAATAAGGTTAAGCATATTTGGGGGAAATAACCTGACGGATTTCAAATAAAACTTGCGTTTTGTCACGTATATATGTGCAGGACGTAAAACAAGAACAAAACAAAAAGAATTGATTTTGGTTGCCTTGCAGTGGCCCTTCCTTATGTGTAAACTGGTTCACTTACTTTTCTTGAATGGCTAACCCACAAAAGAATTTGAAATGTGAATAGTACATATTTATTACCGGCTTCACAATTCCATATTGTGGATGTGAATAGCTGGTTCATTTGTTTTAATGCGATACATTCTAATTCAAGCATTGTTCCCAATGTTGCAATAGAAATATGAATGTGAACAATTTCATCATGGTTCTTTTTTTTTCCTCTGCTTATTTACAGGTGGATAAGCTGACAGAGGAGCAAATAGAAGGTATGTATGTATTTGTGGATAGTCTCAGCTTGCATGTGGATACAGTCAAGAAATCCTAGGATTTATGTCGATTATGCATGTAGCTGTAACTGTCACTTGCTCATCTTCATCCAGAGAGCGAGGATCCATTAATGGGGGACCTCCGACTTTTTAGTTCAAATTCCTGCCGTTCGCGTCGCCACTGAACGAGTGGGCCTCTTCGGCACACTGTCACACTGCAAACTCAATGGCTATGAGCAATCTTCATACAGAAAAAGTGAAATATCTCTAAAACCACACAACTTAGAAACAAACTGCTTTTAACACATATAGAAAACATATTCAACGAATAGATTATATTAAATTTATAAGGTTAGGGTTCTGTATTTCTAGTAATTTTGAATAAAATAGACTTTTTGCACTGCGCATACCGGCAAACTCAATGCATTGTCAATGGCCATGAGCAATCTTGAATTATATTCATACAGAAGAAGTGAAATATCTCTAAAACCACACCACTTAGAGACAAACCGCTTGGTACACATATAGAAAACATATTCAACAAATAGGTGATATTAAATTTCTATGGTTAGGGTTGTGCATTTCTATTAATTTTGAATAAAATAAACGTTTTACTCTGCGCGTACCGGCAAACTCAATGCATTGTCAATGGCAATATCTCTAAAACCACACCACTTAGAAACAAACTGTTTGGAACACATATAGAAAACATATTCAACGAATAGTTTATATTAATTTTATAAGATCGGGGTTCTGCATTTCTATTAATTTTGAATAAAATAAACGTTTTGCACTGCGCGTCCCAGCAAACTCAATGCATTGTCAATGACCGTGAGCAATCTTCATATAAAAGAAGTAAAATATCTCTAAAACCACACCACCTAGAGACAAACCGCTTGGTACACATATAGCCTTCTGGTTCTTTAATTAACATCCGAAGTGTATCTAGTGTATTGGTTTTGCAATGAAAGTAGAATCGTGAAGGGCGTTGAGGCTGTTCCGTGTGCGGTGTTATTGTCCATGCACAATTCGAAATCTCACTTTATGCTGTTTACTTCTTGTTTTTTCTATATATATAAGTAAAAGTCAGAGTGGATGTTTAGAGAGCGATTCCCCAGCTGAACGTGAACGGATCGCAGTGCGCCCTGTGAATAAAGAATGGCAATAATTAATAAATGATAATAAGGCCAAATAAAAACTAAAATTGGTGATCGTCCCTGCCCATGCCTGAAAAATCACCCACCCCTGAATTTGTTTTCTTAAAAAAAACTGTTAAATGGATAGGGTGGGTGGAGTGAGAAATGGAAAGGGGAGTGGAGTTGGAGGTGGATGGAGTGAGAAATAGAAAGGGGGTGGGGGAAAGGAATGCAGAGGGATTTGAGGGGTGATATAGAGGGAACTGGGAAGGGGATGGAGCGGGGTCGAGAGTAAAGGGCGAGGAGACCAGTTAAATACTGAGAGAGAAATTTTGTTTAATAAAAAGCGCCCGCCCAACCCTGATTTTTAGTTCAAAAGGACGATCGCCAACTTTGGGCGGGGGGGCCTAAACGGAACTAGCTCTGCCTCTTTATGTGTATGTATAAATGTTTACCTTTATGCAAATATTATATAAGCGGTGAAGGTGAATCTATTGGGTGCTGATTCTGGAAGGTTCTATGGTACAGCTAGAGCGGCTTGGAGCCCTGTTGCTTGTTGGGGCAGGTAAGCAAAGCAGCTGGTCAGCAAGTGTTTCCTGTCCTACACCGGTTGGTCACTTCTACCTGAATTTTCTTGAGCTTCGGCCTTAAGCACAAGGTGGACAATTGTCAGCTTCTACCTGATTTGTCTTGAGTCGGAGATGTGCTTTGTCCGCCTCTAACTGGACTCCTTTTTGCCTCCTCACCTCGGTTCGTCACCTCGAAATTATCATGGGACTGGACCTATGTGCTTCTTGTGGGGAGGAGCATGAGCTTCCCCATGGTAATAAGTGTAAACAGGCAAAATTACCGCGGAAGTGTGTGAAAACTGACTCCAAGGCGGAATGCGAGGTGTCGGATAGTTTGTGTGGGGAGGAACCGCCGGCGGTCCCACCGATGACACAACCTTATTGTGTTTTATTATTATTATTACTATCACTACTTAGCGCAGATAATACACATATAATCCATTATATATTCTATATGTATTCACATAGTGTGCGCAAGATGTCCGAATTAATGCCCTTACTATAGAGAGACATGTGCTCTGAATCATTCCTTTCCTATAATTGGCATATTGGTACCATATTTAAAGTGGCCCTAATGTATTGTTCATGCTAAACCAGTCTAAATATAGCCTTGCAATTAAGCCTGCCAATGAATAGCCATGATAGAGGGCTTGGCTAGCCTTTAATTTGACTGACTGACCTCTGACCGTTGCAGAGTTTCGGGAGGCCTTCGCACTCTTCGACAAAGATGGCGACGGCTCGATTACGACGAAGGAGCTGGGCACAGTTATGAGGTCGCTGGGTCAGAACCCAACAGAGGCTGAACTGCAGGACATGATCAATGAAGTGGATGCCGACGGTAGGAAATACATTATATTTTTCTGGAAGTCCTTTAGGGTAATTGGATTAGAGTTCGGAAAATCCTCGAAAGGGAGACAAATATAGAGTTACAAATGGGTCTGTAGATGTATATATGTATATACATCTATGTATATACATTTATTTAGAAATACATCTATATAGAAACATAATCACCTATACATGTTTCTATATACATGTATCTATAAATGTATATAATAATTATTATGTTAAGATAGTGTAGACAAGTAGTGCGAGTAACAAGTTGGGAGTAACAAGACCCTCAACTCCTTTATTTAAACAAAAAGCTTCCGAGTGAGTGGTGTCCCACCACATGCAGGGGGAGGGGGGGGGGAGGGGGGTGACATGCATGCTGGTACCTGACCCCCCCCCCCCCCCAGCCCAGCCAGAGGGGGGAGAACGACCGCTACAGAGCTCTTACTAGACATGATAAAGGGTGCATCACTATCAATAATATATGTGTACTGTATATATATATTATATATATATCTATAATATATATTATTATTATTATTTAGGTGCCATGGTATTTTGGCATTCCCATGAAATGAGCTTTTCCAATTGGGCCCCAAAATGGACTCACTCAGCTTAGGCAAAATATGTTATCTCAGCCACAGTTAGGTAAATCTGACTGCCCTTATCAATATTTAATTAAGCTACTAATTTGGAAAATGCAACACAGGCATTCCCCATCTAAGACATAATGTTAACTAAGGCTAATGTTATTATTTGGTTATGGTACATTATAACATCATAGTAAAGTTATTCTGACATTATAACATGTATTGTAATGTTTTGGGGTCTATTGTGACTGAGACAGAGGGCAGCCATCTTGGAACAGATAGTAAAGACATGTGAGATATAAAGTATACCCAGTCCAATCCAACTTAATCTAGTTTATATCGGTGCAATCTTCATTACAAATTTGGTGATGAGGACAGGATGATCTGGGCCAACCATCTTATGACCATTTAATGGGAAACTAACCTGCATTAAAGTGACATTCAAGAAAAGTAAGTGAACCAGTTTACACATAAGGAAGGGCCACTGCAAGGAAACCAAAATCAATTCTTTTTGTTTTGTTGTTTTATGTCCTAGCAACATCTAAGGTTATATCAGGACGGGTACCGACTTGTCACAGTGCGCACTCACGGTGACTTTATAGACCTGATTTTGTACTCAGTTACATTATCATGACACTGAGCCGATCAGTCCTTGCCCTATCCTAATAATGTCGAGCACCTGGCTAAGAAGCGACAAGTATTAATTTTAAAGTCATTGGTTTGACTCAACCAGGGTTCAAACCCTCGATACCATGGTCTACCAACACTCATTCGGCCAATCCGTCGGGTACGAAAATCAAGGATCACAGCAAGTACCCATTAAAAACATTGTTTAGCATTGCATACCTGGTACTCAGGGCGACATGGCTATCCATTATGAATGAACATGCAATGTTATATGAAAACATCATAATGACGTTAAGAAAACGTCTTTATATAACATTTTTTGTTTCATGCAAAATAACATTTATATGTTTTTTAATAACGTTATTATGACATTCTATAACGTTATTCTGACGTCACTATGATGCTTTATTGTTAGCTGGGTCATGTGTATGTGAAATTAACTCCATTAATTATGAGAAATTAAATGTGTTATATCATGAAAACACTGCTTCGTAAACATGCTATATTGGTTCATTGTGCGGTGGTTCAGGGATGGAGCATCCACGCCATCTTGCGTATTCCACTGCTTCTACTTCTGTTTGCTGTTAATGATCTTGACAATCCGAGTCCTATTTGAAAAATGGGAGATATTGTATCAGGTATGTTTATTATGGTCGGATTCGCATAAGCATATTCAGCGCTGAAAGGAGAGGGACAACCAGCCACGTTTGAACTGAGCCTGTTTGAATTTGCCGGAAATGGACATTCCTCTCTCCTTTTCGAGAGACCTCAGTGTCAGGCAATCAGAGCTGTTCTTTTTTATTGCAAATGGCGGCCTCCATGAGGGCTGCCATTTGCAATCGAAAAGAACAGATCTGATTGGCTCAAATTATGGGAAGGTCCCAGTCGTTATTTTTTTAGTAGTTTCTTGTTCAGACATAGTCACACATATATGTATCTTTTGCACACATTAAATTGCTTGATGTATATTTTTAATTTATCTACATTGACTTCTGTTTAAATCACACAATATCAGTACTTAAAGGGGCCAGATATAGGTCGCTGGCGACGGGAACCGTACTCTGACAAATGCTCTCCAAGCACAACCTTGTTTGGGTTTTATGTTTAAAGAACCAAATATGTGTGGGGAGAGTAGGGGACCCACTTCACCACCAGAAGTAGGTCAGTTCTGAGGCTGGTACTAGCTGGCAGCTGTTGTTTTTAAAATGGCTGGGTGAGTGGACAGAAGGGGGAGTAAAACTGGGGTATTTTCAATCTTCTTTAGAGTAGTTCAATCAGGAAATATATTTGTGTAATGTAAAATATATGTTAGTACAATTACATTGCATAATTCAATGAGAAACAGATATAGATGAAAAACGTTTTTTTGTTGATGAATGTAAAAAAGGGTCTGCTGTGTATGGGGTTTGAACCCACACAACCAAACAGCTTCAGATTACAAGTCCAACACTCTAATCACTAGGCCACAGAGACCACATGTAGCTGACAGCCTCAGTTCGGGCTATTTGTGTATAGGACGTCACATATACAAGGGATGGTCAAAACACCCTTGGCCTCGCCGGCTACAAGCTGAGCTGTAACTATCGCTGGTGCCCGGCAGTGTTAGGGACCGATTAGGCCGAAATCTATTGAATGCGATCATATTTAACAGAATTAGATAGTCAAATAATGAAATTTAATTAAATTAACCTTAAATTCCAAGCGATATTAACGTAGCAGCTAGATCGGCGTCGAATCGCCGAGTGTAAACAAAACAAATAGCAGTGCTTGCCGCAACATCCGAAAATCCGCGCATGCGTTCTCGCGAAATTAGGACATGGCATCGTGTATTCACAAATAGCCTGCACTGAGAGTACTAACCATGTGTGGTCTCTGTGGCCTCTGTGGCCTCTGTGGCCTCTGTGGCCTCTGTGGCCTCTGTGGCCTCTGTGGCCTCTGTGGCCTCTGTGGCCTCTGTGGCCTCTGTGGCCTCTGTGGCCTCGAGTGTTGGACTTGTGATCTGGAGTTTTTGGTGGTGTGGGTTCAAACCTCACCCACTGCAGAACACTTTTTACATTCAACAACAACAAAAGTTTTTCATCTATATCTGTTTCTCATTGAATTATGCAATGTAATTGTACTAACATATATTTTTCATTACGCAAATATATTTCCTCATTGCACTACTCTAAAGAATATTGAAAATACCTCAGTATTACCCTCCCTTCTCTCCACTCACCCAGCACAACAATCTAGGTCACTCTCTTGTGCACCACCAAGTGGAAAAGTTCAGTACTAAGCATGCACCACCCCTGTGGCACACATCTGAACTATTCTGAGTTTGTTTGTTTTCCCGGCGACAAATAGCTCCCCGCTTTAAAGACTGGGAAACTATTCCTGCAAGGGTATGGTCACCCGTTTTTCCTCCTTTCCTCACTGTGGACCCTTCTCCGGATTCGGCGGGAAAAAAGCACTTCCTGTATGGCAACAACCTGAGACTCACACACTCATTATTCTAGAGGTTTTGCGCTGTCTATCCTATACTAAAGTTACTACCTCCATTTGCATTTGAACGCCACCTAGCGTATTTCACTGTTACTACCCTGTTTCCCGCCTTTCAGCACGGATAGCTGTCAGTTACCAAGTAGAAAAGTTTCCCAAATATGTTATCTCCAAGTGCATCGCTTCGAGAACTAAAGCGATTTAACCGATCTGAATAAACTAGCAATATGTTAGTATCGCTCTCTCCGTTACAATAGAAGTATGCAACCAATGGCACTGTATGGAGACTTATTGACTAACTACCAGTACGTCATTGTCATATGACTGGCATTTTAGAACCGTTTGGTTTGCAAAAAGAGCAGATGGGTGCTGTTTTTCATAGAAATCAGTAGGGTAATACATTGGTCATTTTTATCACGCTTAAACTGGCAAATGCACTGGATTTTATCTCCCTTTGTTTTTGACTATGTGTGCACCAGACTAATGCGTCGAAGGCATTGCAAATAAATGGATAAGCCGGTCACTGCGACTGGGTGCGCTGTGCAGTGCTTCCAATGCATTATAAATAAATAAATAAATAAATAAATAAACAAATAAAGGCCACAACCCCTATAACTCATAGAAACCTAACAATAGAACTGCTATGCCATGCCTCAACTCAAAGCAATTTCTGATAATACAGAGACAACACTGGAAAGAAATTTAAATAGTGTTAGGCCTACTGTTAGATAACAATACTGGTGAATTTCAAATAACACTTCTCTATATATTTATGTACCTGATTGTATTAGTTTCATATCCAAAATACAGGTAGATGAGAAAGAGGGGTAAACATTGTTTTGACAGAACAGTCAAATTGGCAGTGGCAAGGAGACTGAATTCTATCAATCTCAGCTCGCCATGATTTTAGTCATTGCGACTGTCTGTGCTGTTCAATTCTTCCGTTGCATTATAAATGAATAAATAAATAAATAAATAAATAAATAAATAAATAAATAAATAAAGGCCACGAACCCCTAACTATATCCAATGATATAACTCAGCTAATAGTAATAGCCCCATGCCATCACCTCTGCCACTTTGGATTTCCACCAATGTGTATAACTTACAGGGTCATCAAAGGCCAGTTGCTCTCATACCATGTCTATGTGGTGTGGGAGGTTAAGAATCCCTTTGAGTCAGTAAAAGTGTAGGCTCAGGCTTTCTATTGACCAACTGTCCTATGGTAAAAACAAGTCTAGTCAGACTTATCAAATATAGGCAGAATAAATCTTCAAGGAAAAGAAATTAACAGTTGTGTTGTCCATCCATTGCAGGGAGTGGGACGATAGACTTCAATGAGTTCCTGACGATGATGGCCAAAAAGGCGCTGAACCAGGGAGACACAGAAGATGAACTGAGGGAAGCCTTTAAGGTGAGTGCACTGGTGGATTGGGTGAAGCTTTCAGTGTTAGTGTCATTGATTTGGTTAGTTGTTGGAGTTTTACATCCTGGCAACATCTAAGGTTATATCAGAATGGGTACCGACTTGTGACAGTGCACACTCATGGTGACTTTATAGTGCTGCCCCACTCGGAAATCAGGCTGCTGGCACCATGACCCGATATCCCACTCGGTCACATTATACTGACACTGAGCTAACCAGTCCTTGCCCTATCCTATTAATGCCAAGCGCCAGGCTAGGAAGCAACACGTATCAATTTTGTACCTCATTGATTTGACTCGACTGGGAAACGAATAGCATCATTGAAGGTTCAAACCAAGGAAATACCTGATATAAAGTGAGTGAACATTTTCAATGTTAGCACTGTCAAACTCAAGGGCGCCAACAAAGAAAAGATAAACCGAGGAAAACCTTTATGTTAAAGTGCCTGTCACACCTTACCGGATTGAGCACCGGACACAACCGGACAAAGAATTTTCTAGTCCGGTAGTGTTCGGTATCAAAATGTACCGAAATGTGTCGGGCGAAAACCGAATGTCAAACGGACGGACCAAACATCAACCGGACATGTACCAGACTGTTCACGGACGCCGAAAACATATTAAAAAAACGACGGACCGAATTCCCGCAGCACTGTCAACGGACTATTCAGGAAGCAAACCTGAGACGTTATGGATGGGTACCGGACATGAATTGGACAAAACAGACTAAACGGACTTAAACCGGACACCAACCATACATGTCAGTCCGGCGGAATCCGGTACAACTTTTGTGCATGTTCAAAACTTGCCACCCTATAAGCCAGACACCACCGGACAGAGAACGGAAGCGCTGGATGCCGACCGTATATAAACCAGACATTGACGTATTTCACCGGACAGTGTCCGGTTTCCGCAATCCGGTAAGGTGTGATTGGGTCTTAATGCAGTGGCATGAGCTGAATGAGACAAGACAAACTAGGTGGAAACTGTTAGGTTTGTGAAGTATCAGATTTTAAACCAGGCAGACAGAGAAGCTGAGTTGAAGCGGAGCCTTTAATGGACTGGTGAATAGATTAGAATTTCTCACTCAACTATTTATTAAAGTGAATCAGTATAGACTGATGGTGACACCAGTGTACTCAATCAAATTCTCTCAAGCAAAGCTTTTAATAATGTATGTTTATATTAGAAAGTATCTGTCTGGAGATTGATAGAACTAAGACATGGTCAGAGCGACAGCATTCTATAGTATAAAGCAAGGCTACTGATTGTTGTAGTACGTTCAGTATTGACACCTGGGGGTTGGGTGTTGGGGTTGGGTGTTGGTGTTTTTGGTTTTTTGTTGGTGGTTGGGTTGGGGTTTTTGTGGGTGGGTGTGGTGTTTGTGTTTGTGGGTTTTTGTGGGGTTGGGGGTTTTGGGGGTGTTGTTGTGGTGGTGGGTGGGGTGTGGGGTTGTGGGTGGCATGGCATTCGACATCACTAGTAATATAGGACAAGGAACTGGTTGGCTCAGTATCAGGACAATGCGACTGAGTGAGATATCGGGTCATGGTGCTAGTGATCCATTCTCCCAGTTGGGCATCACTATAAAAGTCACCATGAATGTGTGCTGTCAAAAGTTAGTGTCCATACTGATATGATCTTTGCTAGGATATAAAACCCCAACAAATAACAACACTAATAAAGGTTTTGTTAAAGATCGAATATATATTATCATATTTAGTAGTTACAAGGTCCACCCCTCGACCACCGCCACCCCTTGGATATTACATAATAGGTTTATTAAAGTGTTGGTGCATTTGCCCAAATTAATTTGGCATGTTTGCACTTCAAATACCTCAAAAGTTTGCCCTTGAAAATAAAAGTTACCTCAAACAACAAAAAATAAGGTAGAATATCAACTTAATATATTTATCTGAGAAAAATGACTAAATCTGAAAACCATCGGGCTATGCAACTTTAATATTTTCGTATCAATCTATAATGTTTTCAATAGCATTCCTGTTTACGACACATAGCCAAATAATCCATTTTTAAACAAATTGCCATCTATTGACACTGCAGGTCTTTGATAAAGATGGTAACGGCTATATCTCAGCGGCCGAGCTTCGTCACGTGATGACCAACCTAGGAGAGAAGTTAACGGATGACGAGGTGGAGGAAATGATTCGAGAGGCGGACATAGATGGCGACGGACAGGTCAATTACGATGGTCGGTATTGTGAATAATACATTCCAAGTATTAGATGCAGATCAATAGATTCTGCTTGCGCAATGTGGAGAAATATCCACCTTCTTCAGGCTTTCCTCCTTTAAATGATTCAAGATTAACCAGTCGCGTCTATGTAGAATGACATAGCCGTATATTATGCTCAACTCTATATAAATAAATTGTTTAAATGCAACAGAATCTGGTCACTTAGGCCCCTGCCTTTTTAAGAGCTGATTTGCAATAATGATAATATTGAAAACACATTTGCATTAAATGCTACCAAAATGTATTTTAATAGGCACAAAAAGTCATATGTCGTGCACTGGCTTGATTTTAAAGATTGAAATACATGTTCAAGGCGTGTGGTGATTAATTGTTAGAAGCGTTTTTTTAAAGTAATGCTAAGATTTTATGGAAATTTAAATGTTAACCACATATAATCGGCCAATGGGATGTGACAAAGGTGGCCTTTAGACAATGCTTTCGACATTACAAGCAAAACAGAAACTTTATGATATTACAATGGGGACCTTTCAGTTTGCATGACTCTCTCGTCAGATGGCGCACCATGCTGGTCTCTGTGTGCTTTGGTGTGTGGTAACTGTGTATGGGGTGGTGGGTGTATGGTGGGGGCGTATGTTTGTGCGGTGGGGTGTGGTGTGGATTTAGGGGTGTGTGGTTGAGGTGTATGATGGGTGGGAGGTGGGGGCATATGTTTGAGTAGTGGGTGTGTTGTGGAGGTGTAGGGGTGTGGTGAGGATTTTGGTAGGGGTGTGTGATGAGTGGGTATGGTGGGGTGGGTCTGGTGGGGTGTATGTGTGTGGTGGGGGATTAGGGATGTGGTGGGGTGTAGGTGTGTGGTGGATGTTGACAGTGTGTGCAGTGGGGATGTAGGTGGTTTGTGGTGGAGGTGTAGGGGTCTCTTGCAGAGCGGCGCCTCACAATCTTTAGCATCCCTAAAACTTCACCACACACCTACACCGCCACCACAGCCCTAAACCCTACCACACATCCCACCACACACACCTATAACCCCTACACCCCACAACACACACCTACACCCCCAGTACCCCTTACACCCCGACCACACCTAAACCCCCACCACACACACACCTACACCCTCACCTCACACACACCTACACCCTCACCTCACACACACATACAACTCAACCACACACCTACACACACACCTACATCACCACACACACCACACACCTACACCCCACCACATCCCTAAACCCCGACCACTCATCCTGCATGGTCGTTGAGGAAGCCATCGGTTATCCTCCGACTCACGGAACTGAGGAAGTCTGGGACACAACCACTCGAGTACCAAGGACTGCATGCAGAGATTCAAGGCCAGTTTGCAGACCACCTCTCCATATACACTGCAGAAGCCCGAGCACTCCTTCTCACGTTGGAGTGTATCGAGGTATCCAACCACACTAACTATGTTATATACAGTGATTCGTTCTCTTGCCTCCTGGCTGTTGCTGGACTGAAAACGAATCACCCTATTCTAGCAACGGTCATCTATAAAATGAACCAACTGACAATGGATGGGTATGACATCCACCTGTGCTGGGTGCCTGGCCATGCCGGCATACAAGGAAACGAGCGAGCTGATCGGGCTGCGAAGAAGGCCCTGAACTGTGATCTTGAACCGTGTCTGATCCCTCACTCTGATATGAAACAACTAATAGCCACCCACATAAAATCCAAGTGGCAACATGAGTGGGATGAAAACATTAATAAACTTAAAGAAATTGAACCATCTGTGGGAAAACCACCACAGGCTCATGCAGGAGGTCGGCGGGACCAAGTGGTCCTTAGCTGCTGCAGTATTGGCCACTCGTGGTTTACACATGCTTTTCTGCTCAAGGGGGAACCTCCCCCTGAATGTATTGGGTGTCAGTCCCCGCTGACACTCAAACACATTTGACTAAGTTGCATTGAATTTTTGGCCCTGCGCCAACAATTCTACACTGCAGACAGTATGCATGACCTTTTTACTAAGGTAAAACAGGAAAACATTTTAGCCTTTTTGAGGGCAGCTGGACTGTACCACCTCATATAGTTTACTAAATAGATTCTATCAATTATTAATCAAACTTTTCTTTTTCTATGGGAATTTGTTTCCCTTGACCACAAATATATGATTGTGAGCTTTCTAATTTAATGAGTGTCTATTGGCAGATAATTGATTGTCTGCTTTTACATGTAAAAGCGATGGTTTGAACAAAAAACAAACATTTCTTGCCATGAATATGGCATATGCTGCCGACACGGCGTAAAGCAACCACCAATCAATCAATCAATCAACCCACCACACACCTATACCCCCACCACACACCTACACCCCACCATTTACCTACACCCCACCACATACCTACATCCCACCACATACCTACACCCCACGACACACCTACACCCCCACCATATACCTACACCCCCACCACACACCTGAACCACCACCACGCACCTACACCCCCACCACACACACACACCACACACCTACATCCCCATCACACACATACCTACACCTACACCACCAGCACACACACACACCTACACCCCTCTATCCAACCATGATGGCCGACTTGGACCGGGAATGGGTGCTGCCACCAAGTGTATAGCGAGAAAAATGGCTCATGAAAGGTCCCCATTGTATTTCCTATGTTTTGTTTTATAAACAATTGGGCTGGTTATGGGGAAATAGCATTTGTGGGTGTAAATAACTTGGCTATCCTAGTCCATATCCAACTCTTTAGATTACAGAATCATAGTCCGATGAAAGCATCAAATTTTCACAACCAAAACAGTGATCTAGATTTGATTCTACATATCTTAGATACTGCTGTGCTTATCAAACATGTGTCGCCACATAGAATGGAATACTAAGCCAATTTAAGAGAACATCTTACTGCATAAGCCTATGGTGGTAGAGTTTTGGTGTGCTTGCCAAAATTAATTTAGTACATTTGCACTTCAAATATCTCAATAGTTAGCCATTTAAAATAAAAGACGTCAAGCTAAAGTAAGATAGATCATAACTATCACCCTATTATATTTAGCCTATCTCGGAAATTTATCAAACTCAAAACCATTGGACTATGCAACGTTAAAGTCGTCGGTTATACCTCACCCAGATACAAACGAATCCAGCATCAAAAGCTCTCCAAAGATACCTTTGCTTAGTTTGTTCTGTTCATGCCACTGAATATGTGGGAGGAGAGTTGAGGTATGTGATGTATGAATGACATCATAGGTGGGATTCCCTCATCACATGACCGAGAGGGGTTCCCCACACACAGGGGAAGCCATGGCAACCACCAAGATGACAGCCACAGAAAGCTCTCAATTCAACTTTTAAAGTCTATTAATCTACATGATTTAATCAATTATTCGCACAAAAAGTAGCTGGTTATGATAAATAAACATTTGAACTTTATATTTATCATTCTAGATTGCAATGTCTAACATTTCTTTCTCGATATGATTGTCTAAAAGTGTCAGTGCTGCTGGACTAAATAAAACACAACAGAGGCAATGTCAGCACTCTCCCCTACATATGTAGTTGCATAAACTGAAAACTGTCAAACGTATGCTTGGGGAGCATTTGTCAGAGTATGGGTAGTGACTCAGCGACCTATATCTGGTCCCTTTAAAAGCTCTAATTATCCGTGTTGTGTGTTGCAGAGTTCGTTAAAATGATGCTGAGTAAGTGAAGAGAAGGCTGACACGAACCTTTGGCGGTTGGTTGTGAGAGACACAAATGTCAAGGCAGGAACCATGCGCCGCCGACCGGAGGCCACACTTGCCAATCTTTGACTTCCGCGGGCTGGTGGATCACGTGATTCGATGACGTCACAAAACGGCCAGCGTTACGTCATCTTCTACTTCTATTATTCCATACTTTTACGACATCTACATAATTATTACCTCCTCTAACAAAGCCCATTGCATCACAAGGATGGTCGAAGCACTTTTTGTATGGTAAACCAAGGTTGTGTTATACTTGCTTCATGTTGAAATAAAAGAAATATATATATATATATATAAACCACACACACAAAATAGACATGGGTGACGTATGCTGCGAGGAAGCTATGGGGGATGATTGGTTGTTACTTGGATGAACACTTGTATCAACAGCAGGAAGGGATACTTTGAAATGAAGCCTAAATATTATAAGCCTTATATTGTATGATTTTTCTCCCGACAATACATACACATTTCTTCCAGTAGATTTTATGGGACATTTTTGCCAACAGTCGATCGCCCATCTGGACTATACGATACTTTTCTGATAATAACCGTTACTTGAAGATATTATGCACGTCGTTTCAGACTTTGGCTCTGCTCAGTGGGATCGCTCCACAGTTCTGTCGTGTCAGTATTATCCATTGAACTAGTGTTAGAAACGTTAAATAAATGAACCACGTGACTGTTCTGGGCCAATCGCCATTCAATCTGCCAATCGACTATCCAATCACATCCCGTGACGCCGTGTACGGTGTCGTTGCTGCTCGTTTGTGTCTTTGTCCCCTTGTTTGTTATATCTAAGAGCATGTATGAGTGAAAAACAATGTTATGTTGCCATTTTTGTACATACTGTTTATACATAATAATCAGGAGAGGCAATTCCATTTCCAAGACATTCCATTTTTGCGCGTTTGGACATAAGTTGAACCTGTGCTCAACGTCTGTAATTAGTATACATAGACCAAGTAATGTTTTCTGTTGGACGTTATAGTGGTATGTGGCTTGCGTTGTAAAGACAGTGAACAGAACTGCTAAATCGACACGATAATACAGATTATTGAGATTAGTTGCTACACTAGCAAGATGTGAGAGGTCCTCTTAGAGAGGTTTAGATTTTTGCCAGTAGACGTCGCGCTAGGTTGCTAGGATACTCGTTGTTTTGGGCGTCCAACGGCCTAGTATGGCAGGCTCTAGTTTTATCTGAACTTACATCATTTGAATTGTGTATTATATACAGAAATAAACGTACACCCCTCTTAGCATAATGCCTTCCTTGTCATTTTAGCATAGTTATAAAGTGCCTGTCACACTATGCCGGATTGAGCAACGGACAGAATTGTCTAGTATGGTGGTGTTTGGGCGTGTAAGTATCAAAATATATTAAAATGTGTCAGAATGTTGCGGTATCGGGTCAAAGGCCGCCGGACGAACGGACATGAACGGACATGAATGGATAGCCAACAGATGAAACAAACTCAAACCGGACACAAACCGTAGACGTAAATTCGGCAGCATCCGTTCCAAGTTTTGTGCATGTTCAAAACTTGTAACGGATCGTGCCAGATATCAACGGATATCAACAGATATGCAACGGACACAAACCAGACTTTGCCTGATATCAACAGACTTTGTTTGGTTTCTTTCCATTTCCCCAATCTGGCGATGTGTGCCAGAGCCTTAAGAGTTGAAAATTGCATTTGTAAGTATGTATAATGTAAACTGACAAACAAAATAATCCCATGTTCCACAAACGCTTCATTATTTTTTTTTCAATTGCATCAAACATTCTACAAATGCAACACTGAGTGCAGGATGGGGAGATAAAATGAAAAGGGGTGTTTCGGGTTTCTTTTCGATTCAAATCAATAGAAAATCTACTTTTTCACCAGGTCAACACCAAAATATATGTTGGATGTCCCCTTGCTAATTTTGTAATATATATTACAGTTTGAGTTTAGTTCAGAAGAAATGCGGAAGAAGAAAATATATTCATGGTCTAATTGGATCGCTGAATGCATAGTGGGCAGGCAAAGTAAGTTAAAATTCAAGTCAACACCTTAGCACCGGCATAGGCCACTGAGACTGGAACTGTTATCTGACAAATGCTCTCCAAGCACACCTTTTCAGATTGTGTAACTAAATTATATAGAGAGAGAGTTCCACAATAGCTAGTGTGCAAGATAGTGTAACTAAATGGGGTTCCCTAGTCTGATGGGAATCATAAGCCGTGTTTACACGGGGAATTGTGAAACAATCTAGACAAAGCGATTTATATGAGGCGTTTTTGAGGCGCGTTTACACGGACAGAGTTTAAAAAGTGTTTTGGCGCCGGGAACCAGCAGCCTGTGGTGCGCCTGTAGCCGGCGAGCACTGCTATGTGTTTAGTTTACACTCGTCGATTCGACTCAGATGTAGCTGCTACGTTAATATCGCTTGGAATTTAAGGTTCATTTAATTAAATTTCATTATTTGAGTATGAAATTCTCTTAAATATGATCGCATTCACTAGATTTCGGCCTAATTGGGCCCTAACACTGCCGGGAACCAGCTGAATCGCTTCATCTATACTCCCTCGCGAGGTGGTATAGATGAAGCGTTTCATATGAATCGATTCAGCCCTAAAACGCCACAGTGTCGCGTTTACACAGCAAATGTGAATCGATCTAGGCAAGTCGTTTTATATGAGGCGTTTTAAATCGCCCGTGTAAACAGGGCTATATTTGGTCATGTGGAGAACCATATTAGGAATGAAGGAATCCCACCTGTGACAACATTCATATATTGTACATGTTGCCGGTAACATGCGTAATTCAAAACCCTGACGACGGGCTGGATTATGAACACCATAGATACCAATTGTAGGATGCGTTGCTAGGATCCAAGTTAACTTCCGGTAGGGGATTCAAAGGATAGGCCAGTTGCTGCCTGACAATCATCCACGACGGATCGGTTTACCATAGCACACACACAAATTTCAAAGTTCGGCAGTCATAATGCCTAAAGCGTCCAAGATTTAGGCATTAGAATTATATTCGGAGTTTGTTTGTTGTCTTAGTAGACTATGCCAGGCGACTTTAAAATCCATACTATACTTCAATATAAATAATTTCAACAATATTTTGGTTTAAAAAAAAGAAGAAATAGATTAAAGAAATAGGAACAGCGCTAATTTTAGCATGCATCAGCATAGATAAAAGATTCACCCGGTACTTGTACCTACTGCAGCAGTACGGGGTGAATCTTGTATCTAGCATCAGCATTGATAGAAATGGGCAGTATGTTGTGTAGTACTTTGAGTACTAGATACAATATTCACCCCTACCTACTCTGCGTAGGGGTGAATCTGTTATCCATTTGAGTAGGCCTACACACAGCCACACTATCCGACTGTGTTTTGAGGTCCGAACTGAGCATACCAGTTTGTATCGTGCACAGATGTAGAGAAGTCTGGTGGTAAAATCAGTAACTATCCTACAGAGGCGCCATCTGTTATGAATCTTACTAATGAACTCTGCGTCTGCGCATTGCTACTTCCGGTTTTACGTTATCGATCTCAAGATGTCGCGCTACTCCAGGCCTCCGAATACTTCGCTCTATGTTAGAAATGTGCCGGATGGCTCCAGGTAAAATACACGTTTATTTGATAGATAAACAGTTTAAGGTCACGCAGGCTAAAGTTAGTTTATATGTGTTTTCTTATTAATGTGTAAATTGAACGGGTAAAATGCGGGTCTCAACCACGCGGCGTCTGCCATGCTTTGTGGAACTTTTGTGTCACGTGACTTATTCCAGTTCTTGTCATGAATAACCGCGTGCTGTTTCAACTTGTTTTGCGTACTTGTTAGATATCTTTCACCGGGCACGAACGATGTCAAGATATATGCTGAAGTAGTATTCAAATTCTTTGACTTCCTGGTTTTAATCATTTGAATTTAGAAGGATAATGAATCGAACAAACGTAAACTGTGTAGTCCACGATTACACGCATTCCTGGTTCCATTCACTGAAATCAAACCGATCGTCCGATGCGTAATGTCTACGTAGAGACTGTTACTATTACTATTAGCTCATTTAACTAGAAAATATATTCCACCATGAACATTGATTTGACCAAATATAATGTTTCTTATTTTGTTAATTGAACATTTATATTCGGAATCAAACTATAGTCGTCATAATGAATAGTGATAGTCTCAGTCTGTTGAGTAATTGTCTAAATGTAATACATTTTAGTGTAACTTAACTGTAATGTGTAAGTTTAAGCAGTTCTGAACGTCTACTTTTGTAGTAGCACGGTGTATAACATTAGGTAGTGGCAGCCAAAATTTTATTGTCATTTTTAAACTAGGAGTTTGGGGTCTATTTTAAAGAACTGATCAATACAAACAGAAGTTTAAAAGAATTACGTTAATATCTCAAATAGTTTTTGAGTTATGGCATTCTAAAGGTAGAAATTGTAGCATCCAATGGTTTTTTTCACAGTGATCAAATTATATTCAACGATGATATGGTGCCCTAAAAATGGGGGACGGCCATTTTGGCAGTTGCATATTTATTCTTATCAACTAAATACTTTTTCGACATTCAAACAACAAGTACAATGGAGGACTCATTTAAAAGATGAATGAATGTACTTTATTTCAGTATAAAAATGCTAACAATCCATGCAGTGGGTTCTGGTAAAATTCTTGTGTAAAAGTAAGGCAACATCTGAGCATTTCTCAGATTGATGGGCAGAAACATGACAGGCTGCCACTACCTAAAGGCTAATGACATCTAAATTAAACAATTTAGTAAATGTAGGTTATGCTCAACAGCAGATATTGGCAGTGGCCAGTTACAGTTTGAATAAAGCAGCTTAATATTTCAGATGGTCCGGTGCCGATATATGTCACAATGTAAATGTCACGTAGATAAAAGATTCACCTCGTGCTGCAGTACACAGGGATGAAATATCTTCTCAATCCCACAGCACGATTAACATATAGGCTTTTTTACGCTGCAGCACCATCAGCGTATACTACTAATACATGGTTCAAGCGGCGGAGCACTATCAGCTTATACCAATATATATGATACCCAACATCCGGTAATTTTCCGCGATTCCCTGACAATGCTAAACCTGTGGGAGAATATCAGCATTTCCGCTTTTTTTTCTCCGGAGACCACTTTCATCCCTGAGTACAGGGGTGAAAACCAACCCTGTATATAGCTATGTGCGAATAACGGTGATCGCCGCAAAGCGGTTCAGCAGCGACGGTAATGCTAGCCTCATTCAGTGGCGCTGCTCTGCGGTATGCGTTATCTTTGAGTTTACCAAAAGGAGGGTTTTCTAGCTACAATTTAGCTCTTGTTTTCATAACATAGAGCACAAATTTCTCTACATCCTCGTTCTTTAATTGTTTCAATTGGACCAGTTTCAAAAGTTGATGGTTGAATTTCAAGTTATACTTTTCTCAACAAAATCTTATCAAATCACCCAAAGGAGATTAAATTATCTCATCAAACTAGAAAATTTTGTTCTTTCATTAGTTGTCTACATGTTGGTAGATTTTAAGGAAGGTTGATCTATTCCCAAAGGAGGTATTTGATCCGCAGCACTTTATAACTTTTCTGGCACTCTCACCTCTGCAATATTTCTGGGCCATGTTATATATCATTTTAAAGAGTGATTTCTCCCCTTTTTAACAGTATGGCGGTTTGTTTTAGAACTGATCACAGCCTATAATTTTGTGGGTAGGGTAAATAAATTCTTCTTTTTTAAACACCCAACAAAACTGGACTTTCTGAGGGCGTTATTTCTGGGTCATGTTATATATCATTTTAAATAGGGTTTTCTCCTCTTTTTAATGGTATACAGGTCTTTGAAAAGTGATCACAGCCTAAAATGTTATGGTCCTGGTAAATAAATTCATAAATATATATCCTTTAAACAAACAAAAAGAAACAGCCTTTCTGAGAGCGGTATTTCCAAGTCATGTCATATATCATCTTAAAGGGCGATTTATCCTCCTTTTAATGGTATAGAGTTCTTTGAGAACTAATCACAGCCTAAATTTGTATGGTTATGGTAAATCAATTCATTTTTTAACAAATGTAAACTAACCAATAAAAAACAGTTACCAAGGACAATATTTCTCCTTTTTAATGGTATAGCGTTCTTTGAAAACTGATCAGAGCCTAAAATTTTATCTTAAACGATTTTTGTTATGAAAAATGTAACCGTTACAAAAATCATACTACATCGTAGGTCAAGATCATAGCTTTCCATTGATATAAGGCTCATTCTGATCGGTCATGGCTAAGAAGTTCAGTAAAAAAAAGATTCTGCATTGCCAGTCTGGTCACTTTCCAAAAGTGGCTGTGCATACTTTGAAACATGACACACTAAGGGATTCAAGCTACTAAAGTGAACATATAAGGCCTGATATGGAAGGTGGAAAGGTTGCTTTAGTCATTCAATCATATTTCTAGCATGCGTATGCATTATTTGTAGAGATACAGGGAAAACTTGAGCAAAATTATGTGTGCTTTGGCCTTGTCCTATATGGTTAGAGAGGGAGTGGGCATGCCTCCTATTACTGCAAACTGATTTTGTGTCACTGCGCCTGATATTATGTGATTTGGACACTCTGGAGAATATATATTATGCGGAAATGGATTGTGGCTATTGGATTTTAATCAATATATGGTAGGAAAGGCAGGAGAGGCCATCCACTGAGAGACATTTTCGCCAGCTTTTACATAGCCTGTAGGTTCACCCCTGTACTGTAGTAGTATGGGGTGAATCTTTTATCTAATGTTCACGGTGTGCTACAATTACAATACAAAGTAGCTATGTGGAGGGTCGGGGGGGGGGGAACAAATTAACGGTCAAATACATTCTATTTCAATGGAAAATATACCAATGAAAAGAGCTTGTGGAATTTGGTAGTCATATAATAATTTAGATATGACTATGATCCAAAATCCAGGCTTTTTTTGTAATAAAAGACTTGTTTATATGAAGAAAACTTGCACTGCTCGATAAGTCAATTCACATGACGAAGGGCTTCGCTGTGGTTATTATATATTCAAGATTTCATTAAGTATTTCGCTTAACTTCAATATGATTGTATGTGGTTTTAGTCAACTTTCTGAGTAAAATCAGAAACTATTTTCACACAATAAATTCAAGAACTTCTTTTTGATCAATTTATTTTTTTAAATGAATGCGAGGCTGAAGAGGAAGATGTGGACTATGTTTGAGACTTGCGGGAAAATGTCAAATACGAGATAGCCCTTCAAAACAAATGTATTCTGATAAAACACATTAAACCCTTTAATTTGACATTAAGTGTGGACTTGATAGTCAGAGCATAAGCAAAGTTAAAACATTTCATGTATCAGGAATATGAGCTATTTATCTCAGTAACTCTTGGTTTTCAATTGAAGGCTTTCTTACCTGGGTAAAAGTGTAAATAAATAGAAATTCTTAATGAGAAGTCAGATAGAAAACGGTCTTTTAAATGCATGTGGACAATTTGTGATAAATAACAACTATTAGTGTGCTTTTTTTTAAAACGGCACAAAACATCCAACAAAACACATGGCCTGCATCATGTAAATATCAATAACAGCACATGACAACCTAGATAAAAGATTCACCCCGTACTTGCAGTACAGGGCTGAATACCAACCCTATATAAAAGCTGGTGAAAACTGCTTTAGTATGGAACAAAAAGTGTAATGTCTGGTTCCAGTATCAAATGGCTACTTCTATCTGTACAGAGTTGGTGAAATGGGAGAGAATGCAAAAAGACAAGATGGTGCCCAGAGAACACCGTCGATTTCACTTTTAAATTGGATTAAAGTATATGTTTTATTATATTTTCCAACTCAAACGTAGCGGGTAAACATGAAGACATATACAAAGAATAAATGTTGCTTCTTAGATTGTGAAATTAGGCTCTCATAAAGACTCCTTTCATTATTAGCCCGATTTTTCGACCGTTTTTATATAGGGCTGGTCTTCACCCGTGTACTGCGAGTACCGGGTGAATCCTTTATCTAATGACAACCCAATCAGAATACTGCATTCTGATCATGTGACCCAGCTGGTAGTTGTAGATCACGTTGCACCTCATAAAAATATCTGCTGCTGGTAGTGTCATTATAGGTCCATTTGTCAGGGCTGAGCACTGACATGTTGGTCTCATAGATCAGATAGCATTGGTGAAGCAACACCCTGCTTGGTCAAGTTCTTATGGAACGATGCGTGAGAGCCGTTTCACGCGGATTTGCAAGTATCTAAACTATGTCATAAAAATGACAGTAAGTTGCTATCTCCGCACAGGAAGCCACACACCACTGTGCAAGTTAAAGTTGCATGATCCGATGACGACATCAACTTTTCAAAACAATTACATGTATCTAAATTTGATTATATATATCTAACTTAAATACGGGCGCACATAGAAAGGAATACTGAGGCAATTTGATAGCATCTATTTTGTAGAATCTTATGGTGTTGAATTTTGGCCTGGTTGCCAAAATTAATTTGTCATGTTGCACTTCAAATATCTCTAACGTTAACCATTTAAAATAAAAGCTACTTCAATCTAAAGTAAGGTGGATTATAATGATCAACTTAATATATTTATCTCAGAAAATGACATTTTATGGTATTTTGAGCATCGTAATCGATACAAATGGCAGTTGGGAGCGGGTTTTGTGTAGTTTATTCCAACCCTTTGCTGTAGTGTCAACCACCAGCATTATTAAAATTAAGTCACTATTGTTCAGGGATGAAAGATTTGGGTCGTTCTCAGAAGTTGTGTACCAATAGTGTGACATCAGTACCAGAAAATCAAAATGCTGCCAAAGTCCTATAAGCAAGTTTCCTCAATGTGTATGTCCTTTTGCATCTGAATAATTGAAAATAAACATATTCTGGCATTTTTAAGTAGGTCAAATGATGCTCACACCCAATAAATAGCAGTATAGCATGGAAACCAATCTGACTCCAAAATCAAATATTTTCCACACAAAACTTGACATTTTTAGGACATTTCACATGCCACTTGCTTTATAAACAGTAGTAATAATAATTTGAAACCTCATTGCTATGGTTTTGTCTTATTTGTGAATATTAAAGAGAAAAGCAAGAAAATATTAGCAGAGTAACGGATTAGCAGAGTAACAAAGTGGAAACAAACAATTTTACACAAATGTTCGGCTCAAATTTCAATGTTTAGGGGCAATTTCAGGATTTATCTTTTACTATACCATAACTGGGTCCATGCATAGTGTCAAATGGTGAAAATAATTCCTGTACTGTATCTGTACTCAGTGTTTGATACAGAGTTTCATAGTATTTGCAAGTGGAAACGAAATGTTACAATGTTAATGACTCCAGAAAATGTTAACTATTTCATCATTTAAATTTTTTTTTTAGAAATAAATGTCTTCAACTTAATGAAGACATTGTATATGACCATTTGAAGTGAAATGAGCTGTTGTTCAGAGGTTTTCATTAAGTTTGTGACACTTTATTTTCAATGCTGTTGACAATGTCACAAATTAGTGATGTAATTTTCTATGTATTTAGCTACATCCATCCCAATAAGATACATAATACACAATATTAACATTTACTTTTGATCTAAACTATCTCCCACATTATTTGGCTAACTGATGAAATCTAAATATTGACACTCCAATAAAGGGTTTCTTTGAAATATGCATTTCTAGTAGACTACCTCAAGTGGTACACAGTTTCTGAGAACGACCCATTTCCGCGTTTTCACGGATTTCTGGGATTTTTCCTACTAATACGATGTTCAAACACCGCAGCACTATAAGTGTATATCGTACTAATAGTTGCTTAACACCGCAGAACTATCAGCGTACACTACTAATACCTGCTTCAAATGCCGCAGCACAGTCAGCGTATACCAATATTTATGAGACCCGACTTCCAGGAATTTTCTGCGATTCCCTGACCAACTGGACAGCCCAGGGCGGGATAACCGGAAATATAAAAGCCAGATAACATATCCAACAACAATATAAATCAAATCAATTTCAAACAAACATAACTCAACCACCTATTACGTACAAGCCTATGGACATGTAAATAAAATAGGCTAGTATAGAATTAAGTAGAAAAAAGTGGAAAACTCTTCCCAAGAAAACCCCAAAACACTAACATAGAACCTTAAGAAAACAACTAACATAGTAATAAGAATAGAACAAAAATACAATGCCAAGAGGGCCCAAAAAAACTAACATAGGCTACTAAACGTACCAACATACTATCTATCTGCTACTGAAATGCAGACAATCAAATAACTTATCAGCAGCTACTGTTTGGTAAGACAACACCAACACTACAGCTGGCCAGCATTGAAAACAAGCCTGGGTACCCAGGCTTACATGCTATGGACAGAATAAATACAGCCTCAATTTAAAAAATAAATAAAAAAATGTTAATCCTATGTGAGAATTTCCGCATTTTTTTTTGCTGGAGACCACTTTCATCCCAGATTGTTTGTATGGTCCCTTGGGATGGATTGAAGCTGCAACTGCACATGTAAACATGCCAAAGTGTAGGTTCTATAATGAAGGATATGGCTGGGAGATGTGTGCTGGGCGTTGTCGATTATCACGGTTTGGACCGTTCCAATCATCCCGGTCGTTCACATAGAAGACCCATATGTGTGCTTCCCCTGATTATTTTTTTTGATGATCGACCCCAATGCCTCAGGTCTTGACTGGGTGCGTCAGTAGCAATGACTTCACGTGTGTACTGCTACATGTAAGTACCAGTACATATCCCAGTTTTACCAAAGCTACACATTTTATTATAATAAAAGGATGACCGCCCAGATTAATTTAATGGACATCTAACTAAACTATGCAATCATAAAATACTATCTTGCTGTTGTTGTATTGGTTATTTAAACAAAATAAGTTTCAGATTAATCCGCCACCCCAGGCGCATTCATTTATGCAACACAAGTTTGTATGATCTGCGCATTTTCAAAGATATAATGATTGATATGATTAGAGGTGGTTAATCCATGTCAGCCATTGTGTACTGACTGCCCCATTTAATTTGAGTGGTTCTTAAACAGAATTATGCAACATAGAGTGTTATTGTTAATAGACACCACTCATACTCCTTCTGGTGGACTGTTAGGCCCATTTTGATCACCTATCTGCTGATTGAGCACCTTAATTACAAAGCTGATTTCTCCTGTCTGACCACCTGTAATTACAAGGGATTGGGTAAATTTATTCTAATGGTATTATTGGTTCTGAATGGGTACCATTTTGTGTAGGCATCATCTTTGTAATGTTGTAAGATTTATAATAACTTGTGTATTTGTTTCCCTCTTCTCTTCCCTGTTAAATAGACCTGATGAGTTGAAAAACATGTTTATCAAGTATGGTCCGGTATCGGATGTATATATCCCCATGGATCACTTTACCCGGAGGGGCAGAGGGTTTGCATATGTCCAATATCCTTTTTGACATAATTGATGTCTGTATAAATGTTCAATAATGTTTGAATTGTTATTTTGTTACGGCATAACAGAAATTGTAGCTCGTTTCCAGTTACATTGCTGACCATATTTATTTCAACCTGGTGATTAAACTCAAGCCCAAATTAAGATGCAGTTATGAGGACTAATTAAACAAGGCTTTGCAAATTTATCCGATGCTTTCCCATTTAAGTAGGTTTAAATTGTATTGTTGCAAGTGTTTAGTAGGTCAAGACAATTTACGTGTTTCCCAGGATATAATTCAACGAATGCACTTCAAGAATACCATTTAAATTTCTAACGTGGAATATCACTATTTTACTAACCTATTTGTTTTCCGTCTGTCGCAGGAAACTATCCTTTTGTTAGTGTGTGTTCCATGCAGTGAACTTATGGTTTTCACTTTGTGTTTTCGGGTATGTTTAAATCCGAAATATTAATGGTATTATAACATAGGAAAGTGCCAGATGTTAATTATGATGGTGCTTTAATAAATTCGGTCAAATATTTTCTCTTTAACATTTGGACAATTGACAAACTATAAGAAGAAATTCCTGAAAGGACAACACCATTGGCATAATAGCAAATGCTATTAATGTTTCTTCCCCTTTTTATTTTGATAGAAAACAAAGACAAGAGTCAGAGATAAAGTTACTAACCAGCATCACATAAAGTCAAGTGCCAAGCCACAAGTGTGAAATAAAGTAGTCAATGGAGGACCGTCCACCCGGAAACCACCAAGCAAATCAAAGTTCAAGGTCAGGTAATGGCGCACCCATTGGCCGCAGGTGTGGCCTTGAACCAAGTAGGTCTGACCCAAGCACAAGACACAACCCACAGTCCCTATGACAAGCTCCATACCTCCAAGGTCTTAGCAAGCTCACGGTTGTAACAAGATCACATGGTCGTGTCAAGTTCTCAGCTTCCAAATTCTGGGATTTCTGGACATCAGTCAAGAGTGGTATACTTGGAACCCCACGCTCTGCACAAGGTCTCAAGTTGAAAAGTCACGTTCAAGCAAAACCACGTGTTAATCATCTCAGACAAGAACAAGCCAGTGGTATACAAGTGATATCCCTTCCTGATTGGTTTAATACTGCAACAGGTTTAATTCCCCTTCATTTGACTTTCCTGGTTGCACGCCCAACTAAATTATCATAACCTATAAATAAATCTAATTAAAAGCTGCGATGTATTATTCATCTGGGCATATTGCCCACACAGCTGATTTCTAGGCTTCACTTGCGATTACCCTTAGCTACTCAAATTTTCCATTTGCTTGACATCCTTTTTCAATTGATGGACTTAATTTGTCATTGAGCTTGAATACCTGAATTTGATTGTTATGTTCAAACTCTGGTAGCCTCAGTTTAGAATGCGGTAGTTGATCTTTGGACTAATCTATTCCAGAAGATGTCCAATTAACCACGCCTGTGGCAATGGCTTTTTCCCCTTTTCATTGGTATTACTTGGATTTAACGAAAAGGAAATACCCGCAATTTTTACTTCTTATTTTAATGATTCGGAATAAGAAGTTGTATGTCTTTAGTAATTAGGTACTAAACAAATTGTATGTGCTTGGGCAAGTCTAACTTTTGTGATATGCAGAGTGTCCCCAGTTCATATATGTTTCATCAAATTTCTAATTTATTTTAAGAGTAGTCAGGTGGTGCAAGGTCGGTGATATCCCAATCTTTAGAGTGTTCAAATTTTCATGGATTTCCTAGGGGGTGGGGGTACAAAATTCCATAATTGCTTCAGATGGTATGCTTTGTCGAAATTCCCTGCTTCTATGTCCCTGGTTCATGGTTCATCACAGTCAGCATCTCGCCACTACCAAGAGACTTCGGCAACCATGTCCATGCCGACCACAAGGCTGTAAACAGGTAGTGGGAAGCTATGGCTACGTGTGTGTAAGGGGTGGGTGGGGGGGGTCTTTAGACTGGTAGATATATGCCACATTCCAAATTTTCTGCTTTGTTGACAAAGCATTTTGGACCATTCGCAGATTTTTCTTATGTTTTGACTACATGCCCTGGCTTAGAAGAGGGGCAACAATACCCGCCTACCTGTGGTGGATTTTTTGTTAGGTTTTGACTCCAGGCCCTGGCTTAGAAGATGGTCAACCATACCCGCCTACCTGTGGTGGATTTTTTTGTTATGTTTTGACTCCATGCCCTGAAGAGGGGCAACCATACCGTCCTACCTGTGGCCATACACTTACTGCAAAAGGCTGCCGTTTTCAGACCTCACTGGCCTCTGGTAGTTGTGTATGTGGAAGGTGGACTGCATAATGTGTCATTTCAAGGCGACATGGTTGAGGAAGCTAGTTTTAAGTGAAACCCTTAACAGTGTCTAAGTTTGAAGACCCACGTGATGCTGAAGATGCTATGTACAACTTGGACCGAACCCGTTTCTACGGGAGAGAGCTTGAGATCGAATTTGCTCGAGGGGATAGGAAAAGTAAGTATGTCGTTCTACTATTTTGGACATTGCAGACCTGTGCATTCTCCTAATTCTTTTGTATGTGTTACTGAATCCAACAGTGAATACATATTTGTTTCGTTACGAAATCACCAGTCTCGAAATACTTTTGGCCTCGTAGAAGGAATAAAATGGCAATTCAATAGAACGTGTCACTGCTGAAGCCTGTGGTGTTTAGCAATTCGGCCTGCATGTAAAGATTAATTTGATATGTTTTGACTGCAGCTATCTCCACAAAGTGAACGATTTTAAATGGACTTGATCTTAGTTTTGGGGTGCCTGGAAGGTTTGCTTTTGGGTATTATGTAATTGTTTTCACTGAAGGTAGGTACTCCAAACAAAGGGCTGGTTGTTGATGTTGGCGACTGGAAAAATAGTAGACTTGCTCTCATCACACTACCCCTCTTTGAATGCTGTGCTGTGAGTGTGTGTGTCAGCTAAAAAGAATATATATTTTAAAAATGAAAGTTTTTTTTTAAAAACCTACTTTCACAGTAAAGTAGAGATCCACTGGCTTTAGTTTTGTATCCATTGTGGCCAACTTCTGGTGGGAGAATTTGTATTTGAAAAAAAAAATTAAATTAATTAAATAGAGGTTTTGAAAACTTGGAACATTTGTTAAAACCTGATTTGACCAAATGATTTTCATGGAAAAATTCTTTCTCTGTAAAACTAGATTGTTAACCGCCACACCAAGAGCAGTCTTTCTCAGCAGTTTCAAATTAACCATAGGATGGGTGGGCTAGTTAGAGCAAGCACATAGCTTAAACGATTCACATAATTTATAGGTATTTGCGTTCTGATCATTTAGGTTAAAAAATCAAGTCAATATCTTGATTAGAACCAGATATGTTAAGGATTAAAAAAAACAAACAAGGACAGTTAGTGAAAATCACATAATTTGCAACCAGATGGGATAGCACTGTCACAAGTCGGTAACCATCCTGATATGACATTAGATGTTGCTAGGACGTAAAAAAAAACATTTGCCATCAAGTTGCTCATGAAATATTTATTTGCATGGTCTGGGAAAAAAGATTGGAATTTGTACTAGAAGTAATCAGTTTAGAAAAGTGATGTGATTTAAATGTAATTCGCGTTTAACTTTAAGCTGTACAACCCTTTAATACAGTAAATAAAAGGATGGGTGCATTTGTTTGTTTAAAAATAATTTAACCTCAGCTCATCATATAAGTATGTGTTCCAACATTGCTATTTGCAGCACCCACACAGATGAGGTCAAAGGAGAAGACCTACCGGGGGTCTGCGCCGTACAGTCGCTACGATAGAGATGGCGGCGGACGAAGGGGGCGGCGCTCACGCAGTCACAGCCCACGGTAAGAGAGCGTTGTCGTCTAGCCTGGTGGCGCTCTTACGTGAATAAATTGTGGATGTACTTCCTACAGCGAAGCAAGCAAGCAGCATCTGAAAGGCGTCAGTATAAACAGGCGCTCTTATGTGAATAAATTGTGGATGTACTTCCTACAGCGAAGCAAGCAAGCAGCATCTGAAAGGCATCAGTATAAACATGAGTATTATCCAGCTAACCAATTGCTCAAAACCCTAACAAATGATGTATCATGAGTATCAGCTATTTAGCAAATCGCTCAAAAGCCCGATTGATGCTATAGTTGAGATATATGCAACATTGGAAGGGGTGGTGGAAAGGTACGTTGATCCCCCCCCTCCCCCCCATAACTGTTTTCGATCAAACAGTAACTGTGTATGGACTTGAGCATATCCCTTTAATGTTTCAGAATTTAAGATGGCTGTGCGCAGCTATCAGAAATATCTTTGGTGTAACTAGAAGCAGCGGACTAGAAGTGAAGAGGTGGTGTTTGCATGTTGTTTTTTTAAGTCATTATCCTGGAGAGTTTTGTTAATTTTCCCCACAGGTACAGGTCTCGTTCGCGTAGCCCTTACCGGTAAGTTGGTGCCATATTTGATATTATGTAGACACAGTACCAAAGAGTCGAGAGATTTGAACCATCTGTGTAGACCTGGTAAATGGTGTCAGATGGACAGTGGACCACTGGATTTATTTACTAACCTATCTTCCAGTGCCTGATGTTCTTATTTTATTTGCTAAAGAGAGAAAAGTAGTATTGATTTCAATGCCTTGTCTCAAAACAAATCTTATTTTCCACCCTGATTTGTCGAGAAAGCAGTTTGATTATATAGTTTTGTTTAAACTCTTGTGGGATGAATCTCATTTCGGTAGATTTGCCTCCTCTGGGGGCTACCCAAGTACATTTAATTACCCTTCCAAGTACAGTTTCCCTCTGTCCCCTTCCAAGTACAGTTCCCCACTGTCCCCTTCCAAGTACAGTTCTCCTCTGTCGCCTCGGCCATTCAAACAGGTTTCTGCTGCCCGACGCATCCTCTCCCGACGCCCCTGCCCCAAAGAGACCCAATTTGTGAAATACATTTGAGTTTATGGAAGGATATCTGTGGATATTCTGTTGTATGCATGAACGTTTTCCCAAGTCAGAATCCACGCTTTTTCTGTGTGTATATATTATTCCTTTTAGAAGCAGACAGTATTTAAAAGAGACACTACTAAGGAGCATGTTTAAATCTGGTTGCAGGTATCGCTCCCGATCGCGGAGTCCATACTGCAGGTAAGGTGGCATGCCAGTAGTGTGTTCAGTAAGCTGTGATGCATGTCTGTCTCGGCGACAGCAGTTTCCTGCCTTGTACAAATCCCTCATACAAATACATTACATTGATACACGATCCATGTTTCTCATCTCACTAGCCAAGCTGTTCGTCAGTGTAGGTAATTGGTCAACAGAAGTAAGCTCCACTTCTCCCAACCAATGTAGGCGCAATGTTTATTTGGCACATGGTGCAAAGTTGCAGATACGCAACTGGTGCATAACCATACAAGCTAATCGTAACCCCCCCCCTACCCCTACCCCCACCCCCCATTTTACACTTTTTTGTGTTAGCGTATGTCTGCATGCACCTAGCTTTTTTGGTTGAGCTATGTTTTTATTGCATCGAGAGGACATGATGTCTTCTACGCTGTAACTCCTTCTCTCAATCCCCGTCTTGATATGACATTAGATGTTGCCAGGACGTAAAACTCCCCAACAACCAACCAACCTAATCTCAATTAAATCTTAGTCGTCAAATAAAACTCCCTGCAGTATAAAACCCAAACAAGAAAAAGCTTGGCATGTGCAATATTAGTCGCAATAATGACAGTTGAAAACTGACTTCCGACGTTTTCCCAACAATTCCCTGACAGTGCTTATCCAATTGGGAATTTCCACGTTTTCGTGGAAATTCGCCATTGGTTCTGCTAGAACCTGCTATGCGGTGCCATGGTCTCTGTCTGATTCCCGCTCTTTTTTTTGCCGAAGGCCGCTTTCATCCTTGCATTGTTAAGAGAATTTCTGAGAAATGCCAGAAGTTGGTTTCATCAGGGACTCTCCTAGCTCCGTTCCTTTGACCAATCACAGCGTTCTGCCATTGTTGTGAGTGAATCGCCGTCGATTCCATCCCTCGATAATAGTGCATTCCTCAGGGATGAAAGATTTCCGGGATTGTTCAATCCCGCAGCACCAGCAGCGTAGATCTATGCTCTATGCTAGATCTATGATAGTATGTGGTGCAGACGCCGCAGCACTGTCAGTGTATACCACTAATAAATGCTCCAAACGCCACAGCACTATCAGCGTATACTACTACCATACGTGCTTCAAACGGCACCGCATTATATATATGAAACCCGACTTCCGGAAATTGTCCGTAATTCCTTGACGCTGCTAAACTTCTAACATAATATTCTCTTTATATATCTGCTAAGCTTATTCTTTTACTGTTTATGCTATTTTCTCTCCCTCCTTTTAAATTTTGTTATTAATTTTAAGCTGCTGTATTTCATGTCCGTTGCCATTTTCAAAGACGTATACCGTTCCTAGTTCATTAACAGTTTGTTAGTAATTTTCACAGATAAGCAAGACTTGATGGCTGTCACCGGCCCTCCATTATTATAATAATCATTTATAATGGCTGGCTGGGATCTGGATATGCAGCTTTTGTTTGTGTTTTGTTAGTTTTCCAGCTGTGTCGACTATTGATATGATACAGCAAAGTTTGGCACAGTAATCTTGATTTAAATCGCTCCCACAGATTACTAGTTTGGTTATTAGTCCTAACTGGCTGTGGCTATTTGAGCAAATGCAAATTGTGGAACTGTGGACTGCAGAAGTGGAGAAGAGGCACACAATAATTGTTGACAGTTTCGAGAACCATTTTAAATTGTAGGTTCGACAATTAGTTTCCAATCTACCTCCTGTTACTATGTGTTTACTTCTATCCATAGATACCAGATTCTTTACTGCCACAGCTATTTAAAACAAACAAAAAGTCAGGGAATTATTATATTAGTGCAAGTAACTAGGAGCTTTTGTTGATTTTTCTTTTAGATACCGGACCCGCTCGAGGAGCCCTGCCTTCAGAGGACGGTATGTTGGGAATTTGTTCCCAATTAATGTTATCAAATGCATTACAGGGTTTTGTACAGGGCCTTGCAAGTCTGGCAAAATCCTCATTTGCCCCATTTCAAAGTCTTGAAAGGCCTTGAATTCTATTAAACTGTTCCCACTACCTGAAATCGCCATTTTGAAAGGCGATTTCAGAGTAATTCCAAATGAAACTGGTCTTCAATTCTGATAATTAAATTCCATATCGTCACATGTGTACGAACCCTGGTTGCATTGTGTTAGATACTCCCTCGTATTCCATAGCGTGGTATTCTGTGCGTGCTTTAGTGTTGCATTCTAGTTTTTCTCTGATTTATATCTTCAGCCGTGCAACCGATGCTGGGTTTTTTTAAAGCACGTTATGACAAATACTCGAATTTATGCTTCACCGTTTGAGAAACCAGTTTATGAATTTAATTTTCAACAGCCCATGGACCTCTTCACATTTGAGTTTCGGTCGCCTCCTTACTTTACCATTGTTTCTTTGTGCAGTGGCCGGTCCAGGAGCCCAAGAGGGCGTGACCGAAGTCCCATCAGGCGGTCCCCCAGTCGCAGTCCGTATGGAGGCAGAGACCGGTGAGTTGCAAAGGAAGGCATGCATGAAAACATTTAAGAGTTGCTTAGTCCGATGGTTTTGGGTTTGTCATTTTCTGAGATTTATATATATGGTTAATCATTATGATCTACCCTACTTTAGTTTGAAGTACCTTTTATTTTACATGGCTAGCTTTTTAGATATTTGAAGTGCAGCTATGCAAAATTAATTTGGGCAAACATCCCTTTAAAAATAACATTCTGAATATTTAATTCCAATTGTCTGTGTGATGGGTTAAATCCCCGTTTTTTTCCTGGTCGCTGAAACGCCTCTGAAATACACTATTTGCATCCCTCTCGCGACTCGGTGGGATGCTGTGTCCCCACAATAACCTGAATTAATTCAAGTGGTGTTCTCTGTGGCAGAGTGGTTAGAGTGTCTGACTTTTTTCTAGGTCAGACTCCTAATCTGAGGGTCGGTGGTTCGATTCCCCATGCCCCCACCACTGTGTATAACTTACAGTGTCAACAAAGGCCAGTTGCTCTCATACCATGTCTATGTGGTGTGGGAGGTTAAAAATCCCTTGGGTTGGTAAAAGTGTAGGCTCGGGCTTTCTCTCGACAAACTGTGTCATGGTGAAAACAAGTCTATTCTGACTTATCCATGATAGGCAGTATAAATCTTCGAGAAAATGTTTTTTTTCCCTGCACCCAGTCACATGGCTGTATAATTTATTTAGTTAATTCCTGTCTAGGCCTTTCTTAAAAATTGGTTATGTAAATTTTACTGAATGAGGATTATTGGGGTTTTTTTTTGTGGTGGGGGGAGGGGGGCAGTTTTCTGTGCGCATGGGTCAGCTAAATGAAACAAGTACTTGTAAAGATACTGGATATGGAATTGTGGTTTCTATGAAATCTATTCTTTTTTTCTTAAATTAAATTCTGGAGTTATTACTTTTAAATTTGTGTAGCTGGTCTATGAGTGAATGTCTGACTAAGCGGTAGTGTTTGATTTATGCAGCGGTCGATCAAGGAGCCCCCGACTCCGAAGTCCAACCAAGCGGTCACCTAGTCACAGTCCTTATGGGGGTAGAGATCGGTAGGTAACCAAAGGAACCAGCATAAAAAAACAGGCGCCGTGGCCGAATCGGTAGAGCACTTTCCTTTCGTGTGGGAGATGGGGAGTTTGGTTCCCTGTCGAGTCAAACCAATGCCATATAAAATTGATACCTGTTGCTTCCTAGCCTGGCGCTCGGCATTAATAGGATATGGCAAGGACTGGTTAGCTCAAGTGTTGGGGTAATGTGACCGTGTGGTATATCGGGTCATAGTGCCGGAGGCCTGATTTCCCAGTGGGGCACCACTATAAAATTGCCTTGAGTGCACAGTCACAAGTCAGTGCCTGTCCTGATATGACCTTAGATGTTGCTTGGACCTAAAATTCCAATAGCCAACCAGCATCAAAGTGTTCAGAGGCTGTGTTGGTGATTGTGTTTAACCAACGGCATCCTCAAATCATGTTCATATCGTTATGACATAGTATTTAAAATGATTGAGATGATCTGTTGTGTTACTTTTAGGCATGGTGGCAGTCCTAGTTGTTCTAGGTCACCTTCACCAAGCCGTCGCGGAGGAAAATCCATGGAAAACAAAATGTGAGCTCAACATTTAAGAGCGTTCAAATTTAAATTAATAGACCTCGCCAGTTAAGCTAGTGACATCTATCTGAAACAATTCTCTGCGGGTACTATCCAGCTTAACTGGCGGGGGTTTATTGGGTGTTTTCATGTATAATTCATTTGGAATGTGCTCAATTCGGCTTGTAAAAATGCTAAATTGGAATGGTTTGTCAGTCATTATGGCATAGCATTAGTGCAATGTGTGTTCCAAGTTTCGCTGGTCCCTTACAAAGGACTGTGGGGTGGAACGTTGCGTGTAAACGCTAGGTCGCAGCTTCAGTTCATATGCTGGAACCTCGGGCAAGTAGTGAATAAACATACTTGATATGGTATTTTATCGAATGTAAAAAAAATTGTTGGGACAAATTCACTGCGATGTAGTTTAGAAAACAAATGTATGGCAATAATCCTACCAAGTTTGGTTATCAGGAGGTATGTGGTTATAGATGCAAAGTGCGCTTAAAGCATAGGGTCTAAGGTGAAGGAGAGGGTTGATTGGGGTACCAACCGCAACTTCCTGTATGTAAGCTAAAGCTGCGATCCTGGCATGGATGTTATTTTTCCGTTTTTATGCGGATTTCCGTGGGCGGTGGGAGGGGGTGTTCACAGTTTAGGGTCATTTTTGATGTAGGTGTAAATGGAAATTTGCCGCGGGATAATCTCGGCTTGATTTCCGCTTCTTTGCCTGAAACCAGTATCGTCCCTGCCTGAGTCAACACTCAGTCCTTCCTGAGAGACCAGCCGAACTTAGAACACATGTATTGTACTGCGCTATTCATTTATTGAGTGAGGTTTTAACTGCTCAATTCACTCAGCTGGTAGCTAGGAGCAGAAATTCTCTACTGTTGTTTAATTTCCTTTGTACCACTTTACTTGGCCCCCTCCTAATACCATATATGTTACTAGGACGTAAACCCCTTATCCGCTTTGCTTTGTGTCTATTACTTCAATATTTGGTGTGTACAATACAATTTTCAGCGCACGCATTAGCTATGTTGATCCTATTTTTGTGTATAATATTACTTAAATAAATATGGGCTTTGAAGTTTGATTTCACAGTAAATTGCGGGCACATGTACTACAAATATTAAAACACTGGCCACTTTTTGGTCATACCCTTATTACAGATTTCATGCATGCATTTGTACCCAGTGGTGTATCTATGGCAAGCCCTGAAATTGTGCCCCTGTCCAAACATCACATGGTCTGTACGGTGCCTGCAAAGTAATTTCCCCATTTCAAGGCCATGAAAAGCCTTGAATTTAAACCTATTTTGGGTAATTAGTCTTGAAAGCATTGAATTCCATGAAACTGTCCCCACTGATCTAAATTAGTCTGACATTGCCATTTGCCTTTGCCCCGCCCCCTTTAAATCCAAATAAAAATAGCCTTGAATTCCATGTCTTCACATATGTACGGACCCTGCACCCATCCCTTTGATAACTTTGCTAGTGACATCTATCGGCAGAATCTGGACCCACTCTATTCGGGTACTTCGGTATGCCACTGCTGGCACCAAATCATACTTGGTATGTCATAATGGTCTTCCACCAACACACAGATAGTTCCTCTTTATTGTGCAGTTTGATTGGTTAGGTAATGAGTTCTACATGATAGTGCCCCATGGGAGTAATCTACCATGTCTCTTGGGTCACCATTCGTGGGTTCGAACCTTGGTCGAGTCAAACCAATGACTTGAAAATTGGTGCTTGTCACTTCCTAGCCAGGCGCCCAGCATTATTAGGACATGGCAAGGACTGGTGTGCTCAGTGTCAGGATAATGTGACTGAGTGGGATACCAGGTCATGGTGCCGGCGGCCTGGTCTCCCAGTGAGACCACTATAAAGTCGCCATGAGTGCGCACTGTCACAAGTCGGTACCCGACCTGATATGACCTTAGATGTTGCTAGGACGTAAAACAACAACAAACAAAAAAACAAATCTTCTTTTAGATAGGGGTAGGAGACATAAAAAATGATGAACTCATTATATAATTACATCAATTCCAATAGATATCTAAGTTATGGTTTCGAAATGATTCAATTACTTGTTACCTTTAGGTGTGTGGGAAATAGCTCTAAGTCACGGTCACGAAACCCCCGACAAAGAAAGTCCCTGGAAATAAAACCGTGAGCTTTAAAGTTTGACAGTTGTTTTGCTTTATATGTTCAGTTCGTACCTCAAGTCCGGGTCACGTGAACTTTTGCTGAGTTGTTCTCGAATGCCAATATCTAGTGATGTCCTTGATTTGGGCATTTATAAGGGATTAATCACAGTATTCTTCCTTGAATTTGGAAATTATTTTGAAACCAGAATAGGTTATGGTGTGATAACATTTCCAGTTGATAGGTGAGCATGTTCTGATTAAGTGTTTCCTAGTTGACTATGGCCTTGCTGATATGGCGTAAAACAACCATCAATCAATCCTGTTTATCATGAATAAGAGCTACCACAACCCACATCTTCAGGCTTCTGGTTGGTCGATAAAGTACTTCATCTAACCAGTGACAGAAATAAGCACACAAAAATCACTTCGGACAAGTCTGATGTGATTTTCACTTATCCCGTCTAAATGTGCACTTGTTCACAGTACTTACCTTTATTATCTCAGCTAACCTCTATGGTTATGGGAATACAATTGCACAAATCAGGGATGAAAGGGGTCTCCGGCAAAAAAAAACGTGGAGAGCAAGTCGAGGTTATTATACCGACGGCGAATTTCAGACCATGTAAGATTGGGATTCGAACCAACCAATGTCATATACATCCTTATTTCATAGCAATTTGTTTAACATTGATCGATAAATATTTTTTTTAAATCGCCGTCTTTCATCCCTGACAAATAAATCAAAACAACTTGTCTAACGGAAAAGCTGAAGCCATATTCTGCTTGTCCGTTCCTACTCTTACTTGGTGCGGACAAGCTCTTAATTTCAAACGTTGCTAACATTACCGAGCAATCCGTCAATGGTTTTAAGATCATCTATGGTCATTTATCGGTGTTAGAGCGGACGCGGTGGCCGAATGGGTAGAGCGCAGGCTTCCCATACGGATGCTCAGGAGTTAATGACTTATAAAATTGATACTTGTCGCTACCTAGCCTGGCAGTCGCCGTTACTAGGATAGGGCAAGGACTGGTTAGCTCAGTATTAAGATAATGTGACTGAATGAGATACCGGATCGAGCTGTATAAGCACACTCACGAATATTATACGGTGGATACGGACTATATCAAGTTAGATAACCAGAACCGACGTGGTCATCATCTGAAAAAAAAATGTTAACCGGTAGAACGGGCAACCAACTCATGGAATCGGCTCCCGGAACAAGTTGCAGATGCACCAACTCTGAACTGTTTCAAGGCGAGGCTAGATAAGTTGTGGTCAGAATACATGGCCAGCCAGTGTCTGATCCATGACTATGACTTGTGTCATAGTCATCCCGGCGAGCAACCCGACCTGCAACAGGCTCTATGGCCTATCAAGCAGAAGAGGGTAAATGTAAATGCTGCCAGCAGCTTGATTTCCTAGTAGGTCAGCACTGTCACAAGTCGGTACCCATCATAGATGTTGCGAGGATGTAGAACCCCAACAAACTCAGTGCTGTTAACTTGGTCACAAATGAGGTCAGCTATTTTTTTCCTCCACCCTAATAAAGCTGACTTTTTCATATATATATCCTAGATGAAATCGTAATTAAATTAGGTGATTCACGGGGGAAAGAAGCGTGACTGACAAAGTAATACTTCCTTAAATAGAATACTACGGCAGGAGTCATTTTAGAGGTTTTTAATTAGTGGACTGGTGTTATTTTGTCATAGGCCACCTGTATCCCTGTTATTGTTTTCCCCATCTACTGCAAACTTCACCAAATTTACTATTTGTGGTACGGTAATATTTGTGTTTGTCCTTGATGCACTGATGTGTGGATGTCCATCGCTTGAGCATTGTATTCCCGTTTCCCTGGGGTGGGAGGAGGAGGAACAACATTCTAGCCATGGTGGAACAAAAAAACAACAATTCTCGCCGTGAATATGGCCTATGCTACCGACACGGCGTAAAGAAACCACCCACCCATCAATCAATCAATCAATCAATCAAAACCCGTTTTCCTGACGTTGTTTTTAATGGTGTCTTCTCCAGGTCCAAATCGCGCAGCCGTTCGCGCAGTAGATCGATGAAGCACGACGCTGGCTCACCAAAGCGTGACCGAAGCCGATCTCCGCGCGACTGAGACCACCGCCTGTTTGTGGACTTAAGAACGAGACATGACCATGGTGAGCGTGTATGCGTCACGTGACAACTGGTGTCACGTGACCTGTGCGCTCACTGCCTGAGGCGGCGCTGTAGGCAGTCTCCCCCCGGCATTTCACGCATCTACCATGGGGCTATTGTGGACGACGGACCTTAATAGCCTTCTTTTAAAGGGTCTCTGCATTAGAGCGCAAAGAATGCTTGCCATGTGTTATTTTTATTAAGGGATCTCGAGCACATTCTTATAGAGAAAAACCACTAATTCTGATCTGATCATATCATATAGTTTACATTTCTACACGTACGGAGGGTTAAATAAATAAACAAAAGAATTTGTGTTTTTTTTAAATTTCAGGTAATGTCTATATTCTAAACGTATTCGCTGGATGACCTTCCTTTCTCTCCCCCCCCCCCCCCCCCCCCCCAATTTACTGCTGTTGGAGAAATTTCGAACTTGTAAGACGAAGGATACTCACTTAACGGTTTGAGACTATTTCTCTCATTGGATTTCACATTTCTCATGAGCCACGTGTCCTTAGATCGATATTATTAGCGTTTCTTCGTGGTAAATGATCGTATTCTAGCAACACTCGGTGAAAAAAAAACTAACACTTTTTTCATCATGTAACCATAAATTGTTTCAAAGAAACCACTTATAGTGATGGTAGGGGGTGTGCCACTTATGACAATGGTTGTAATTAGTTATGTTGATATTGTACGTTGCTGTATTATTTCTTGGGATTTTGGAGTATCCAAAGTAATACGTAGACTTAAGTTTAGTTAACTGGAATAATCTTCCTTCCAAATACCGAAAGTATAGTCGACTGGTGCGATGTTTTTTTTTACTATCTGAATTTTCAATATTTTTACTATTACCATCTTGTGGAAGATGTTGGGTCTAGGATTACAATGTGACATCTATCCCTACCCCTAAAAGTTGATAACCTCTGGTGTCGATCTATGCTTTCGATATTTGGTAGATTCCACCTTTTTAAGACGTACCATTACCCCATGTGCTTACGTGTTTTAACGTTGCATAATGAATATGGGATTAACTGGGTGTCTTGCATTTATATTTGACAATAAAGTTGAGATTGAAACATCAGAATTTGTCATGTTCATTTTAGCGTATCCTGTAAGCCATTTAATTTTGCCAACACAAGTCTGTTGAAACACTAGCACTGATACACTTGTTGGTGACGTGCTTTCTGGAATTAACGCATTCTGCTCTAGATTTTAAATGTGAAAGAGTCCTACCTATGTACCACAAAAAGATTCACAATAAAAAATTTGTACCCAAACTCTTATTTTGTCAAATATTTAACGGTTGCAGTTTCCCAGGGACAGTTTCTGCTCACGTGTCAAAATCGAACAGCATCATCACTAACCTTATAAATTTAATATAATGTTTTTACTAAACATGTGTTTTATATGTGTACCAAGCGATTTGTTTGTAGGTGTAGAGATATTTCACTTTTTCTGTATGAAGACTGCTCACGGCCATTGACAATACCTTGAGTTGACGGTACGCGCAGTGCAAAACGTCAGTTTTATTACAAATTAATAGAATTCAAGAACCATAACCATATAAATTTAATATAGTCTTTATGGTAAAGATGTTTTCTATATGTGTACCAAGCGATTTGTTTCTAGATGGTGACATTTGGGAGATATTTGACTTCTGGATGAAGATTTGCTCTTTGAATGGAAGTGTCCCTCGGAATCCGCATCACTGCCAAGCCAATGGCGCTCGCCACGTATTTGAATCAATGTATCAAGTGGGAGGTTGGCGGCGAACAGTGGCTCTTGTGTGTCTAGTAGGGTATGATTATCCACATCAATTTTTGGCGTCTTTTGGAATGAAGAAATTGAGTTACCGTTTCGTTGCGCTCTCCGGTTGTTCCAGAGCCAATATAGAAAATACCATTGACTTGTCATCTACGCCATCTCTTAGAGGAATACTAACATTTTGCGATTGAAATTTCTACTGCATTTTCTTTGTCCAATATATATATATTCAAAGCTTGCCCTGAGGCCATATTCTAATTTGTAATGCAGTATAGTTTTTAATTAAGAAAATGAATTGCTATATCTGTGCCAACTCCATTTAAGTATTTATAGAAGACGGAAAAGGTCAAATATTATTGGTAGCATTCCACGCATCTACTCTAATATAATGTCGAGAAGAGTTTCCCCCCCCCCCCCCCCCCCCCGATATGATTGGGACGTGCATGGTGCAAAAATATAGAAACTACGTTTGAAACTCACCAGCCTGTATTGATTGTTATGCTATGGTTACTCCCGGAGCCATGTTTCAATGGCATTCTATAGGTAGGTATGAATATTTTATCAAGATGTTTTCTTGTATTTGGCTTTACTGTTATTGGAGAGGGATAAAGCTAAGATTCCTTACACGCGGTATACGGCATGCGGTATGCGGTATGCAAACGGGTTGGGTCCTTTCACCCACACCCACACACATTGATAGTGTCATGTTTCTCTAACACTGTTGTCTATGGGCATTCGCATTCGCATGCCGCACCGATCGGTACATGGACCGATTCCGTATCCGCATACCGCATACCGCATACCGCATGTAAGGAATCACCCCCATTGACTTAAGCCCTGTTCACACGGACAAAATGTGAGGCGCATCACACAAATCGAATCAGGTGAGGCGAATTAGCCGCCCGTTCACACGGACACTGCGTGAGGCGGAAGTGGATATCTGCGCATGGGCAAGTCCAGACTAACCAGCGCCATTTTGGGTTCGACAACGCCGGCACCAGAGAGTGTGGGTTCGACCTAGATATGTAATGACTGAATCCTATTGGTTTGGAAGGGTCAAAACTTCTGCTGGGCAGTGAAACCCTAAAAATAAATCATGAACAAAATATCTGTGCACCTCTAACAGGTTCATAGACCAAATTATAGTATATAGATCGACGTGCTTAGTCCGCATCACGTAAGTCGGTTGCGTCCACACGGACAAAATTAACCGCATCACAGAAATCGCCTCACGTAAACTACCTCCCTTAGGTGGTTTACATTATCCAGATCACGTGAGTCGAATCAGCCCTAATCCGCCTCAGACGTCCGTTCACACGAGAAATGTGAGGCGAACTATACAAGTCGCTTTCTACGAATCGATTTACATCGTCCGTGTGAACAGGGCTATTTAGATGCTTTTCGATTTTTTGCCGCATTTGCATTCGCATTCGCATACCGCATACCGCGTGTAAGGAATCCTAGCTTTATGCTGTTTGTAAAACAACTATGGGCGGGCCACGAGACTGACAGGGAATCATTTACCTCTAGTTGAAGGTGCTGCCACCTGGAGACTGAATTTCACAGAGATCCGTCGTGTTTTGCCCAGCTTCGACTTCCGGTGTGGTTATGTTAGCACTTTTGATTCTCTTCACTGTTCCTTCATTCTTGGCGTCTGTCATGCTGCTCGATAATTGGAGGTCTATTGAGTAATGGCTCAGATACAATAATCATGCAACCATCCAAGTTGAAGAAGACTATGGACCGCCAGAGACAGAGATCGTTCATGTGCGGAGTATGCGAGGGCAAGTCAGTTTTGACAGTTCATTAAACTTCAACTTGTCTTATTCTTAATTAATACAAGTACGGGGGTGATTCTTTTTTTTTATCTATTTCTTAATTAATGTAATAGTAATGATCAACGTTCGTGGTTAGTAAGTTGACTGGATATCACATTTGATTTTAGAGTTGTAACATTAACTGATTCTAGTTGGATCGTACTGAGTAGCAATGTGGACACAATTTTCAAACCAAACCTATCTGAAAATGAATGGCATTGACCCCATTGTTGGAAAGAGCTTTGAAAACCATACAAGAAAATCCAACAATTGTGTCAATCGGTTAATTATTAAGTGTGCTAGAGCTATTTCTATTTCGGTAATGAGGGGTCATTTCCTGCCATTATTTTAATGCTTTAGCATTACAAGGGTGTGACCCAAAATCTAGATACTTAGTAAATTTTTGTTTTAACTCGCTTAATAATCGATATATCTCACTGAAATTTTCTATGTAAGTAGATCCCTAGCTGCTCTGTTGATTTCACCCATTCAAATAAAAGTGACTTGGAGGATATACGCCATTAAAATAAAACTAAATGAATACATTAGTGATTTAGAAGGAGGTTATAGACATTTCTCATTGTTTAATGAGTATATCCATGGGTCCAATGTAACTACTTTCATCCTTACCTTTGTATTGGTAGATTCATAAGAATCTCATTAATACGTCAACTTACAAGTAAGTCTAGTATAACTATCATATATCCATGAAATGTTAAGTTTTCTTCCTTTGTTTTAATGATTTAGCATTACAAGTGTGTGACCCAAAATATATATATATATTTAATAATTTTGTAATTTTTTGTTCTAACTTCCTAAATAAACGAGATATCTAAATGAAATTTTCAGTTTAAGTAGATCCCTATCTCCTCTGTCGATTCCACCCGTTAGAATAAAAGTAAATGCACACATTAGTGACATATTTGTGGATTTTGGGTTGCCATTGATATGATTGATCTTATAACACTGAAACTTTGGGGACCTGGCAAAGTACCTTTTCGACCTCATGAAACTTCACACAATGGTCAATTAATAACAGATTTAAATGTCCATATAACTTTTAAAGCTATCCAAAGCTGTGTTTACACGGGCGAGTTAATTCGCTTCATATGAATCGCCTTGCCTAGTTCGCCTCACATTCGCCGTGTAAACGCATCGCTTAAGCGGATTAGGGCTGATTCGATTCATATGATGCGCTTTTTGTAGATCACCTCGGGAGGTGGTTTATATGAAGCGATTCCACTGGTTCCCGAGCGGCGGTAGTATAAAATCGTAGTGCGTGCCGGAAACAGGGGGAGCAGTAACTAATCGCTGGTACCCGGCAGTGTTAGGGCCCGATTAGGCCGAAATCTATTAAATGCGATCATATTTAACAGAATTACATACTCAAATAATGAAATTTAATTAAATTAACCCTAAATTCCAACCGATATTAACGTAGCAGCTACATCTGCGTCGAATCGCCGAGTGTAAACTCAACAAATATAACTGCTTGCCGGCTACAGCCAGAACTAAGGCTGCTGGTTCCCGGCGCCGAAACACTTTCAAACTCGCTTCGTGTAAACGCGCCGCTACTTCGCTTCATATGAATCGCTTTGTCTAATTCGCTTCACAATTCCCCGTGTAAACACAGCTATAGATATATAGAAGGTGGAGTTTGAGTGTTGAAATCAAGTCAAATTTTCTGAATGTGCACAGACACAGAAAATGTGAATGGATTTGCAAATTGTAAACATGAGGTTGTAGATGCACATTTTATCTACATCATAGACTGAAATTCATGGGGATACCCCCGAAGAGGCACTGAAAAGCAAGCATTTTGGGGGACCCCTCTGTTATCAGAACGATTTTTCCGGGAACAGATATTTGGCAGAAAACGGTCGTCGTGTAGTGCACAGACATGCACATACCTATACTGAGGTACATGATTAATGAGATCTACATGAACACCAGTTCAATCACAACATCCCACCATGGCACCATCACCCTTTCAACGAGTATGTTACTACTAGAAAGATTATCAGTTATGCTCCACCCCCTACTAACGCTTATATTGTGTTTGAGTTATTTGCCCTCAACTCTGAGGCTCAACTGTACATATCATTTATCATGTATTGATACTACGCTGAGTGATAGTGATATAGTATCAAGTTCAACTAATGCTCAAGTGAACGCTAGGAGAAGCAAGGCCCAAGGTAGATAAAAGATTCACCCTTCTAGTACACGGGTGAACGACAACGTAGTGTAAATAAAATACAGGCGAAAATAGCTTTAGTATGGAACATGAAGTAGAAACTGTGGTTCCAGGATCAAATGGCTACATATATAGGCACAGAGTTGATGAAATGTGCGAGAATGCAAAAAGACAAGATGGCGGCGCTAGAACGCCGTCGATTTCACTTTTAAATCTTATTAAACTAGATATTTTATTATATTTTTCAACTCAAAGGTAGAGGTATACAAAGGTCAGACATATACAAAGAATAAATGTTGCTTCTTAGATTGTGAAATTAGACTCTCATAAAGACTCAGTTCATTAGCCCGATTTTTCGACCGTTTTTATATAAGGTTGGTCTTCACCCGTGTACTGCGAGTACCGGGTGAATCCTTTATCTAGGCCCAAGGTAGATAAAGGATTCATCCTGTACTCGCAATACACGGGTGAACGACAACGTAGCATAAATACGGGCGAAAATAGCTTTTACTATAGAACAGGAAGTAGAATGCCTGGCTCCAGTGTCAAATGGGTACTTATATATCGGCACGGAGTTGGTGAAATGGGAGAGAATGAAAAAAGACAAGATGGCGGCAATAGAACGCCGTCGATTTCACTTTTAAAGTCTATTAAACTGCATATTTTATTACATTTTTCAACTCAAAGGTAGCGGGAAATATGAAAACATATATAAAGAATAAATGTTGCTTCTTAGATTGTGAAATTAGGCTTTCATTTCCCTGCTTTTTCGACAGCTTTTGTATAGGGTTGGTGTTCACCCGTGTACTGCAAGTACGGGGTGAATCATTTATCTACGCCCAAGGTAGAGACTTGCAAATCCGCGCGAACGAGTCCTCACGTATCGCCCCCTAGGAAAAGATTGACCACACGCAGCGTCGCAGCATGCAAACAACCCATGTAAAACATCGCTTTTCTTATGTTTTATATAAGCACAGCGCAAATGTTGAATGGTAATGCAAATGTTTAAAATATCAACATTCTGGTAGGTCATTTTTCAGGAAAAGAATATGTAACAGTTCAGATGAGAAAAGAACTCATAAGTCACCAAACTTTCAGACCTCAGGCTCAGCCATGCTAATCGGTAAATACCCCTGTATATAATGTTTGGTTAACATGTTATCTCTTTGTGTGCCAAGCGATTTCTGTCTCTGGTGCGATTTTTATAGATATGTCACTTTTTCTGACACTCTCGCCTATAAACTCATCGAACGAAATGCTTCCCGTGGCATCTCGATGCTACTCTCGCCTATAAGCTCATCGAAAGAAATGCTTCCCCTGTAGATATGCTACTGCGTTTCTTTCTTTCTTTCTTTCTTTCTTTTCTTTCTTTCTTTCTTTCTTTCTTTCTTTCTTTCTTTCTTTCTTTCTTTCGTTCTTTCTTTTCTGTCTTTTCTGTCTTTTCTTTTTCGAAGAGACACTGGTTTTCTAGACTTTATAGCTTTGATGGATTTGGACCATTTAGCGGTGAGCTGAACAGTATTAGATATATCAGGGAACCATCCATATTTGCGGCAATTATGGTGTTCTTGTTTCTGCATCTGGAGTGGAAAATAAGTTGTTTGACTTCCCACTATTTGTTAATCAAACCTGTGAGAATAAACTTCTATAAAGTAAACAATATATATGGTGAGTTGGTTTAGCTTTACAGTGTGTTGTGTGATTTTTGTTCTTGATCGCTTCGGAAATAATTTACAAATTTGAATGATGTGTTTTGTTTTGATGCAGTAGTGCAATGGATATTACTTACCTCTTTTGATGAATTATGGATTTGTGGCACTGTTGCTTGAATTATCTTTGTCAACTATGACTTCGTGGGTTATAAGGAACGACATTTTTCTGTTTTTAAGCCAATTTCCTGGGTTTTTTTCACAGCGGGGGGCATCTTTGAATATATAGTTTGATATAGATGTAAACGGAAATTTGCCGTCGGGATAATAATCTCTGCTTGATTTCAACTTTTGTTGTTGTTGCCTGAAACCACTATCATCCCTGGTTATGTATGTGATGTTAGTTGAATTGAAAATTATGATTTTAGCTTAAAAGGGGGATTGAAAATTAACTCACTTGCTCAGCTGCTGAGACTAGCCTGGAAAGGTCAGACTGCTGTCACCCATTTCCTCTTGCTTCCTGCATGGTTCTGGGGCTGAGACTCCTGGTCTAGTTGGGCTGAAAATGTCCTCCTAGAGTGTCGGTATGTATATATGCATCTGTATATTCTGGTAGCTTCTTATGTGCAAACTTATGGTCTTACATTTAATTTTCACCTATCACTATTTCAGGATTTTATGGCAATCCATGGAGTCCAGAGCAGAGGCGAGAATTATACGCGAGGTGAGTCACAAGCAATAATTTGTATATATGTATGCCGCTTCGAAATTGATATTCACACACCTATGTAAATTAATGTTTTAGACAATTTCCTCTACATCACAGTCTGTTATCGTTTAATTTGCCGCTGAAAACAGTATGTTAAATAAACACTTTCAAAACAAAATTAACCGCCAAGATATCGTTAATGAAAATTACATATTCTATAGATTAATGAATGATTCCTTCTTTAAGTTAGTTACATGCAAAAGAAAACTTCAGTGATTCAAATATGGAAGAATCTTTCTTAGAATTCTGCAGTATATTTGGTAAAGTATTTATTCATCTGAATATGACATTTGTCAGCGCCGGAGCACATTCTAAATAATCTAAATTTGGTCAGTGCTGTATTAGTCACAGCACCAATCATGTAGAATTAAGGGAGTGGCTCCTGCTGTATAATGTACAGCACCAGTCACTGCGGTTCATGCAAAAATGGGGAGCAGCACCGAGTAGAAGGTGTATACTCGGGGCAACTCAAACAATCGTTGTGGGTTACATTTTTCTCTTATAAAACAAGCTAAGTTTATAGTTGACAAGACATTTTGTCTGTCTTATGTAATGTTTAATGTGTTTAAACAGATTAATAGTTGTGTAGGATGTTCGGTGTGTTGTTGGTTTGTTCATGATGGTTAAGGGTGGTGGCAGGGGAAGGGGGCCCATTGGGGTGGGTGGCACATTGATTCGTGGGCTTTTTATATTTGCTTTCTTTATATTTGATTTAACCGAAAAATCAAATATGTGGTTCATTGTTTAGGATGCGCCGTATGGATTTAAACACATACCTGTATGCCCCAAAAGATGACTACAAACACAGACTGCACTGGCGCAAGCTATACTCTGACACAGAGGCTGGTAAGTTCTTTTTAGGATATTTCTGGAAAAAGTGAACACTGTATTCAGTTTTGGAATAAGAAGTCTCCAGTTAATAATATATTAGGTTTATGCATTTTAAATTAATCAATTTTGAAGTAATTAATTTTGGTCAGCCTTTCAACAGAAAGATAAAGCAAATGTGAATATTGTAGTAGATGTAGGCAAGTAACTTAGGCAATGTTCTGATGAAAATTGGTAAGCACCAAAGTTAATGTTTATTTTCTTTGGTAGACATCCCCCTTATGACCACGGCATATTATTCGTCACCTTAGTAACAGATCGCTGAAATCAGCTGATGCATGACAATCCAATGCCAATGGGGTATTTTAATTTATTTTAGTCTTCTATTATATTCGTTCATTAATCAAGGGAAATTTCAACCACAAACAATAGGTATTCCTCATTTCTTTTCTCCCTGCTCTATTCTATTAATGCACAGTGCTGGGCTAGATTTAAAAAAACAAGTATACCATTTTCTGTCATTAAATTGACTTCCGCTGGGGTTAGACTCTCACAACCTGCCAAACATGACATCTTGGCCACCCCATGCAGTGGCCAAATTGCGAAAGCGCAGGCGCATATATTTGTGTGAATTTGTGTCTTTGAAAACTTCGAATCGCGATTCTTTCCTGGTACCAATTCACAACATTACGGTACCATTACCGTGCATTTCTAATGTTCATTTAAAAATAAGCGGTACACACATTTGAATGAGTTTCTTGCTTGCTCCCACTTGCAGATGAGTTGAAGTCATTGATAAAGGCTTCAAAGGAGAACAAGGTTTCCTTTGTGTATGCATTGTCGCCAGGTCTGGATATCACCTACTCAAGCAAGGACGATGTCGAGGCAATCAAGTGCAAACTCAAACAGGTCTGTAATCACAATTGCGGAGTCAGGTTTCATTCACTACTCTCCAAGCAGCCTTTGCACCATGCCTTCGACCATTACATTTACAGGCTCTGCTAGAAGAGCATTCTGCTGCCATTGTTGTAACCATAGTATTGCCAACCTTATCGTCGATTACATACATACATTCATACATACATACATACATACATACATACATACATACATACATACATACATACATACATACATACATACATACATACATACATACATACATACATACATACATACATACATACATACATACATACAACATACATACGTACATACATGCATGCATGCATGCATGTGCATGCATGCATGCATGCATGCATGCATGCATGCATGCATACATACATACATACATACATGCATGCATGCATACATACATACATACATACATACATACATACATACATACAGACCACTTACCGGATGCGGTGCTGTATCAGTAGAGCGCAGGCCTCTTGTGTGGGAGATCGGGAGTTCGATTCCTGGTCGAGTCAAACCAATGACATACAAAATTGATACTTGTCGCTTCCTAGCCTGGTGCACGGCATTAATAAATAGGATCGGGCATGGACTGGTTAGCTCAGTGTCAGGATATGGTGGCTGAGTGGGATATCGGGTCATGATGCCAGCAGCCTCATTTCTCACTGGGGCAGCACTATAAAGTCGTCATGAGTGCACACTGTTATAAGTCGGTGCCCGTCCTGATATGACCTTAGATGTTGCCAGGACATCAAAGTCCAACAACCAACCAAGCAAGACCACTTTAATCCTTGCATAATACAGTACTAAGTGACCCCTTGTGTAAATTATGTATAGCAATATGTATAGTAATCTAGTGCCTTTTGTTGTAGGTGGCTAAGCTTGGTTGCACGTCCTTCTCACTGCTGTTCGATGACATTGATGTGGAAATTGGCCAGTCCGACCGGAAGGTGTTTGGAACGCTTGGTAAAGCGCAGTCTTTCGTCACTAACCAAGTGTACGCTTACCTTGAGGAACCACCTATCTTCCTTTTCTGTCCGACAGGTGAGGTCTCTTTCTGTATGCTGTCAACATATTGGCTTTTAGACAATTCGGTAGACATTGGTCGTAATGCTTGCATTGCGTTTGATGCGCGGCAGGGAAGGGGACCCCCCACCCCCTCCCCTCTTCCCTGCTCCGACCGTTGCTCATTACAGCATTTCCCGCGCTTCTTCCCCCTTATATCCAGCCCGCTCGGCCGCCTCCAGCCACTCACTCTCCAGCCTCCGGTCCCGCTGCTCCTGTCGCGCATCAGGCCAAATAGAAAAAAATTATAATTAGTGATCGTCCCATATCTAAACAAAAATATTTCAAACTGTTAAATGGAGAGGGCAGGTGGAGGGAGAAATGGAAAGGGGAGTGGAGAGTTGGGTAGATGAAGTGAGAATTAGAAAAGGGCATGAAAGGACAGGGTAGTGGCGGAAAGAAATGGAGAGGGATTTGAAGGGTGATAGGGAGGGAACCGGAATGGGAAGGGAGAGCAGGGTTGAGAGTGGAGGAGGTTAGGAGAGGGAGGGTGTTGGATGGGGAGGAGGGAGGGAATGTGAACGAGGGTGGCATATAGAATAGAGGGGAGAGGAGAGCAAGGAGACCAGTGAAATACTGGAGGGAAATAATCAATAAAAACCGCCCACCTGACCCAGATTTTTATTTCAAAAGGACGATCATCAACCTTTTTTTCTTTTTGGCCTTAATACAGATTTGTCATAAATGTGCTAGTTTCAGGTCATCTCAGCTCTTGTTTGAAACATAGAATACCAACTAAAAATATATATATAATAAATGAAGATATTAATCTTTTATCTGGCATTGCATTTACATCAGTATAATCGGCACATCTTATGCCATGTCCATTTAGATTTAGACAAATCTGGGCACTCAGACTAGTGTTAGAGCCATAGCCAGAATCAGTTTTACTTATTTTATTCATGTTTTTATTTATATCCTATGGTTAATGACATATGTAGAACTAGAAAATGAGTAGGGTTAATCAGATATTGGTTATATATTTCTCTGAAACAAGTGTCTCTTGACACATTTGGCATTTTAATATTTAGAACAAGAATTAATAATGGTGATGTGGATATCAGTCTGAAAGTGACTGATTGTTTTTGTGTGGAATTATATTAGCTCAACATGTTTAACTATGGCTAGTTTTGTCTTAGATGTATATTCATCAGACATATTACATGTGTGCATACATGTTTATGCCAAATTGTTATGTATTTCTATTAGTTTTGAATAAAATCGAAGTTTTGCCCTACGCGTATCGCCAAGCTCAATGGCCGTATGCATTTGCTTTGCTGGCAATGCCGTTTTCAGAGCATGCGCAGTCGGAATAGTGATCTCGTCTATTGAATTACATTTCTAGTTTATGAATCATTGAATGTAATGTTTTGTTGCTGCTGAAGAATACTGCACATCCCGGGCAAACCCAGACCTCCTTCACTCCACTTACCTGCAGGACATTGGCAAAGAACTTGCAAGGGACATTGACATCCTCTGGACAGGTGAGGCAACATATATGCCCTCTTTATATAAATAGCTGTCTATAGATAACTTTCCCAATTTGAGCTAATGGAGGGATTGGAGTAGAGCAACAAGGTTGTGGGTTCAATCCCTGGTCAAACCATATCAAATCGATTCTTGTCACTACTTTGCCCAATGTGAGGATAATGCCATATTTTCTTAGCAGTGTAGTGTAGTGGTCTGCACTGACCTCTCAGGCAAGGAGCCGCATAGACAGGTAGGCGTGGGTAGTGTGTGGATATCAGGGAGCCTAGGTGGTGTAATCGTTAGCACACTGGCCCGGAATGCAAAGAGATGTGGGTTCGAATCCCGCTCTAGGCTCAATATTTCCTATTTTCATCACCCCCCCCCCCCCCATGACAGCATTTTAAACATTTTATTTTGTTTAACTAGCTCATTCCTTTCAGTACCATCGCTACCTGGAGGTTGTGGATTTATGATTATCCTAGTCATGTGTCAGCTCAAGTAATGTATTCCCATTCATCCTCCCTCCCCCCCCCCCTCCCGGCCAAAAAAAGTGAATAGGACTAATAGAGCATACTCGGAACCTGGGATTATTGCATACTGAAAAAGCTATGGAATTTCTTCATGTTGGTCCTTTAAAGAAACTGTTTTAATGGTCCTAAAAAGTACTTTAAAAATGTAATTAAAAAGGAAGCCTGAAAAAGGGGTGGGAACCCTTTCCTGCTGGTGCCAGTCAGAGTTTGGGGTTGGTGTCATGTGGAAATCATCTATTGTGGAAGCCCATTGTTTTGCCTGGTCTAATGGTAGTGATAACGGTAACCAGGTCCGAAGGTGGTGTCTAGCCGGATTGCCATTCGGGCGATAAAGGATGTTGCTCGCGTCATTTGTCGCCCACCGGTCATTTGGGACAACCTGCACGCCAATGACTATGACCAGACGCGCCTGTATGTGGGGCCCTATGAGGGCCGGCCCCCCGAGCTCGTGCAGCATCTGCGAGGAGTGCTGACCAACCCCAACTGTGAGTTTGAGGCCAACTTCATCGTCATGCACACACTCGCGCAGTGGAGCAAGAACCGCATCGAAAACTACCCAAAAGCCAATAGGATCATCAATAAAGCTTCAGGTAGGTCGGCAACAACAGAAACTACCCACAGATATTGTATGTACCGTATTCTCTTGGGTTAACGCCCTGGGCGTTTAAATTGGCAAATCACTGAAGTGGGGGGCTGACGTTAACCAACACATGGGCATTTAAGGGGTGGGTGTTTACAAAATATTAGCAAAGTTGGGGGGTGGACATTAACCCACACATGGGCATTAACCCGTGAGAATACGATAGAATGAAGTAAAGTACTTGAACATTTAAAGCAGCATAGTACGATGAAAAACATCAATTTTTTTTTTTTTGTTACCAAAAAGATCTAGATTTGAATCTACATATGTAACTTAGATAGTGGCGTGCTTATTAAACATTTGTCACCACATAGAATGGAACACAGAGCAAATTAATAAACCTGTTATTGCAGAAGCCTGTGGTGTCAGAGTTTTGGTGTGCTTGCCTAGTAACTTTCAAAATTGGTGCTTGTCCCTACCTCACCTGACACTCTGCATTAATAGGATGTAGTAACGACTGGTTGGTTGCCTCAGTGCTTGGGTAATACGTTGACTAAGTAGAATATCGTAATATGACGTATTCCGTACTGTAAAGTTGCCAGGCGAGTACACATTCACAAGTGGGTCCCCATTTTTATGTTTTTTCGAGATGTTGGGGTTAAAACTCACTCTATAAGAAGTATCAATTTACAAACAATCCGCTAACAATTATCATTCACTCTGCCCCTCATCAAGGTGTATATACCGTATTCTCGCAGGTTAATGCCTCGTGCGTTTAAATTGCCAAATCACTGAATTGGGGGGGGGGGGGGCATTTACCAACACATGGGTGTTTAAGGGGTGAGCATTTACGAAATATTGGCCATGTGAGGGTGGGCGTTAACCAACGCATGGGCGTTAACCCAAGAGAATACAGTAATATGTCTGTGTTTGCACAGTTGCTATTAAGGGTTTTCCGGCGATGGCTGGAATTTATCTGAGAAATCCGAGTGCAGCTTCTATTACCGGATGAGTATAAAGTGGCCAGTGGGGTCGCCACGACTGTGCACTATCACACGCCGGTACCCGTCAAGATATGACTTCTTCTTGCTTCTTGTTTCTTGTGTTGGTTCTGGGATCAGTCCCAGGGTCACTATGGATGGCCGCCCGCTGTTATGGACTCGTAGCCACCACCTACCTGCATCTGCAGGGCATCTGTGAATCTGGCCATGTCTAGAAGACTGTTGGTTTCAGCTCTCCTTTGTGCAGTGTAGCCTTGAATCTGAGGCTCATCTGGAACCGTTGCCAGGAATTTATCAAATTGCCTTTTCATGTGGTCAACTGAACAGTTTGTCAGATTTCTTATTTTCACTGGCATTATATTCGATGTTGCTAGGTAAAATAGCAACAAACAAACAAAAAACAAATCTATTGCGGATTCTACCACATGGTTATGAAGTGTAGAGAACCGACTCACCGTCCGAATAAGGTCCTGATTGCATTTTAACAAGAAGCTACTGCTACATTGCTTTAGATAAGAAAAGTGCCAAAAGTGAAGAGGATATCTTGAGGCAAGCAGATGTCTGCACCGGGTACCAGCCGAAGGAGGCATTGCTTTGCGCCATCCAGGACTGGATCCCTGAGATGTACGAGAGCAAAGAGCTGCACCATCATGACAGGATGGGGTCCCCCTCATGCCGCGACACCAGGCAGTCCTCCAAGAACAAAGGTGAGCTACAACATATTTACTGCATTGTTGAGCAATGCGTTTTATTATAATTATAATTCAGGGGAGGACAATAAGGATTGCCTGGTTGCCCAGGGCACCTAGTTTACTCGGTCGTGCAGGTGAAGTTCTCTGTACTATGCCCGAACGGGCAAGTCGTTATTTTTCTGATCTGCACTAGCAGATTTCAGTTTCAATTGGCTGAATTGAGCTTGGGCAAGTAGTTTTGCCACTTGGGCAAGTTGAAAATTCAGTCACTTGCTCGATTGGGGCAAGTGGGGGGAAAAGTTACTGTCCTACTCTGATATTAGTTAAAATTTCGATATGTGTAGCTTGAACCCTCAATTTTGACATTTCTGGGATAGGGTCTTAACCATTAGATCAGCCAGGCTATTTGATACAATCAGCTTACTTACAACTATATGTGTATGTCGCGTTTTGCGTGGTGAAGTGAGTGCAACTCATTAGATTTGGTGTACTTGTACTAAGCAGTTATTGCTGGATGTTTTTTTTGTGATGGTTTATTTACCCTGTCCATAACGAGTAAGTCGCATCACGGCTTGTTTTCATCTCTGAACAGCAAGTCTCAAGTTGGTAGTAAGCCTTGTCATCGTAGCTGTTAGTAGTTATGTTGGGGGTTTTTTTGTGAGTTTTTTTTTGTGTGCCATATTTGCAACATTTTGGCATATACCTACCTACCCCTTGTGCTAGTGTTAGTAAGGATACTCATTTTACACTATATTATCGAACAGAATTTACATGTAGTTTTTATTGCAACTGATGTGGAGTTTAAGGGCTGAGCAACTCTGAGATGAGTATTAATTAACCGAACAGAAGCCAATACCAGTGAACTACCCAAGGGCGTTGGCGAAAAACGACAATGCATTTCTTACTTTCACTTTTAAACCCGTAAAAACTTGAAATTGTTGGTTTCATTTGTTGATTAAGCAGAAGCAATTTCAATCACAAACAATTGATCTTCCTTAATCCACTTATCCTTGCCCTATCCTAGTAATGCTGAATGCCAGGCTAAGTAAGCAACAAGTATAAATTTAGAAGTCATTGCTTTGATTCAGCCAGGGTTTAAATATATTTTACCATATAACCAATCATCTTACTCATTCGGCCATCCTGTCTGGTCTTTTATTTTATCCATTCATTCTACCAGCGAAAGAGGCTCTGCCGAAGAATAGTGGAAAGCGCAAGATGGAGGAGCTGGACCCTTTGAATGAAGTGGACATGAACTTGTTCTGCGACCTCTTCTACCTTCCGTTTGAGCATGGTCCCCGGGCCGTTCACTTACTGAAGGAAGCCCACTGGCTCATCTCACACGCCAGCATGCTAGAAGCCTCTCAAAAGGTCGCCATGTCAGAGCAGGTGCTCCGCTAGTAAATCAATGACATTATCAGGCTTCCCATGGCTCTTTCAAGGTCCGTGTGGGCCTGATAAGTTTTGAAAAGTCTTGAACTTCATTTGCCCCATTTCAAAGCCTCAAAAAGCCTTGAATTTAAACTAGTTTGGGTAAATAGTGTTGAAAAGCCTTGAATTTAACCTATTTTGGGTAATTGGTCTTGAAAAACATTGAATTCCTTTAAACTGTTCCCACTGATCTAATTTAGTTTCAAATCGCCATTTGCCATCTTTGTTTTTTCCTGAAATCCATATGAAAATAGTCTTGAATTCCTATCAAAAACTGCCTTGAAAAGCCATGAAATAACCTTGAATTCCATATTTTCCCTGCTCTTATAAATCATTGAATATACAGGTACCGGACCAAATATCTGGCAAGTTTGGGACCGGATTTCTGGATTTTCCGGTTTTCTGCAGACAGCCTAAATATACACTTAAAATACAAATTCAAAAAGTGAAACGTAAAGAACCTAATTGTATTTAGCCAGTTTTTAACAAGTAGTTGGATTTCTGGTAATTCAGATTTCCTGGAAGCCGGATGAAAGGTTCCGTACCTGTAATCAATTTAAAACATTTTTAAGCAGTCATTTGCAATGACTTGAAAATGATTGAATTTGGACTATTATTGATAAGATCATTGGAAATGAATAAGGGGGACATTCAAATATTACGTGACACTTCGAGGGGTAGGGGATGTAGGTCCAACCATTATGTGGCATATGGTCTAGCATTACAGGAGGGTGGGTGTCTCATTTAGATTTTTTAAATAGTGTTATGTAATATTTGAACGGCCCCTAATTGCATGTTACCGAACGCGGTGGTCGAATCGGTAGAGCGCGGGCCTAGCGTGCGGGAGATTGGGGAGTTCGGTTCCCAGTTGAGTCGAACCAATGACTTATCAAATGATGCTTGTTGGTTCCTCTCCTGGTGCTTGGCATTAATAGGATATGGCAAGGACTGGTTAGCTCAGTGTCAGGATAATGTGACTGGGTGGTATATCAGGTCATGGTGCCGGTGGCCTGATTTCCCAGTGGAGCAGCACTATAAAGTCGCCATGAGTGCACGCTCTCCCCAAGTCGGTACGCATCCTGATATGACCATAGATGTTGCCTGGCCATACAATTCCAGCCATCAACCAACCTAAGTGCATGTATTTGCAACAACAAACCACCTGATTATGCCTCCAAACCTAACCAATCGTGAGCGCCTATTGAAATTCCCATGTTAATTCACTGTATTGCAGTAATTAAAAAAATAATGACAACACTACCTAAGGTTTCCTTTGCGTTCTAGTCCTTGGAGGTTCGACAGTGGAGCGACAGGGCGTTGCAGTTTCACGACCGGTACCGCGATGTGACAGTTCTCGTTGACAAGTTTGTGAACATTCCTAACCGGCCACTGCTTTACGAGCTGTATGCGTACATTGGAGACATGCGCAGTGTACTCTCAATGGTGAACGGCCTCATCAAGTGGAATGGTAAGCCGGACACTAACCAGGTTTCGCACAATCTTGAAAAGGCCTTTAATTTGAAAGTGTCTCTTGAAAAGGCCTTAAATTTGAAAATACCCTAAAAGAGCCTTGAAAAATCACCAAATGCTAGGGGGGGGGGGGGAACTTAGAATTTTTAGGGAGGAGAGGGCAAATTTGATTGACAACAGTGTTTTCAATGGCTATGTGTGTGGCTTATTAACTAATCTAGGACAATTGTTATGGGGACACACGGGTGATCGGAACATGAATTTGGGTGAAACTGTTGATTTTTGGTTTTTGGTGTACTAATTTGGTGTAAATGATATGTTTTTTTGACAGATAATTACTTGACTGGATATTTGTGTATATAATATGGAATTCTAGATGATGATACTGGACTTTAACATTTGAAAGAAACACTTTGTGAACTTTGAAGCTCGTTTTCTCAGAACTGCTTTTCCCAGAGTTTTGCCAATTTGCCCCCTCTAAAAATGTAAGTTATAATTGTAGCAGAAAGTTGAAACTTGGCAGTCTTATGTACAAGTTGCTGCTGAGTGCAATAAGATGGTTAAAAACACTGTATCTTTCATAGTTCAAGAGCTAGGGATGCAGACACAAAAATTGACCATTGAATTTTTGTATCTCTGGTTCGTCATGTAGGGACATGTTGGTAATGACATATATAAATTCACAAACCACCTTATTGCACTCAACTGGACCAGTTCTTCATATAATAACTTGATTCAGGCAAATCTAGGCACATTCAGTATACTTCCTAGAGGGGGTAAAATTTTGATTTTTTTCTTTGCAAGATCCTTCATCATATGACCCCTACTCAAGATAGAGCTTTGAAACTCTGCATATATGCTTCTCTTGATACAAAGAATGTGTGCTCCAATTTTCAAAGCTCTATCCGTAATAGTTTTTGAGATACGGAAATCACCCGAAAATCACCCGTGTCTCCCCTTAAGTATAAATAAGATGTTAATTCCCTAGATGCTTCTTTTGCTTCATAAAAATGGCATACAGAAACCTAGTGAAGTAAGACCATAACGAGTTGACATGCTTATAATTATAACGTCATATTATTTTCGGCCTTTAAAATTTTTTTTATTTCTTAACTGAAAAGGCACTAAAAGGCCTTAAAGTTGGTTGCTGAATCACTGTATGAACCCCGCTAACGAATGTAATCGAAGGCGGGGTGGCCGAATGAGTTGAGCGTCCACCTCCCATTTTGGTAGGTCGCGGGATTTTAACACCCAGGTTCGAGCCCTAGCCGAGTCAAACCAATGATTTAAAAATTAAAGCTTGTTACCTAGCCTGGCGTTTGGCATTACTAGGATAGGTCATGGAGCAGTAGAATGAGGATAAAAAGTTAACCAGAATTAATACTGTCGTCAGTGTTCATTGGTAATACTCCAATCTGATCATGGCTTACACACGCTTTCCTCAAGGGGGACAATTTTACACTGCAAACAGCATGCATGACCTTTTTACCAAAGTAAAACAAGAAGACATTTTAGCCTTTTGGAGGACAGCTGCTCTGTATCACCTCATCTTCTATCTAAAAGCTGCTGACATGGCATAAAGAAACCAACAATCAATCAATTTATCTAGAATTTTATTTCCCTTGGCACAAAGACCCTATAAGACTAAGACGGCTCACTCCCTATCTCTCCCATGGTAATGTAAATTTTGCAGTGCCATCTTGTGGTGGGTTTGATCAAGCCAGCTGCTGGCTGGTGTTTCACATGTAAACACATAGGCCTACATGGTGAGATGGTGAGTTTAAAATAAAAAAAGAGAGATAGATTCATTTGGACTTGGCCGATGTTACGCCTACTGCATCCCCACCTCCCTCTGCCCTGCCCTCCCTCATTCCCCCGCACTCCCCTTCCATGCTCCTCCTCTCCCCCCCCCTCCTTCTGTCCCACCCTCCCCCGGCCTCACAACCCTTCCCCCTCCCATCCCCACCCTTCCCTCCCTATCTCCCTCCTCATCCACCTTACCCAGCGCTCTCACACCACACCTCCCTCTCCTCCCCCTTCCTCCTCCTCCCTCTTCATCCCTCCCCTTCCCCCCTTCCTCTCCGCCTCCCCCCTTACTCCCCCACACTCCCTCTCCCTCCTCCCTCTCCCCGTCCCTCTCCTCACCCTGCTCACTTGATGCTCTCACACCATACCTCCCTCCCCCTTCCACGTCGCTCTCCGCCTCCTCCTCCTCCTCCCCCCTCCATCCCCTTCTCCACACCTCTCCGCACTCCCTCTCCCTCCCCCGCACTCCCTCTCCCCCTCCGCTTCCTCACCCACCTCCGTCAGGGCTCTCACACCACACATCACGACCCCCTCCTGATGTAAGCGGGGGGTGAGGGGGAGGGAGGTCCCCACTGGTTGTGTGTTGATACTCCTATAGAACTCCCACCACCACCGCTACCCCCACCCTGCCCCTCCGCCTCTCCACCCCACCCACCCCCACCACCATACACACATTCTATGTGGTGCAGAGATGAAAGACCTCCGCGGTTTCGCGGATTTCCGGGATTTCTTATAGTCACCGATTAACGTTAAACAAAATTCCAAAAGATGGGATGTATATGACAACAGTTGCGTGGTTCGAATCCCGTTCTTATATGACATTAGATGTAGTTAGAGCATAAAACCTGAGCAAGAAACCGTTAGATATGGGTGATAATACAATCACAACGAGGCTAGTTGAGACCTGACTTCCGGTATTTTTCTGAGATTCCATGACAATGCTAAACCTATGGGAGAATATCTGCATTTCCGCTTTTTTCCCCGGAGACCACTTTCATCCCTGGTGGTGGGGGTTGAAAGTGTGTGGTTGGGGTGTAGGTGTGTATGATGTAGGTGTGTGTGATGCAGTGTCGGCGTCTTGCAGAGTGGCACCTCACAATCTTTAGCATCCCTAAACCCCCACCACACACCCACACCATCACCACAGCCCTAAACCCCCACTACACTCCCACCACACACACACCACACACCACACCTACACCACGCCACACACCTACACCCTCACCACACAGACCTACACCTCAACCACACACAAATACACCCCCAGCACACACACCCACCACTGACCTACATCACTAACACACACATACCTACACCCCCACCACATCCCTAAACCCCCACAACACCCCCACCGCATCCCTAAACCCCCACCACACACCTACCAAGTGACAACGCTATCAAAATGATCAAAGCCACCACCTGGTGTGCTGGCCGTTCTCTTGATTACACCGTACAGACTGAGTGAGCCGTCTTAGTGTTATAGGGTATTTGCCTTGGCCATAAATGATATAATTGTGAGCTTTTTAAATTCATAAGTGTCTATTGACACATAATTAATTGTATGTTTTTGCATTCTGTGTAAGAGCGATGGTTGAATAAAAAAACATCTTGCCGTGAATATGGCCTATGCTGCCGGCGCGGTGTAAAGAAATCAACCAGTGTGATCCTAGGTCTGTGAATGCCCGTCCGCCCATTGTTGCCGCGTCTGGCCATCATTCATGTTCCTGCTGTGCTTCATCAGGCATGGGCCGTCCTGAGAAGGAGCCGTTCCGGTCTGGTGAGCAGGAGCCGTGGGTGTACCGTGGAGGATTACATGCTGAGTTCAGGGTCAGTCCACATTTGTATGTAATGTTTTTATTGTTTGTTTTTTTGCGAGAGTAGGGAGGGGGGCGGGGGGGGGGGGAGATTGGCATTTTTTCCTTTTGTTCGGGAAGTTACTTTTTTTTTAATAACCATTTTTTATTCATGGAAATAATGGGTCTTCCGGCTATAACTTCTTCACATGTTTTTACACAATTTTGCCGAGGCTAATATGAGTAACTAAGGAAAAGAGTGAATGGATTGCGGTTAATATAAGAAATTTACTCCGGCGTGGCTGTATTCCCTGTGGGTTAACAGTGTGAGATAAGAGAGAGACATTGTAAGACTTGGCACTCCGGCATGGCTGTATTCCTTGTGGGTTAACAGTGAGAGACAGAGAGACAATGTAAGACTTGGTGGCACTCCGGCATGGCTATATTCCTTGTGGGTTAACAGTGTGAGACAGAGAGACAATGTAAGACTTGGTGGCACTCCGGCATGGCTGTATTCCTTGTGGGTTAACAGTGAGAGACAGAGAGACAATGTAAGACTTGGCACTCCAGCATGGCTGTATTCCTTGTGGGTTAACAGTGTGAGAGACAGAGTGACAATGTAAGACTTGGTGGCACTCCGGCATGGCTGTATTCCTTCTGGGTTAACAGTGTGAGCGATAGAGAGACAATGTAAGACTTGGCGGCACTCCGTCATGGCTGTATTCCTTGTGGGTTAACAGTGAGAGATAGCGAGACAATGTAAGACTTGGCGGCACTCCGGCATGGCTGTATTCCTTGTTGGTTAACAGTGTGAGAGGCAGAGAGAGACAATGTAAGTACTTGGTGGCACTCCGCCATGGATGTATTCCTCATGGGTTAACAGTGTGAGGGACAGATAGAGACAATGTAAGTACTTGGCGGCACTCCGGCATGGCTGTATTCCTTGTGGGTTAACGGTGTGAGAGACAATGTAAGACTTGGCAGCACTCTGGCATGGCTGTATTCCTTGTGGGTTAATATTGTGAGAGACAATGTAAGTACTTGGTGGCACTCCAGCCTGGCTGTATTCCTTGTGGGTTAATAGTGTGAGGGACAGTGTAAGTATGTGATGGCACTCTGGCATGGCTGTATTCCTTGTGGGTTAATATTGTGAGAGACAATGTAAGTACTTGGTGGCACTCCAGCATGGCTATATTCCTTGTGGGTTAATGGTGTGAGGGACAATGTAAGTATGTGATGGCACTCTGGCATGGCTGTATTCCTTCTGGGTTAATAGTGTGAGAGACAATGTAAGTATGTGATGGCACTCTGGCATGGCTGTATTCCTTGTGGGTTAATAGTGTGAGAGACAATGTAAGTATGTGATGGCACTCCGGCATGGCTGTATTCCTTGTGGGTTAATAGTGTGAGAGACAATGTAAGTATGTGATGGCACTCTGGCATGGCTGTATTCCTTGTGGGTTAATAGTGTGAGAGACAATGTAAGTACTTGGTGGCACTCCGGCATAGCTGTAATCCTTGTGGGTTAACAGTATGTGTGAACTGTTGCTTCAGAGAATCCTGCCGTTGGAAGGGGACAATGATATGTTCCCGCCCCCTCGCCACGAACAAAAGGCGAACACCGTTTTCACGATACGACCCTACTTCCCAGATGATAAAGTAAGTCTAAAGATTGTCAGTGTTATTATTAAAGTTGTATTTAAGTTTTTGTCATTTTCTGAGATAAATATAATAGGTTGATCGTTATAATCTATCTTACTTTAGTTTGAAGTAACTCATATTTTAAATGGCTAAACTTGGGAGATGTTTGAGGTGAAAAAATGCCAAATTAATTTTTGGAAGCATTTCAAAACTCTGACGCCATAGGCAGTAACATATTCTATTAAATTGACTTGTCATCCCCCTTCTGTGTGGCAACAAATGCCCAAGAGGTGCATCAATATCTAAGTTAGATATGTAGAATCCAATCTAAGTCAGTGTTTTGGTTTTGAAAATGTGATGCTTTCATCAGACTATGCAGCTTTAAGAGTGAATTTGTGCAATGAACGATGAAACATAAACATTGGATAATAATACCACTGTGAATATTAAAATGATGGACATTGAAGCGGTTATTGCTGAGTTTCAGTCTGATGGTTTTAGGGTTCTCCGTTTTTTTCAACAGCACAAAGGGATTGCATAGTCCGATGGTTTTGAGATTCTGAAATTTATTCTTTTAAAGATTAGGTTGATTGCTATAATTTACTTTATTTAAACAAAATAAATTAACTTTGATTATAATTAGTGAAATATTTAATGTGAAAACCTGCTAAATTCCTTTTGGAATGCACATCTATCTGCTACTGAAATGCAGACAATCAAATAACTTACACAACACCAACACTACAGCTGGCCAGCATTGAAAACAAGCCTGGGTACCCGGGCTTACATGCTATGGACACTATAAATACAGCCTCAATAAAAAAATAATTAATTATTTTAAAAAAACATTGAAATGCTGACAACATTGGCTTCATCAATAACAGGTTCTATCCAACTCGCCTAGTATTCCCTTCTATATAGCAACGAATGCTTAAAGCTACAGAGTCCGATGAAGCATCAAATTTTCAAAACCAAAACAATTATGTAGACTGAGTATTTGTACAGAGTCGGAATATTCGATTTCTGTCGGAAATTCAAGTATTTGATCTACAGTATAATCCTTTTAAACCAAGCTTGGTTAATCCAAACTTTTTTCGGCGGCCCGGAAAAATACTACCATTTATCATATAAAAAAATGTTGGTTAAACCAAGGTCGGCTAATCCAAATTAGCGGTTAATCCAAACAAAATTGTCAGACACCAGGCCACTCCGGTATGGTTAAACCAAACTTTCATGTGGTTATAAGGTCATCTGAGACCCCACTGACTTTTTTATATGATAAATGGTAGTATTTTGGCGGGCTGCCGAAAAAAGTTTGGATTAACCGATCGTTTGGTTTAACCGAGCTTGGTTTAACAGGGTTAATCTGTATATACATTAAAAAACAATAATCAAAGCGTCCACATATATTTGCAATACATGCTTCATCAAAGTCAAAGCCAAAGCCAAAGCTTGGTTAAACCAATGATCGGTTAATCCAAACAAATTTCTAGGGTCCCTTCAAGTTTGGTTTAAGGGGAGACACGGGTGATTTTTGGGTGATTTCCTTATCTCAAAAACTATTAAATATAGAGCTTTGAAAATTGGAGCACACATTCTTTGTATCAAGAGAAGCATATCTGAAGAGTTTCAAAGCTCTATCTTGAGTAGGGGTCATATGATGATGGATCTTGCAAAAGAAAAATCAAAGTTTTACCCCCTCCAGGAAGTATACTGAATGTGCCTAGATTTGCCTGAACTGGTCCAGTTGAGTGCAATAAGGTGGTTTGTGAATTTATATATGTCATTACCAACATGTCCCTACATGACGAACCAGAGGTAAAAAAAATTAAATGGTCAATTGTTGTGTCTCCATCTCTAGCTCTTGAACTATGAAAGATACAGTGTTTTTAACCATCTTATTGCACTCAGCAGCAACTTTTACATAAGACTGCCAAGTTTCAACTTTCTGCTACAAATATAACTTACATTTTTAGAGGGGGCAAATTCACAAAACTTTGGGAAAAGCAGTTCTGAGAAAATGAGCTTCAAAGTTCACAAAGTGTTTCTTTCAAATGTTAAAGTCCAGTATCATCATCTAGAATTCCATATTATATACACAAATATCCAGTCAAGTAATTATCTGTCCAAAAAAACAAGAAGTTTTTCTATATGAATACACCAAAAACCAGAAATCCCCAGTTTGACCCAAATTCATGTTCCGATCACCCGTGTCTCCCCTTAACGGGGTTATACTGTATGTATTTTGCTCTCTTTCTAACAGGAAGCAGTTTATGCTGTGTGTAGGAAAACCTGTGATGATGGGCAGGACGGTTCTAACATCTACCCGGACCACCCGGATCTTGTGGCAGACGAGTGCGTACCACCAGTCTTTTTTCTTTCTTTTTTTGTTTACACAATTATTCTGCTGAATATAGCAAAACGCCAGTGCTGTAGCACTGATCTTCCGGCATTTGTGAAAAGTTGCTGAGCGGTAGTATATGAGGAAGGGGGGATGGAGTAGGTGAGTTCTGAAAAAGTACAATTGACAGTATTAACAGAGGTTTTAACTGTCTCCTGAAAGCGAGAATTTCAAACAGACGTGGTGAGAGAGATTGTGAGTGAGTGAGTGACCGAAAGACAGACAGACCGACAGACAGACAATGACCATTTTTTTTAAAAGCCTTTTTTCACTGACGAGTCCAAACTTCAGTCAGTGATGTTTTGTATTAAAATTGATTTTTGTGGGTTCGTTATGCTGCCTCTTGATTTTTATATTAAAACCATACACATAGTCATTGTTATTTCTTATACCTATTCACAATTCACATCTTACCCAGGGAATCGACTATGAATACAGCTGTGTTTCGGGGCACTTTAATTTAATCAACGTCTTAAAAACGTCCTCGAATTTTGCACTGAAAGGTCCTTGAAAGTCCTGGAATTTTATGTCAAAATGGGTATGAAACCTGAACGAACAACCAATTCACCACCCCGTGTACCAGACGGGATGACCAAATGAGTTGAGCATTCGTCTACCGTCTACCCTGGTTGAGTCAAACCAATGACTTAAACAAATTTATACTTGTCGCTTCCTAGCCAGGCGCTCTGCATTAGTAGGATAGGGCAAGGACTGGTTGGCTCAGTGTCAGGATAATGTGACTGAGTGGAAGATCAGGTAATGATGCTGGCAGCCAGTGGGGCAGCATTATAAAGTCACCATGAGTGCGCATTGTCACAAGTCGCTACCCGTCCTGATATGAGCTTAGATGTGGTTAGAACCTAAAACAACAAACAAACAATCAGTTGAGCCAAACCAATGACGTAAAAATTTATATTTGTCACTTCCTAGCTCGGAATTAATCAAATAGGGCAAGGACTGGTTGGCTCAATGTCAGGATAATGTGACTGAGTGGGATATCGGGTCATGGTGCCAGCGACCTGATTTCCCAGTGGGGCAGCACTATAAAGTTGCCATGAGTGCACACTGTCACAAGTCGATACCGGTCCTGATATGACCTAAGCTGTTGCCCGGACGTAAAACTCCCAACAACCAACCAACCAATTCACCACCCCGTGTGCGCAGGTCGGTGGGCGGTCTGCTGGCCCTGAGTCGTGAGTTCTGCTTCGTTGTGGAGGATGACGCCGGTGTGGTTGGCTACATCGTCAGCACGCCTGATGCCAAGGCCTACCAGAAGCGCTGGATAGAAAGCTGGATCCCACAAATGAAGAAAAAATACCCAAAACCGCCCTGTGATAATGGCCTTTCTCCAGCCGAGGTTAGCCTTTGTAAAAAAAGTTGTTTACATTGTTATTTATTACCATTATTACTATTATTATTAGCATTTTTTTTTTTCCTTTATGCATTTTTGTTAAAAAAGGATTTTTTTTTATGTTATAAAGAAAAGCCACCACCTCAGTGCATTGGGCTTCACTTCCACTGACACTTAATCATGTCTTATTAGATTATTTCTCTTATGTTTGTTTGCACTTACGTAGTCTCTATGATGGAGCAAACCTACATTTTAATAGATGTCAATTCCAGTCAAACTTAATTTATGAAGCCAGTAGGAATGGATAGACTTTTGCACCAAATTATAGTTAAGTCTATTTATATTTTGTACATTTCAATACTGTTCAGTTCAGTTTGTTTAACATGTTTCAAATAGGCATTATGTGTCCCCTTTCATCATATTTGTGACCATATAAAAAGTTGATATTGGCCATGTTCGTATACCTTTAAGTAAACCGATAAGTATGATAATTGATATGTTTCAAGATTAAACATAAGTTGCGTTGGCTGGCTTCTTGTGTGGAAAGTCGTGGGTTTGGACCCCGACTGAGTCAAATCAATGATGTACAAAATTGATACTTTTTGCTACATAACCTGGCTATCAGCATTTTAATGATACGACAACGACTGGTTTGTTTAGTTTGAGGATAATGTAACTTGAGTGGGATATTGTGTCATGTTGTCCGACAGCCCGGTCTCCCAGTGGGGCAGGATTTTAAAGTTGCCATGAGCGTGCACTGTCACAACTCTGTGTCCATCCTGATATGACCTTAGATGCTGCTAGGATGTAAAACCCTAACAAACAAATCCAGAGTCTGTACGGGACCGAGAAAGTCTTCATTTGCCCCATTGAAAACCCCTGAATTTAACCTATTTTGGGTAATTAGTTTTTGAAAAGACTTAAATTCCATTAGCCTGTCCCCACTGATCTAAATTAATCTGAATTCGCCATTCACCATTGTTGTTTTTTCGTGAAATTCAAACGAAAATAATCTTGAATTCCTATCAAAAACAGCCTTGAAAAGCCTTGAAATTCATGTCTTCACATGTGTACGGACCCTGCAAATCTTTGTTTTCTCTTTGTGTGTGTGTGTATGTCTGTGTCTGTGTATTTGTGTGTGGTAAAACCTACAGAAAATCATGAGTACGTTCCATACGGAGCCACAGGCGCTGCCGGATATACTGTGCGAGAAATACCCGGCATTCCTGCACTTCAACATCCTGTCACGCAAGATCACAAACCTCACCATCCCCAAGCTGCTGCTGACATGCGCCATCAAAACACTGCAGGGTAATGGCACGAGAGGCGTGCACACCTTCTGTCCCGTCAGCCATATCCACATGCTGGCCTTCCACGTCAAGCTCGGCTTCAACCACCTCACTGACGACGATGCACCGGATGATATGCTCGTACTTGGCCAGTTGATATAGCAGCGCATGCCAGATAGGCATGCGTTGCTATGGAGACTACACAGGTATACTGCAATGAGATGCAATCACTTGTACCGCCTCGCCCGCGCTTCTGCTATGAGAGTAACTATTGGAAATAATTGGTTATTTCACAACAGTAACCATGGTAATCCACAGCTTGGTTGCTTATATGAGCGACTAGTGCAGTCATGGGGGTTGGGGTTGGGGCTACGGTGCGTACCGCTTCCTGATAGATATCGCGTTAGAAGGTGCTAGGACTTAAAACCTCGATGAAGGAATCCCCAACCTATGATGAGTTTATAAAAGTTGGTGAAACGTAGATGGGTTACTCGGGAACATAGCAGGTAATGGCATAGTTGTTTATTAGGTAACTATGGTGATAATAATAGTTTGGCAGGTTGGAAATGAAACTCATGCCATATGGAGCCGATATATTGATGCTGCCATATGATGCCAATTAGGTTGTGACATTTGCTTTGTGTTTGGAAGGTGCTCATCTGGTCGATAAAGAAGTGATAACATACATTCGTATACATTGGGCTACAACAGTGGTTTGCAATACACTGAAACCGTGCAAAAAGATTTTTATTTTAAATAACATAGCGGTTTTTATCCACCGCTACACGGAATAAAGTGCTTTAAGCCCGAAAAGAACTCATTCCGTTGTATTGTAGGGTTGTGGCTATGTTACCTCGTGAAGTCAATGGCTGTGTGAACACTGAGTGAAAATGTGTTTTGCATGCTGGGCATATACATCAGGGATAAAAGTGGTCTCTGGCAACAACAAAAAAAGCGGAAACGCAGATATTTTCCCATAGGCTTTGCACTGTCAGGGAATCGCAGACAATTCCAGCAAGTCAGGTTTCATACATATCAGAATACACTGATAGTGCTGCAGCATTTGAACGACGTGTTAGTATACACTGATAGTGCTGCAGCGTTTGCACCACATATTAGGACCCATACACTGAGTGCTGCAGCGTTTGAACAATGTATTAGTATATGCTGATCGTGCTGTCTGATTACAGTACAGTGAAAGTCGGGGAAAATCGCGGAGATCTTTCATTCCTGATATATTGTGCAATCTGACTGCTGAAAGTCAATCTCTATCAAGTGGGTAAGCGTCATTGACCAAGGTCATAGGGTAACACTTGTGTAAGAACAGTATAGTATAGTTATACGAATCTTACCTGGGTACAGATGATGGATAACTGGTTTTCCCGAGGTACTAGCCTCGGATAGTCATGGGGCAAGGCCCACCCTACCCTACCACAACTATCATTTTCGTTAGAACCAAATCGAAAACACAATAAGTATCCATATATAAGTAAATCATTTTTGATCCTAAAAAGTATGTAAAAGATTGCTGGACCTGGATGTGCTTCCTTCTCCCTGACCCACGACTGTCCGGTGCTATATATATATATATATTTTACCTCGGGACTAAGCCTCAGGCTAGGGAGAAGTTTGTTTGTTTGTTGTTGTTTTACGTCCTAGCAACATCTAAGGTCATATCAGGACGGGTACCGACTTGTGACAGTGCGCACTCATGGCGACTTTATAGTGCTGTCCCACTGGGAAACCAGGCCGCCGGCACCATGACCTGGTATCCCACTCAGTCACATTATCCTGACACTGAGCACACCAGTCCTTGCCCTATCCTAATAATGCCGAGCGCCTGGCTAGGAAGCGACAAGTATCAATTTTAAAGTCATTGGTTTGACTCGACCGGGACTCGAACCCACGACCCCACGATCTACCAGCACGGGAGACGGACGCTCTAACTCATTCGCAGTCTAGGGAGAAGGAAGCACATCCGGGTCCAGCAATTAGCATAAACAACTCATGACGGGAGGACGTTCGTTGAGTTGCTCCGGTGATTTTTTATCTACGACTACGTACTAACTGTAAGTATATTGTGAACAATGATGTACATTGTTAGTTGATGCCATGTAGCATCTTTTCACAAAGGTTTTAGAACTTTTGCGGGGTTTTTATGACTTTTATGGGTGTTTTTCAATGAACACCGATAGAACAATGAGAATACCCATTTATCCTTTGTTCTACAAGCCGCCCTTTGCCAAACAGAGAGCGATGTTGGCTGGAGCCACATCACGCTTGTATGTTTCCTCGGGTTTCTTTTATGGATTCGCGTTGGAAATTATCCAGGTCCTACCCCTCGTTTGGTTTTGGTTTCGATACCATATACCTGCGACAATACACTTTAGCTTATCACGCCTGTATTGGAACGGTGTAAATACGTTACCCAATGCCACTAGATGCTCAATTTTGGTTTTTGCTAAAACCTGTTGTGACATTTGGAATGAATTTCTGGTTGATAGTAACTTTCTTTCAATTGTTACAGGCTTCCGATGGCTACAAAGCGGAGTAAGATGGCCGCTGATGGATGGCTATGATTCGTCACCGGTGTTGACATCACTGCCGTCACCTCAGCCCGGGGCCATGATTATGTCCGATCCAGATCGGGACAGTGACCCAGACGGGCCGGCCTTGGTACCGTCCAACTGGGAGACCCGAATGAGTGAGATAATGGAACTGAAGCTCCAACAATTTCAACCACAACCTCGGGGTACGAAGAGGGCGACTCTCCCGTATCCCGATTCAGATTGGGAGGATGTCTCAGATGATGAGACAGACACAGCTCCGGAAGTCACCGTACGGGTGGCAAAGAAAAAGAAAAAGAAGGCCAAGAGACGAGACAAGTTCACGAAGGCCCACAAAGGTATTAAAAGGCCCAAAAAGAGCAAGAAGACCAAGAAGAAGAAAAAGAAGGAGTCATCCTCTGATTCTTCTTCAGACTCTTCCTCAACTGAGTCAGACTCTGATGCACAATGGTCGGGCCTCTACGCCCAGATCGGAGGCAAAGTGCGGAAGAAGTGTGTCCAAAGTGTGTATGGCAAAGAAAGTCCTGACCACGACCATGATGAGGGAAACCATCAAAGCCCATTTCAACACCTTTAAGCCTGCAGAGGTGATCACCAAGCTAGGCGAGCAGGGATCAAAGTGATTCCAGACACAGTGGTCATCGAGATGGACACAGGGTTCAATCTCAATAAGGACCGCAAATGTTTTGAAACGGTACTGTTTACAGTACATAAAGCGGTCCTGGGCGCCCTGACAGCGGTTGCGCCGATAGCGAACAGGATGCAGACTGAGAACAAATTCTCATCGTTGGCCAGTTCGATGGACAAGGGGATTGCTATGCTGACTACAGCCAGCAACTTCCTCACATACAGACGGTTTGAGGTTGCCAGATCTAAAAATATCGTGGACAATGATGGGAAAGAATACACTCTTTTCCTGGCTCCTAAGCCCCTGGACAAAACCAAAATGTTTGGAGGCCAGCTACAATACCTCTTTAAAGAGGTTGAAACCGCATCCAAAAGTGGCAAGCATATGGATGCGAAAAAGAAGACCACAGATGCCATTTCCCGTTTCTGAAAAACCAGAGGGGATTTTCGAAACCGCCGGACCGCCAGGGGAGTACGGTCAGGCCCGACATACGGGTTCCAGCCCAGAGGATGCGGACAACGCCAGTCATTCAGCTGGAACGACAGAAACAGGCCGTTCAAGCGGGATTACACTCCCAGCAAGCCGTTCCCCCGACCAGGGAACAAGTACAGGAAGCTACGCAAACCTCGAAAGCTGCATCACCACCTGTGGCTTCCGAAGCAACACAAACAAATGTAAGCAGTTTTCAGGCTGGCAACATTAAGAATTGCTTACATGAATGGCAACTAATAACTGGGGATGTGAATATCCTAAATATTGTCCAAGGTGTATGTATTCCTTTTATACAAATACCAATACAGGAGTTTACTCCCTTCCCTTTTAATGACACAGAAAAGGAGGCACTGGCAAACCAGGTGGCACACTTTTTGAACAAAGGCATCGTTGAACAAGTTGCCCATACACCCGGGGAATTTATTTCAAACATATTTTCCCGCCCGAAACCTAATGGAGAGATTCGGATGATTTTAGATTTAACTAAGTTAAACACGATGGTCGAATATAAACATTTAAAAATGTTTTCACTGGAAATGGCCAGAGACTTGATTACACAAGGATCTTGGCTAGCTAGTGTGGATTTATGGGATGCATACTACACGATCCCGATTTACAGAGCAGACAGGAAATATCTAAGATTTCTTTGGGATGATAAGCTCTTTCAGTTCACGTGTATGCCTAATGGTTTGGCTTGTGCCCCTCGTTTGTTCACCAAACTACTCAAACCGATTTTTTCACTTATGACGAGAAAAGGACATGTTATGTTTCCATACATTGATGATTCATTTATTATGGCCCAGTCACGTCGGGAATGCAGTTAACGACCTATGTGAACTATTCACAAAACTGGGCTTTTATATTCACCATGAGAAGTCTGTTTTTCAACCGACTACAGAACTAAAATGCTTAGGTTTTTTTTACTAAATACCAAACAGATGACTGTGTCCTTGATGGAACAAAAACTTCAGAAGTTTTTAGACACAGCGACCCAGTTGGTAACTTTAACCAGGCCAAAGATAAGGCAGGTCGCGGTACTTATCGGCATCATGATATCATATGCCCCGGCTATTCTATACGGCAAAGTGCATATTAAGTCGCTAGAGATAGATAAGAATTTAGCATTAGCCGGCACTAAAGGCAATTTTGAACGAAAAATGTTTATTTCCGAAGAAGGTTTACAGGACATTGCCTGGTGGTTTAAACATGTGAACGCTTCCCCCAATCCCATACGTATGGGGGAACCCAACACCATAGTGACCACAGATGCATTGTTAGAGGGTTGGGGGTGCCCATCGTGACGACGTAGCTACAGGAGGCAGATGGCTAGATGACGAAATTTCTGACCATATTGATGTCTTAGAATTGAGAGCGATTTATTAGGATTTATATGTAGTCTAATCCTCATACCCAAATTTCATATAAGAGTTCTAACAGACAATACTACGGCAATGGCTTACATTCGTAACATGGGAGGGACGAAGTCCAAACCATGTAACAAAATAGCAAGACTAATTTGGGATTGGGCGCAAGATCATAAGGTGTGGCTAACAGTAGCACATATCCCAGGTAGTCAAATTACTTTGGCAGATAGGAAAAGTTGACATTTTCATGACCACTTAGAATGGTCAATCCTACCAAGAGTAGATGGCCAAACAGTTGGAAAGCACCAAGTGATACACTGGTTCTTAAGATCAGTATATGAAAGAAATCCTCCAAAACCCAAATATAGTCATTTTTAGGATGTGTTGGTGCTATTTAAATTATTTAAATGATGGCCTAGTAACACTCATTTAGATGTTAAGCAGTTAGGTTTTAAGGTAGCAGTCCTATTACTACTAGTTACAGGACAGAGGACAAACTATTGTGGCGTTATCTCTGGATGGACTCGAGATCGATAGAAAAAAGGCTATGTTTGATTTGACACAATTGTTAAAGTCAAACCGCACAGGGGATCCTTTGTCCACAGTGAACGTTACCAGTTTCTTGAAGGATCCAAAATTGTGTAGTTTCAGCCATTAGAGCATATATATCCAGGACAAAAGAATTAAGAAATTCAAGACAGCTTTTGGTGAGCTTTATTAAGCCACACAACGGCATTTCAAGAGACTCTCGCACGATGGACCATTACGGTCCTTAAGGCAGCAGGAGTGGATACGGGACGCTACGCTTCCCATTCGACACGAGGAGCCATGGTCTCCAAAGCACGAGTGCCAGGGATCTCAGTGAAAAGAATCCTAGCACACGCATGTTGGAAGACTGCAAGATCGTTTGCAAAACATTACAACAAACGACTAGAAAAGTCAAGCGGCCTCGCCAAGCGCTTACTCACAAATTAAACAAGACAGGTGAGAAGCCTTAAATATATCGAATACTGTATGACATGTGTGTGAAAAATGTACATAAAGTGCCTTTTGGGAACTACGATGAGAAAGGATAAAAAGGAAATTACTTGAAAGTCTCCCTAGCCTGAGGCTTAGTATCGAGGTAAAATAGTATCGTTATACATATCTTACCTGGGTATAGATGATGGATAACTGTTGTTTTCCCGAGGTATAAGCCTTGGATAGACGTGGGCTAGGGCCCGCCCACCATTCCCTACCACGTCTATTCTGTTCGCTTGTGCCAAGAAAACATTACAGTATCCATTGGATTTAAATCATTTTTTATCCTGAATAAGTAGGTAAAGATTGCTGGACCCGGATGTGCTTCTTTCTCCCTAGCCCACGTCTATCCGAGGCTTATACCTTGGGAAAACAACAGTTATCCATCATCTATACCCAGGTAAGATTCGTATAACTATACTATATATATATTCTCCTTCTCCCTGACCCACGACTGTCCGAGGCTATATATTTATATATATACTGCACATTTTCTGAGCCCTTGGCAATGCTGACCGTGACAAAATAAATCACATACTTCGTTTTAGGGCTACGGTCCTTGTATGCTGACTTATCACTCGAGAAAAAAAAAATGTATTGGTTAGTTATTAGTAATAGTGGTTTCGGGGCATAGTTGAATGTTAATGATTAGTCATAATGTATGAAGCTTTGATATGTATTCTATATATATGCCGTTGGTTTCATGTGGTTCGTCGATTGATAAGAGTTGAGGATTGTGCATTGTTATGCAATGTATATTAATTTTTAGACCTGCTGAAAGCTGCCTTGTCCAATGAAACACCAAATTTTCAAAACCAAACCAATTATCTAGATTTTATTTGACAAATCTAACTTAGATACTGATGCACTTATTAAGCATTTGTTTCTGCGTAGAAGGCAATACTGCGTCAATTTAACAGAACCTGTGACTGCCGAAGTCTATGGTGTCAGAGTTTTGGCAAGGTTGCCAAAACTAATTTTCCATGTTTGCACTCGAAATATCTCAAAAGTTTACCATTTAAAATAAAAGTAACTTTGAAGTAATGTAAAGTAGATACTAGTGATTGATCTATTATATTTATCTCAGGAAAAATTCAGAAATTCAAAACCATCGGACTATGCAACTTTAAAGTGTCTTTCACCTTTGAAGAACTAGCCTGTAAGTACAAATATTTCAGGAACCATATGCCTTGCACACAGGGCCACTACAAATACTACCAAGACACCAGATGCACTGTTCATCAGCTCCACGGATAATGTTCTCGGCTCTTTCTAAAGTCAGTATATTTAAATCTGCATCGGAACCTGTGGTCCACAAGCGGTATGTGCTGTCCTGTCAGTGTGAAAGATCATATATAAAAGATCCCTTGTTGCTTATCGGAAAGAGTAGCCTATGTGGCAGCAGCGGATTTCCTCCAAAGAAATATGTCAGAATGACCATATGTTTGACGTCCAATGGTCAATGATACGAAAATCAATGTGCTCTAGAGGCGTCGTTAAATAAAACAATTTTTTTTTTTTAAGCTGCATAGTCCGATACCGTATCAAATTTTAAAAACCAAAACAATTATCTAGATTTGATTCTAATTTAGATACTGATGCATTTATTAAACATTTGTTTCTGCATAGAAGGGAATCCTGAATCAATTCAATAGAACCTGTTACTGCAGAGGTCTACATTATCAACATTTTGGCATGTTTGCCCAAAGTATTTTTACATGTTTGCACTTCAAATATTTTTTAAGTTTACCAATTAAAATAAGTTACTTTAAACCAAAGTAAAGTAGATAATGATCGATTTAATACATTTATCTAAGAAAAAATGAAACTCATTGGACTATGCAACTTTAATATTGATATTCACTAGAATCAATATTCAAAATCATTTAGAGAAAGCAATATTAAAAACAAAAATCCAAATGATATTTCACTTAGTTGAATTGGTCCAACACTGTTTGCCTGTAGATAGGTGGGTTGTTTTGTTTATACCGTTTTTCATTTCATCAATCGTCATAATAAATTTAATTTGTAGCATTTTTCAGCATAGACTAATTCGCTGTGGCACAATGAGGATTTATTTAAATATAACGGACTTGAAGCCAATAAAATGACTGATTTAGGCTAAGACCTCAAATGGTTGGTTGTTAGGGTAGGGGTTTCTATTTGATTATGGAAGAAATTAACTGATTTTAATTTATGAGATACATATTAAATCAGATTTGAAAACATAAATAAAAATTAGTCTATGCTGAAAGATGTTACAAATTAAATTTATCATGACTATTGATGAAATGTAATTTTAAACCAGCAAAAATTTGAAATAACAGGTTAGTTTTGTTTCTTCGTAAAAATCCGACCGGGTACTGAACATAATTATGTTGTGTATCTGTTAGGATCAAATAATTAAACGCGTACAAACGCAGAGTACGCAATCAGTTATACGTCTCCGGATATCACCAGGTAAATGCTTTTGATTCTATTTTGTATATATGAGAATAAATTGGCAGTGAAGCGAAATGGGATGACCTAGAGTACAGGATAAAAGAATTTGCTTATTTAAATGTCCACTGGCAATGAAACAGAATGAGATGACTTATCAGTACAGGATGAACAAATTTGTATTTAAAAAAAAAAAAAACGATGATCTAGAAGCAGTGTGCAGTGCTTGTAGTCGGGTTATCCGACTTTTGTCGGATATTGACGTATTTGTAGGATAGTAAAATCTTCCGTAATTTTTCATTATTTTTGGATGAATCCGTCGGATTTTGCTTACATCTTTTGTTCAAAACTTAACTTGAATGTCATAAAATCTTTGGAATGTTAATGAAATAAGTTTCTTTATTCAGAATATATTTTGTTTATTCATATTTTAAGTGCTGGAGGAAAAGATTTTGGTTGCACAAAAGTAGGATTTTTATGTCTGCCTTGGTAGAAACACCGAGTGTACTTTGTGTGCGAGAAGTGGTTTCAATCTTGGACCAAGACAAAGAATTTGCACTCACTACCTCGTCTGAAGACTACAAGAAATGTGCCTCTGTCACTACCTCGCGTGACAAGGCATTTGATTGTCGGTGTAATTATTTCAGGAACGGGCTTGAGATAAATCATTTGTATTTTAAAATGTATATATTTTTAATATAGATTCATCATTCCTAGAAGTTACTGAAATAAGGCAATGTTGGCTTTAGCTCGATAGATGGTTCAGGTAGAAATGTAATTAAATTAAATCTATAAGATTTGTTTCAATTCGTACAGTTCAGCAGACAAATGATGAATAATAAAATAGAAGACAGTTAAGATGTTCGAAAGTATTTTGTCAGGAATGTTTTTACTGTGAAAGAAAGAAAAAGAATGGGGATTGTTGTAAATATTTAATGTCATGGATTTACTTTACAGCCCCTTAGAATGGATCCTCCGAGTGAGAGCGTTCTATTAAATTTACATTATTATTATTGTCCATTCATCGTAATACCAATTTTAACCAGTGGTCCATCGCATTCTAAAAGGTCTTGGTTAAATACAAACAATGAAAAATGTAAATGAACAAACAAGTATTGGGATTTAAAGTTTTCCCTTCTCGAAGAAACGTTAGACAATTCTTATTATGTTGTGCATCTCAAACATTAGACGTAATTTCCGAGAAGCGTCAAAGGACAATTCAATGTTATTGCGCAGTTCCTCAAGGTTATATTGTCTAATTCTGCCCTTATAGCAGAGCATGGCGTAGCTCAGGCAGTACAGTATCCACCTGTGACGGTGTGGGTCAACCGATCGATCTTGTTCAGTGAACACATTTGCAGTTTGGGCTATTTTCCGTTCAAGCAGTGGTCCACAACTGGTTCATCAAAGGCTGTGGTATGTGCTGTCCTGTCTGGGAAAGCGCATATAAAAGACCCATTGCTGCTTATCGGAAAGAGTAGCCTATATGGCAGCAGCAGGCTTCCCCCCCCCCCCAAACAAATATGTCAGTGACCATATATTTGATGTCCAATAGCCAATGATAAAAAAACAATGTGCTCTATAGCTATAGAGCACATTTCCTAGGCATGTTAAATAAAAGAAACTTATTTTCTGCCCTTATCGTAGTGATAACATAAAAATACCAGTAACTCCAGAGTTCCCTATTGATGAAACCCATGTCTAGATTAAACTGATAAAGTGACCATGGTAATGACATCGCTGTTCTTATATACAGCTTTCTCATTATGAATTAGGCCAGATAAAAACAAAAAATTGGTGATCGTCCCCCACCCGTGCCTGAAAAATCGCCCGCCCTAACTTCGGCCCATATTGCCTGTGTGGACGGTAGCGGTTTAGATGAGGTGGATTAAGGACGTCACATTCGAGACCTGAGTTTGTTGACTTTCCGGTAAATTTGCTCTATGAAACTGCTAGCTGTGCACAGATATTTTTTTCATCATTTATTTTTAGGGTTTCACTGCCCAGCAGAAGTTCCAAAACAATATGATTCAGTCGAAACAGATCTAGGTCGAACCCACACTCTCTCGTGCCGACGTCGACTAACCGAACGAAACTGGTGCTGGTTAGTATGGACTTGCTCATGTGCAGATATCGATTTCCTGCGATTTCCTAGTGTCGTGTCCACACATGTCCTGCATGTGTGGACACGACACTAGTTCGCCTTATCTAGTTCGCCCTAAACTTGCAGGTGTGAACACGGCTATACACTCGCCAGACTCGGTGCTAAACTAAGTGTGAAGCATCAATATGTGGCACACGCTACGGCTCATAGGCTCCATCCACTTATGCCTGTGATACTACTACTGTCACTGGCGGAGTGAGTCTCGTCCTCAAAATCACTTGTTCCATGTCTCCTTCCCAAACATTACTCCATTGGCTCCCATTTCTCGCTTTATACAACTGTGTAGTCAACAAGAATAATACAATTGTGCTTTTTGTTGGTTTTAATTTGTTTATAAATAATTCAGTCTTATATGCAAGTGTTCAAAAATCGCTTCGATAGTCCAACATAACTAATCCCTGTGGGTTATCAAATAACTTAAAAAATGCGATTCCATTTGCAATGCGAATAAAATAAGGCAAATAACTGCAATCAATTGAAGTACCGTGAATACTGAATGTAAAAGCTGCAACTTCAGTTCCTCTATCTGGTAAGTTGACTTGATTGATTCGATAGCGAAGTTGGCCAGCTTTAAATACAGAAAACCATAATTAATTATGACCATCGCCAGCTTTAAATACAGTATTTTATATTCAATAGTGTGGTCATTTAAATTGGATATCTGAGTTGTATTTTGTGCTATTTACAATAGTATACATCCCTTTTATTTTTTTTATTAAATAAAATAAGATTTATATGTGTATTAACAAAATGACAATCATTTTCATGATTATTTAATTACTGACCACCCTATATCGCTTTTTTTTTTAAAGCAGAACCTAATTCAATTTACAAGTGCCTCTTTTACATATTGTTAAATTGGATGTATATGAATACTTTGTTGCTTTAATTAGGAGTCTGGTGTTTGCAATGTTTTTTTCTTCCATTTTTAGATATTGAGTAGGAGAAAGTTAACGGTAATTGCTGTGTATAAACTAGACAGTGGAAACCTCACCAATCAACAGGATGAACTCTTTTTATGTGTTCAAAAAATAAATTTGCCTACCAGATTTGTATTCTTATTATGGGATTATACCATATATTCTCATAGTTTTGCTGGGAGTTCTAATCTGAGTATTATCCAAAGAGGTTCCATCCATTAAGGGAACCGACGAAATGTATATGACTGATGAATTGTCATCAACATTTATCTATCAGAACCGACGTTGCATTCTACTGTGGTGTTTATGTGCACAAGTCATTCAAGACGCTAACCCCAGTGAAATGAACTTTCGATATATATACATATGGGTCATTCTCTGAAACTGGGTACCACTTTTGTGACATGGAAGCCAAAAGTGAACATATTCCAAATAATAGCAGAAAACATTCCAAATTATAGCAAAATCCATATTTGTATGAAGGTTTACATGTTGTGGATATGTCAGAGTTGAAAAAAAAGCTATTTCACTTTTTGGTTTTGATCTACACAAATTAAAAAATACATTAAAATGTCATATTTAACATGGAACAAATTTGTAAACACACATCCATAACATTATTTTTAACATACACAATACATTCAAACAAGATTTTGATTACAGTTAAAATTGCAGTCTGATGGTTTTGAATTTCTATATTTTTTCTGAGATAAATATATTAGATCGATCACTGGTATCTACTACTTTACATTAGTTCAAAGTTACTTTTATTTTAAATGATGTAACTTTTGAGATATTTTGAGTGCAAACATGGAAAATTAATTTTGGCAAGCTTGCCAAAACTCTGACACCATAGACTTCTGCAGTAACAGGTTCTGTTAAATTGACTCAGTATTGCCTTCTACGCAGAAACAAATGCTTAATAAGTGCATCAGTATCTAAGTTAGATATGTAAAATCAAATCTAGATAATTCGTTTGGTTTTGAAAATTAGATATTTCATCGGACTATGCAGCTTTAAGCAAACAAAATTAGGTCTTACAAGAAAAAAGTTGAAACCAAGGTAAACAAATATTTTTAAAAGTGTGTAAATTTTGATATAAATGTGTAAAATTTCACATTTTCACTTTAGCACAAGATCATGCAAACATACTTTTGACAACATTTCTGAATAGATTAAATTCATATAGTATTGCTAAGATACTTAATAACAAGAGGCAACATTAATTATTTGACTTGCTATTAAAAAGAGAAAATTTATTATGTCCATCGTAACATGGTGCCTAGCTTCAAAGAACGACCCATACATCTACTATAGTATACCCTTTATATATGTGTATGTACGTATCTATATATAAAGTGCACTATGTATGTATATGTACATATATATATATATGTGTGTGTATACTTTACATATATATATAAAACTACATATATGTACTTACAGCATATAGTACATATATATATGTACTTTATATGTACATATAAGTATATATATAATAGTGTGTATGTACCGATGGCCGTTTGTATATGTATACTAGGTCGCCACTGTGGATACCCATGTAATGTCCTGGGTAGTATTTGTGTTATGTGTGTTCACTCCTTGTGTGGAGTAGCAGTGTAGTGGAGAGAGTAATGAGACTAATAATTGATGATCCCCACCCAGTGTCTTCTGGGCATGGTGTGAGGTTCTTGGGGTAGTACGCTAGATATATAAACAGTTACCAGCATGTAGTCGGGTTAGTCAAGTCAGACACTCCGATGTGAACAGAGCCTCTATAATTGGTTTTAGTGTATAGTTTAAGAATACTGGTGTTATTGGTTTCAAATAAAATCTTGGATAAAACATATTGTTTAAATCTAGTAATTATTTCGCAACGAAGTTTGACCAAATACGAGTTCAGGGTCAAATATAGCAGTGAATATACAAGCTTGTGAATCAGATTTACACCTTTATTAAATATCAACATTCTAATGCTACATACACGTACATGAAGAATTGTATTTACACATATCAAAACCAATAACTTAACATCACAATGATTTAGGATTGTTTGTTGTTTTACGTCCTAGCAACAACTCAGTTCATATCAGGACGGGTGCCAGTGTGCACTCATGGCAACTTTATAGTGCTGCCCCACTGGGATACCAGGCTGCAAGCACCTTGACCTGATATCCCACTCAGTCACATTATCCTGACACTGAGCCAACCAGTCCTTGCCCTATCCTAATAATGCCGAGTGCCTGGCTAAGAAGCGACAAGTATAAATTTCTATGCCATTAGTTTGACTCGACCAGGGTTCAAACCCACAAGGGTTCAGATCCCACGATCTCCCAAAACAGGAGACGGACGCTCAACTCATTCGGCTGTCTTGTCAATGATTTCGGATTTTACTGCAGATCACAGGAATGTACCTCACGCCGTTTGAATCAGGAATTCCACGACAAATTAAAGACTGGCCGTTACTGGTTCTCCTTGCCGTTCTCCTTCCCAGCAGCCTGTCGTTTCAGGAACTTGCCCCCTGGGCCTCGCATCCTCTTCGTAGCATGAAGGTGGCGAGAGTTGTAGATAAATTTCTGTATGGATCAAGCGAAAAGGATTTTTGTTCATTTATGTAAAATCATAGTTATCATTATAAGCCGATTAGAATTATTTGGGAAACAAAACCCACACGGAAGTGAATAAATATTTAAAAGGCGACCAAATATTGTGCCATTTTAGTTTTATTTCTTGAAGATTTATACCGCCTATCATGGATAAGTCTGAAGAGACTTGTTTTCACCATTAGACAGTTGGTTGATAGAAAGCCTGAGCCTACACTTTTACCGACACAAGGGATTTTCAACCTTCCACACCACATAGACATGGTATGAGAGCAACTGGCCTGTGATGACGCTGTAAGTTCTACACAGCAATGGAAATCCAAATTGGCAGAGGTGATGGCATAGGGAATCGAATCACCGACCATCAGATTAAGAGTCCGATCTAGAAAAAAATCACACTCTAACTACTCCGTCACACATAGAACATCACAAAGTTTGTGATGTTAGAATGTCATACTCAGAGCTATGTTAAGACAGTGGCATCACATATAACATATATGCAACCTTTCCACCTCTAGAGCTAAAGGAACCAGTTAATAGAATTGGCAAACTTATCAAATTTTGTTTAATAACAGACGGGATGGCCAAATGAGTTGAGCGCCCGCTTCCTGTCTCGCAGGTCATGGGATTCGAACCCTGACGTACAAATTTATGCTTGTCACTAACTAGGGTAGGGAAAGGAGTAGTGGAATGGGGAAGACCAATTTGATGACTAAAATTTCAATTGTTCAGTCATCGAATGTAACAATAAAAACTAAACTAACGGATAAACCACTTCATTAGTTATTTCAAATTGTAACACCTAATTAATTCCTACAGACAAACTAATCCAGAATTGACACTATTGTTGACCGTCTGGTAGAATTAAATATGTCCATGTAAGAATAGGCATTAATCTTCCAAGGGGTTTATCAAAGGCTGTGTGCGGTATGTACTGTCCTGTCTGTAGGAAAGCGCATATAAAAGCCCCCTTGCTGTTTGTCGGAGAGAGTAGCCTATATGGTAGCAGCGAGTTTTATCCAAAGAAATATGTCAGAATGGCCATGTTTGACATCCAATAGCTGATGATAAATACCAATGTGCTCTAGAGGCGTCGTTGAATAAAACAAGCTTTACTTTAATCTTTCACAGTAAAAGCAAATGTTTCTCTGAATCTCCACCTCATTCCATTGTAATTCATAGCGGCAATAAATAGAGCTGCAGTCAGATAAAAGCATCAAATTTCCGAACCAAAACATAGATTTGATCCTACATACACAACTTAGATATCGCTGCAGTTATTAAGCATTTGGAATGCCTCGAAGGGAATACTAAGTCAATTCTTACTGCTCAAGTCAAATTAATTTAGCATGTTTCCACTTCAAATATTTCCAAAAGTTAACTATTAAAAATAAAAGTTACCTCAAAGTAAAGAATTGTACTATGAAACTGTAAAGATCAATATTGACTGGCCAGACGAGAACAGTACGATTCCTTTTCTGCTAGTAATAGTATATTCTGGTCTACAGCAATTAACTGAACTTTAGCTGTAAAGATCAATACGGACTGGCCAGACGAGAACAGTACGATTCCTTTTCTGCTAGTAATAGTATATTCTGGTCTACAGCAATTAACTGAACTTTAACTGTAAAGATCAATACGGACTGGCCAGACGAGAACAGTACGATTCCTTTTCTGCTAGTATATATTGGTATATAGCAAGTAACATTAATATGTGCAACAGGTGTCCCCATTATAGAAACTTCACTAAATTTGTATTTTCTTTAATTTTTTTCAGAGAATTTTAACAAAGCTTCTAATAGTTAAGTTAGATTACCGAGCGTTCCTTGTAAATTTTGTGCCGCTGTTCCAACTTGGCCCTCGCCTCCCGCCTCTTCAGAATCCGATGGTATTGCTTAGCATTCACATAGAGCGGTTCTTCGGAACTATTTATCTGGTATGTTAAAAACAATAAGGGAAAAGGACACAATGATCAGTTTATAACCATAGGCAAATTACTCGTGGCCAAAAGGAGAACGAAAATAATACATGATAGCATTGTACATGTTACTAGTAATATGGGTAATTCAGGATGCTGGAAAGCGCGTTAGTGCTGCCTAGACTAGTACTGGAAATGCTACTGCATTCAGTTGTAGCCAAGGTATCAAAGCATTCAATGTGACGATGGAGAAATCTAACCTTGTGAATGCTATCCGTGCATTTGATCATCACTAACGGAGCCTGGTACTGAGCGGATCTCTACTCACATACAGCACCCGAACCCACATACTTGTGCACTATATCGGTTTCCAGCGTTCTGAATCATTCTGTTTGTTCTATTCATGACTGGAGTTTCAGAAGTGCATGCTTGGTGTATATATATCTCGTCTACATCATTAGTAAAGAGCCTTCTTTTAGTTAAGGATTTCTGCCAATTAACTAAACACTTCTACAGAATTTAAGTATCGCTACAGGTCACTGCCCTTTACCCTGACAATAATGTCAATTCTGAGTTCCTCCTGATGCTATTCAAACACGTCAACTCGGTTTACCTCATAGTCGGGTGATGGGTCTATGGGGACTCTACGTTTTATTGAAGATTTATACTGCCTACCATGGCTAAGTCTGAATAAACATGTTTTCACCATTAGACAGTTGGTTGATAGAAAGCCCGAGCCTACACTTTTACCGAACCAAAGGATTTTTATCCTCCCACACCACATAGACATGGTATGAGAGCAACTGGCCTTTGATGACGCTGTAAGTTATACACAGCGTTGGAAATCCAAATTGGCAGAGTTGATGGCATTTGTTGTCTACATCTTTATATTAGATTCCTATGTTTAAAGTTCCATAGTCCGATGATTTTGAGTTTCTGTCATTTTCTGAGATAAAAATATGAGGTTGATCATTATAATTTACTTTACTTTAGTTTCAAGTAACCTTGTTTTAAAATAACTAACTTAGGAGATATTTGAAGAATAAACATATCCCAAATTAATGTTGTCGTGTTTGTCATACCCAGGGATGATAGTGGTGTGGGTGGAAAAAATCGGAAATTGACAGCGAGGTGGGGCATAATAGTAATACAGTCCCATTAATGACAGCAGAATGCTCTCTAGGCAGACCTGGTCATATGCATTGTGCAAAACGTATGCTTGGAGAGTACTACGTGAAACATGCCATCATTTTTATTTCTCCTGAAATTTACACCTAGCCTATATCAAAAATGTCCCCAGACTGTGAAAAAAAAATCGGAAATCCGCCGAAAATCGGAAATTTCTCATCCCTGCATACCTCTTCCCCCCTAAGCTCCAGCAATAACAGGTTCTACTAAATTGGCTTAGTATGCCCTGCTAATTTCTATACAGCAGCATCAGCAATGGTTAATAAGCACACCACTATCTAAGTTGGATATATGAGTTCAAATCTAGCTAAGTGTTTTGCTTTTGATGTTGGTTTGTTGTTGTTTTACGTTCTAGCAACATCTATGGTTATATCAGGATGGGTACCGACTTGTGACAGTGCACTCATGGTGACTTTTATAGTGCTGCCCCACTGGGAGACCAGGCTGCCAGCACCATGATCTGATATCCCACTCAGTCACATTATCCTGACACTGAGCCAACCAGTCCTTGCCCTATCCTAATAATGCCGAGCGCCTGGCTAGGAAGCGACAAGTATCAATTTTTAAGTCATTGGTTTGAATCGACCAGGGTTCGAACCCACAATCTACCAACACGGGAGACGGACGCTCTAATTCATTCGGCCATCCCGTCTGGTTGTTTTGCTTTTGAAAATGTTATGCTTTATTCAGACTATGCAATTATAAGAATATACCTCGTGTGTGTGCCTGTGTCTGTTTACCTTGCAGTTGCTTTTACAGTAGTACTAGCATAGAAGGCTTACTTACATTACATAATGACATGGGGTTAGCAGCCAAGGGGAGTCCATTCTGCACACTGACCATATCCATGTCAGTAGGAACCGCTGTCACCTGGCGGTCATTGCCGTCAACAAGCATGGTCTGCTGGTGCCCATTGATCATGAGCGTTTTCACATAGACAGCGGATGGACCCGGCATTGGTGGCAGTTCAGGCGAGGTTGCGAACACAACTGCAATCATGGAGTCCAACAGATACTCTACTTCCTGATTTTCTCTTTTATTCTTTTAATTATTTTTTAAAGCCGTATGAGTAAAATCGATCTAATATAAAACTTTAGTCAACCCACTATTATATATACATATTTTTTTACACAAAGTTTGGAATTTTCCATACACCTTGTGTAAAGGTCAACCCTAGTCCTGACCACCTGCTTGTCTGCTCATTAACTTGTGTACATGATATATATGTACAAACCTACCATACATGCACTTTACGGTACTTATAAATGGAATAGTGCACATTAGTACTTTCTTCCTGTAGCATGCAGAATGGAGTTATTTTGTAGATAACATTTGATAGTGAACATAATTCTTTTTCCTTGTGTTGTTTAGTATTTTAGATAGAAAGCTGCTTCTTCCCCCTCCCCCTCTCTATATTTTCCATATTTTTGGATATAATATTGATATAACTAATATCTATTAGTCTTAGTGAATGGTTATTCTAATACTGTGCCAAATATGAGGAAGATTCAAAAGATTGCTTTGCTGCAACAAACTTTCAAAGATTGAAATGTTGAAAAAAATGCACTTACAGATACTCTTTACATGCACACAATTACACTTTTTCACATTTTAGGATGCATGCGTCTTTTGATTCTCTGCAGATAGAGCTCTGGAAAAAAATAGGGTATTACATTGTTATGAATGGGTGGACTATTTAGCATTTATTCAGTCTTGTTCTACTTTTCCAAGAAAATACCATGCTTTGAAAATGACTATTTTGCCAAATCAGAATGATTTTATTTGTTATGAATTGCACTTTTTGACATTGTCTTATTAGAAATCTGGTTGACTAATTGATTTAGCAATTGACAATTTAAATTCCATTATATATGTAGAACGGAACTTGATTAGCAGAACTCTCCTCACATCCGTACACTTTTTTATTATATTTGGTCAAAGTTCCGCTTTTAATTCAAAATTAATACATCGTTATATATCTAATCTTAAAAATTTATTGTCTCAAGAAAAGAAAATATAAAACCTAACTGTTTTTGGATTTACGCTTGTAATTTAAATCTCTACAGGATGTAATAAAAATATTGCACCATATGCATATTTTTTTATTTCGCTGCCGGTACCTACTAATGGCTTGTTTTCGCCACTAGACAGTAATAGTCTGGTGGTTCCACTTGTTTTGTCATTTTCAGTTGTGTAGTTATCTACTGCATGCATTCTTTCTCTGTTTGTAAGGATTCTCCCTCCCCGCTGTGAGTCTGTTTGTGAACTACAATTGATTAGTTGTTTGATTATCTGTAGTTACTTTCCCTGACTGCCTTCACCATATTATGTTAGTGGTCATTAGTTTTGGTTTTAAGTTTACTGCTATATTTGACCCTGGGATTGAAATGGTGGTTGGTGTTATGAAAATTAAAATTAAAATCTTCATTGAGTTGAGAAGATTAACAAGTAAAGCTTGTTTTATTTAACGACGCCTCTAGAGCGCATTGATTTTTATCGTCACCTATTGGACATCAAACATACGGTCATTCTGACATATTTCTTTGGAGGAAACCTGCTGCCGCCACGTAGGCTACTCCTTCCGATAAGCAGCAGGGGATCTTTTATATGCACTTTCCCATATACAGGACTGCACCACAGCCTTTGATGAACCAGTTGTGGACCACTGGTTGGAAAGGAAAATAGCCCAAACTGAAAAAAGAGATGCGTAACATGCGGGAGGAGGGGGGGACGGGTGGTAGACCCAAAAGGGTGCGCACGACATACTCTCTGCATGTCCCATAACTCATCTCCCAGAAATATCAATGGTGAATAGTATTTTATATTTACCCTGGCTTTCCGTTGTAGGATGTGCGTTCTTTTGCTTCACCTCCACACCTACTTCAGGTGATCTAGTCTCAATGATGTTCACAATGTCCCCTGTCGATGTTCCTTGCAACACATCATTCTCGGACATACAAAATGTAGTATATGATTCTGAGATGGCCGGAGTTATGTCAGTATTTTCCCGACATGAATCTGTCCTCAGATCGATAGGCTGTGAAAAGCCTGATGCCACCACTTCGATATATTGAATGCCTGGTGGGCCCTCCACGGTCTGGTCTACCGTCATCGTCTCCATGTTCGTCATGATGTTATTCTGTGCTTCCATGTAGCCTAACTGTTAAAGCACTGTGTAAATGAATACTTTTTTTCAGCGTCCATTCCAAAGATAGTATGATGAACAATTGTTGTAAAATAAATTAACGACACAGTGAAGCCAAATTGTTATATATTGTCAATCCAATTGGTGATAATATACTGGCCATGAACATGGACTTTGTTAGGCCAAAAAGAAAAATATTCATATTTCCGGTGACAAAATTTGGGGGGTCAGTAGGCAGGTTTTAAATAATTATTTGTCAAAACGCACACTGCACTTCCAGTTCTCAAAACTAAAACTTACTCTGAGGTCACCTAATAATCGTAATATAGTACTTCTCAAGCTCTGTATATAGATGAGTAGTATATAAACCATTCATACAAGACCTGCTGGTGCATGTTTTTTTGTCTTTTTGCTTTAACCCATTATCATGTATTATCATAAGAGTGCAACTTTTTTTCTTTCTCAGAGCGGAACAAAAATCGAGTCGGGGATTCTAACAGGGTCGGTCGGCAACTGGAAACATCTTTTTTAAAGGCCTTATTGACATCGCGCAAAAACACTATCACTCACCGATTTTAATATAACGGGTGAATGGAAAGAGTATTCTCAAATGGAAGACTGTGTGTGACTGGTTTATGGATGGTGGTTTGACGACGAGGGTTACCTGCTGAGACAGTTGCGCTCGAACATTGGTTTTCATTAACTAATGGGAGTTAAGGAACTGTGGACTGAATTCTAGTTACAGTTCCTTTTGGCTGTCATTCTTTCTACTACCCGATAGTGGAGTTTGATTAAGTGACCATATATTCTTACAAAATTGAATATCATAAGCAAAATAATGTAGGGTTGGTATTACTTTTCTAGAGAGGGGGTGTAATGACGTCACAAGAAAACTTTCGGTGGCCATATTGGATGACATACAGAAGGCTTGGAACTGTCTACACTGTGCTTATTTACTGATCTGTTGGTTTTTGTCATTGTTTTCAGCAGTTTGGCCTCAGAAGTTGTTGGTAAAGTGCTGTAAGTAAACACATTGGATGTAAACCTCCCATAACACAAGAAAACTCTCTTTTACTGCATCTGCATGCATTGACAACATGGCTAGGGAAGGTGCTCGTAATCCAAGATGGCATCCCACTGACAGCTGATTGCTAAGTAATGACGTCACATGCACTCCTATACGTTATTGGACATCTGGTCCAGGACCAAGTAAATATTATCATATTTTCTAGCTGTGGGTTAATTACAATGGGCCGCATCTTTTAAAACAGTTAGCACTGGAAAAAGCTTGGGGGACATTTTTAAATGCTGTGCATATTTTTGTTATACATTAAATAGACAGAAAGGTATGTAGATTTGAATGCAGGAATCTATTCCCTTTATTCTATATTAAAACACAGCAAATCTCAGTCCTCAAATCAAGAGTTTGTACTTCAACTCTCATAACTTTCTTAATTATGACATTACTCAGATGGATTTATTCATGCTTAATCCACATAGAAATAGCATTAATGTGATGTTCATATATTTAATTTTGAGTAATACTAAAGTCTTATAATTAATTAGAATATACGAATATGTATCACTATATATATGGAGGTTAAGGCATTTCTCTAATGCATTAGATAAGACAAGTCAAAAACTTTCAAATGCTCAAATTTTGGAATATTTAAGAAATTCAAAAAGTATATTACTTTTGATTCGTTGGAGCTTTCAGTGAAATTACCGTATTCTCATGGGTTAACGCACTGGGCGTTTAAATAGACTACATTGCCATTCCAGCCGCGTGGTGCATTGTGGGATGCGTGGAAGAAAAACAAACCCCCGCAAAGCACATGGCTAATGCTAATACACTGTGCTAGTTTCAGCTCATCTCAGCTCTTGTTTGAAATATAGAATACCAACTAAAAAATATATATAATAAATTAAGATGTTATATCTTTTATCTAGCATTGCATTTAGATCAATCTAATCAGCACATCTTATACCATCTGTATTTAAATTGAGAAAAATCTGGGCACTCAGACTAACTAGTGTTAGAGCCATAGCCAGTTTTACTCATTTTATTCATGTTTTTATGTATATCCTATGGTTCATAACATTTATTGGGCTAGGAAATGGGTAGGGTTAATCAGACATTGGTGATATTTTTCTTTGAAACAAGTTATTGTTGACACATTTGACATCTTAATATTTAGAACAAGAATTACTTATGTCTAATTAATGGCGATGTAAACCTCAGCCGGTTAAGTGACTGAAATTGTGTGTCTTAGCTCAAAATTCTTAATTATGGAGAGTTGTGTCTTAAAGATATTCATTATATTGCATCCATCCATCCATGTTTGTGCCAAACTGTTTTGTATGTTTATTAATTTGGAATAACATCGAAGTTTTGCCCTACTTTGTTTTGCTTTGCTGCCAACACCGTCTTCAGTGCATGCGCAGTCGGAACTCTCGACTATTGACAAATCACTTAAGTGTGGGGTGGGCGGTTACGAAATATTGGCCAAGTGTGTGTGGGGGAGGGGGGGCGTTAACCCACATATGACATGGACGTTAACCTGTGAGCAAACGGTATTATTTGAATGTTAGTTTGGACCCCTTTGAAAAAGGAGGGTACTTAGCATTCTCGATGTCGGCATGACGTCACAAGCCCGGAAACTAGCCCGCGAAGGGTAAAATACCGCCGTGATGTGTGCTGTGGCAATGCTATGTCTATGGGGAGGATTTATTTTTGTAAAATAAATTTTAAAACTTTCATCGAATCGATTAAAAATATCTTAATGCGCGATTGAAGAGGAAGATCTGAGGTATTTAATTTAACCAAAGAGCAATTTTCTCTGAAAGTATTAAAAACAGAGATAATAGTGAAGGTTGGGATATTCTGAGTGTCAGTGCCAGTGTTAGCCTTACCAGATCATGGCCTCAAAAACTATTTTCGCCAAATAAATTCAAGAACTTCCAATTGGCTGATAAAAAAAAGCTGAATATGAAATTATAGAGAAAGATCTGAACTATTTAATAGAAACAACAGAAATTTGCTTTCAAAGCACCAAAAAGCAAAAATCACTGTGATAGATAGGGTAGTTTCAATGTTGTTTCTATGAGAGTGGCATTTGTTTTACCCTTCGCGAGCCGTGAACCCCAAAAGTGCCTGGATGTCCGACATCGAGAATAGACTTCTGTAGACATAAACAGCCTACAGGTTCTATACTTCAGTTACATTTACACTCAGTAACACTGTATTTACTGTTTTAAATAGTAATAATATTACTCTTTTTTTAATGTTGTTCGAATTTATATTGATCAGTACACGTATTGCATACATTTATTAACTAACCCAGACCCTGTAGGTAGACCTACTGAGTAGTGGGCCTAGTGTGGTTATTTTACTCATACTGTGGTTATTTTACAAAGAACCAGCACAGCCACAGGCTGTGGCTGTGCCAGTTTTATCTTTGGCTTTGCAGTTTATCATTTATATAATTTACTTAGCTGAGTAGTAGTCCTAGTAGTAGTAGACAGTAGTACTACTACTACACTGACTAGGTCTAGGCTGACTAGCTTAGGCCTTAGCCTCAGCCGAGTCTCTAGCCGAGTCTAGCCATAGCCATAGGCATAGCATTTATGATTAGTACTGACTGGGTTTTTTTCCGTTTCCTCAAACTATGTACAAAAGAAGTGGCAATTTATGAAACTTGTACTTTATTCAATTAGTTATTAGGTACATACACCAAGTTATGCATATCGAATGAACCGGTTCTTACCTGCCTCTAAATTAAGTTTTACCACGACATTTGAGAACGGCGCGGAATAAAACGAGCTTAGTATTGTGGTGACGTCATCACTTTAGTGCGTAACATACTCAAGCTGGTTTTCGGTTGGTCGTGCTGTCAACCTTATCGATGTTGTTAGTTACCAGCGCCATTCGTACGCAAGCTTTACGTTTGTGATATTAAGTTTGGTTTGACTGTCAGCAAAATCTATAATAATCCACCATGAGCAAGGCACATCCACCAGAATTGAAAAAGTACGTATTACATGAAGCATTTGTCTTTCAATTGCTGGTATTAGTTAATATGTTGTGCACTTTCGATTTTATCATCGGCGTTTTGACGCGAGCGAGCGTTGCATTTGGCGGTTTGTGTACTGTACCTTGAGATCTAACCCGTGTTTACAAATGAGGATGGTGAAAGACAAAGCACATTAATTTCAGGGGGCAATGCATATCTCAACAAATGTATATAGCAAATACATGTACAACTTGTGGTGGTACTCAGCGATTAACATAGGAAATATCTATAATATATTGATCACAACATGGCACTATTAATATAGTATTAATAGACTAACCATTAATAAAACCAAATCTAACTGATATGCAAACACACTAGCCTACTACTACTAGTACTAGTACTAGGGCTAGGCCTACACTGCCTAGAGTAGCAATGTGGACACAATTTTCAAACCACACCTATCCGAAAATGAATGGCATTGTTGGAAAGAGCTTTGAGTTTAACAAAGGCTTTGTCAAAGCTCTTTGAAAACCATACAAAAAAATCCTAAAATCGTGTCAATTGGTTGATTATTAATAGGGACCACACACGATAATTTTAAAACAGATCCATAAATAGTACAGAATTGAAGCCCTTCCAATTCTGAGTTGAATACACCTTTTTTTTAGCTCTATAGCTTTGTTAATAAAATAGTTATGGTGATTTTCATTTCACTCTTTTGTCTTAATTCCTGGAAACTTTACTATGGGGGAACTTGGTGAAACCACATGATCGCTCCAACGGCTGGAAGACCAGTGCCTCGGCGCTGACATTTACCAAAATTAAAAAAAGGCTTGTCTGGCCTTTCGCCTTCTGGCCTCTGCCTTGGCTTGCTTGGCCTTGGGCTTGTTTAAACTTAAAGTCACTGGGTATACCTCACCCAGATACAAACGAATCCAGCATCAAAAGCTCTCCAAACATACCTTTGCTTAGTTTGTTCAGTTCATGCCACTGAACATGTGGGAGGAGAGTTGAGGTCTTTGATGTATGAATGACATCATATGTAGGATTCCCCCATCACATGACCTAGCGGGGTTCCCCACAAACAGGGGAAGCCATGGCAACTGCCAAGATGGCAGCCACAGAAAGCTCTCAATTCAACTTTTAAAGTCTATTAATCTACATGATTTAATCAACTATTCACACAAAAAGTAGCTGGTTATGATAAATAAACATTTGAACTTTATATTTATCATTTTAGATTGCAATTTCTGACATTTTTTTCTCTATATGGTTGTCTAAAAGTGTCAGTCCTGCTGGACTAAATAAAAGACAACAGAAGCAACTGATGTCAGCACTCTCTCCCCCTCCCCCCCCCCCCCCCCCCCCCCCACACATATGTAGTTGCATAAACTGAAAACCGGCAAACGTATGCTTGGAGAGCATTTGTCGGGTTACGGGTCGTGTCTGAGCGACCTATACCTGGTCCCTTTAATGTTTGTTTTTTCTGTGGCAAGGATAGGTATCCTACTAAGATTTTCAAATTATTCCAAACATTTGTAGTAGTCTGCACTGACCTTTCAGGCAAGTAGCCGTATGTGTCTAATTGTAAGCATTAAAAGACTTACAATTCCAGGGGGACGAGTGTAATAGTCTGCACTGACCTTTCAGGCAAGTAACCACATAGACAGGTAGACGTGGGTAGTGTGGTGATATAAGGGAGCCTAGGTGGTGTAATGGTTAGCACACTGGCCCGGAATGCAAAGAGATCTGGGTTCGAGTCCCACTCTAGGCACAATATTTACCATTTTCGTCACCCCCACGACACATTCAAATTTTAATTTCATTGGAAGCTCTCATGATTCAAAAGCAATATGCTTTTCCAATTTTTAAGATATTCCCAAAATTGAGTGAGATATGTGCATTTGAAGGTTGTTGAATTTCATATCTTTTCTATTACTTATTAGAGAAGTGCCTTATTTAGGACTGTTAAATAGACTTATTATAAGAGCATTTCTTTGTGCTTTCTTTATCAATGATCAGATCCTGATCGAACTGTTTGTTTGTTGTTGTTTTACGTCCTAGCAACATCTAAGGTCATATCAGGACGGGGGGGGGGGGCTGATCAAACTTCACACCAAGGTTCTTCTCATAGTCTAGTATTATTAGTATCTATCTTCAATCTAACTACTCTACTTTCTATAGTTTAGGACTTCACAGTTACAGTGCATTGCTGGTAAACTGGCTGGTATATATATGTATTGCGATTATGTAAATTATTTGTATTTCACTTGTTACTGACGTATTCCTTTATATTTTTAGGTATATGGACAAGAGACTTGTCTGTAAGTAACTTTCTTAATTTCCCCGACATCATTTTAGAAAGCGAGGTAGCAAGGGAACACATGAACTACACCAGTGTTGTAGTGCTTGTAGTAATGGAATCGATGACAGTTCAAAGTAGACTGATGGGCCGTAATCGATGAAACAACTCGGATCATCCGGACAACCCTTTTTCTCATGCGCAGGCCCTACAATCTCGGGTTGCATAAACGAACACGCTTGGGGTGGGGGAAATGGTGGCTTAATGGAGTAATGAAAACCTTATGAAACTCCATAATACTCACAAGGATAGACTACTGTTCACAAGTATTTGCACGACATGATCTCAATACAACCACACATAGGTACCAGCACAAATGCTCCTGATACCCCCCCAGCCAAGACGTGAGGCACTGGAGTCAGATCATTTTGCACACGGCCCGTGTATTTTTAGCTTCATCTGGGCGTGTTCTATTTGAAATTCTCATGACTCGGATCACCCGAGTGGTCCGGAGCGTCATAATCGAATACGGCCTTGGTGCCACAGAAAGAAGATTGATTTAACCTACTTAATTAGATATTGAGATCTTTTTCCGTGTAATAATTCTAGTTGCATAACAGAATAAGGAAAATATCTCATGACGCGGCTACATCAGTAGGCCTACAGAGCCCATTCGTTACAACGTACCCCATAAACCTAATATTAGATATCGCATGAACCGGAAGTCTGTTATATAATTGATAAATATGTATTCTGTTTTATATAGTTATATGGTGTTTACATTATTTTCTGTAATTTTGTTGCTTTGTATCATGTTCGACTTACAGTTAAATTGTATATATTTCCAATGTTGTATACATATGGGGTCACTCTCCTCAAAACTGAAGTTTTACATGGAGGGTTAAAATCTAAAATTTTAATTATTAACGTCTTTTGGTTGCAAATGAAAGCTGGACATCTCCCCTTTACATATATGTAAAATATAAATTGATGAGATAAAAGATAACGGTGTAATCTGTGATTAAGTGTCAACTGAACACACAAAATAAGCAAGAAAACAGTTATCTATAAAATAAATATCGCTGGTTTTTTTTCCATTATAGGTATTTCTAACTCACTATAAAGAAACCCCTTTTACTTAGTTAGTATATATATATGGTTTGGTGGAATATTTAACACTGCCCCCTATACTTAGGTGGTGGGTAGAAAGTGCAATTTCTCTTTGCTCAGATGTAACACATGTTTAGGACACCACACAGTCTGCTTAATAAAAATCTAAGCAGAATTGAATAATTTCATACTGAGAAGCATATTATTAATCATGGTATAATATACAGAAATATGAAGTGCTTATATTAGGTACCCCAAACCCAGGCTGATTACTTGTTGAATATGCCAAATTCTATCAAAAAATGCTCCACTTCAACACCTTGCCAAAACAAACCACAAAGGACTTTTACAAATGTATTACAGCAGAAACAACCTTTGTTCTCTTACCTTTAACCTGGTCTTGGATTCATTTTATTATTCAAATAAATAAGCCTGATATAGCTAAATATAAACTACCACCAACTCCCATTTTTCACTCTCAAACCATGTAATTTCCCAGGTGGAGATGTGTCATGGTATCCCTAGTAGAATTAGCTAGTGTACATCCAATTTGTGCAACAACGCCATTTGTTGATCAAAGTACCCAGGAAAAAGGTACTAATACCCCTAGATAGGTGAGATTCCGAGCTTTCCATTCATATAAAACTCTATATGTTTTAATTTTAGAGAAAATGCAAAAAAAATGATTGAAATTTGAAGTTACAAAAATTTCCATTTTAAGTGCTATTTTCTACTGAAAATATAATTTAAAAACCATTAAAAGTTGGTATTGAATTAAAGAGAATTTAATTTCCTGTCCAATCATAATTATCAGCGCTCATGCGAACCTATGGCGCTCATGCGCACGGCGATTTAATGACTAAAAATGTTTTAATTTTTTTTTTTTTTTTTTGATACATTATTAGTTTAAGCAGGAGAACTGGTCTTCCTCATTTCCACTGCTCATTTCCTTAGTTTTAATTTTGGGAGCTATAATTTTTTTCAAACTCAACATTTTTCATGATTTTGGTAAAATGTGCATTCTTTCTCCTCACTTATAAAATATTTAACTGTTTTGTAATGTATGTTGTTATGGATGTATTGAAGTATCTGATAAAGATGAATAGCACCTGAAAATTTCATCCAATTCCATTGTACAGTTTTTGTTCTGTGATTTTTCAAACTTTTCCAAAAAGCCAGTTTTTCACCAAATTTTATCACCTGCCAAAACTGGCTCTCGGGTGTTTTCAGCCTATTTATTTTAATTGTTCCCCATGGTTTGGGGCCTTGAAAAAAAATAGAGTTACTAGCACTACCCCATAGGCCCGGGATAATTAGAAAAGAATCAATTTGGGTGGCAATTTTTACCACCAGCGCACTCAAAAAAGTGCTCTGGGGCCTAATTTCACAAATGGTGAATTCAAGGAAAATGCTATTTTTACCAAGTTTGAAGGTCTATATTTTTTAAACTAGCCACCCCATGCACCTGTAACTGTATATACACTGTGTACAGACCAGGGACTCTTAGCCTCTGCCTTGTGGAGCAAGCTGGGTGATCCCTTTAAATTTTGGAGACCATCAAAAATGCTATCTTTTAGACTTTGCAGCGTGACCGATTTCAAGTAGGGTTAGTAAAATTTAAAAAGGCTGTATTTGCCTTAATACTTGACCGATTTTGACAAATGAAGTATCATTGTATTTCGAATTGCATATACTAACAGATGGAATCATTTATATCAAACTCCGAACTCATACAAAATTTCACTTGGGATACCTACTTATATTGATTTTAAAAAGTAATTTCCAGCTGTGCTTTATTCACTGTCTAATTAGCATACAATAATTGTATGGTATCAGGACACCACTGGTTGCGTTTGTGACGCAAATTTGTAACGTTATTTCTGAACATATAAAGAAATATCTTTGTTTGTTTATGCATGCATGCCTGTTAATAAATACTTCCTTTTGATTTGGGAACTGTTTTGTCTGATATATCAATGCATTATAACATGTTAGTAGGGATCCAACCATGTCCCACATGCCATGTTACAAATGGCTGACTAAAATTGCATGCAGTTTATTTGATTTCTGGCATCAAATCTGAACAAGAATATGATATGTATATGGGGGGAAATAAGTAGGATGTTTTTTTATTGATATTTTAAAATCCCACCCAATGCTGACCAGCTTCGAGGAGAGTGACCATATATAACATTACCCCTATCGGTTTTTTATTGAGTGTGCACTATATTCAGTGGTGCATTCAGTATTAATGCAATACGAATTTATATGAATATATGGACAGTGTAAATTGATCAGTTACATGGGTTGGTTTTTTTACTATTAATTCTTGTTATTGGTGGTAAGTAATTAGTTGCGTGGTGTAGAAGTTTTTAACATTTTGGTTGCTGTTAGATTGGAGTGTTCTGGCAGCCAGAAAGCATTAGTGTTTGACATTGTGAGCGATATTATAGGGTAACTTGGCGTCAGTGGGCGGGGTACAAATTGGTGCCTGGCTCTCTTGTGCGCATAGTCCGATGGTTTTGAGTTTCTATCATTTTCTGAGATAAATATATTAGGTTGATCGTTATAATCTAATGTACATTCACTTGAAGTAACGTGGCTTTAAAAAGGTTAAACTATGGCGATATTTAAGTGTACGCGTGCAAAAAATTAATTTAGGCAAGTATACCAAAACTCTGATGCCATAGGCTTCTGCAGTAAAAGGTTCTATTCAATAGACCCCGCCAGTTAAGCTGGAAAGTACCCGAATAGTGGTTCCAGATTCTGCCGATAGATGTTGCTAGCTTAACTGGTGGGAACTATTGGCTCAGTATTCCCTTCTGTGTGGCGACAAATGCTTAATCCCTGCATCACTTATCTAAATTAGCTATGTAGAATGAAATATAGATAATTGTTTTGGTTTTGAAAATGTGATGTCTTCATCGGAATATGCAACTTTAAAGCAATGAATGTCCTGCTTTCAGTGAAGCTGAATGGTGCGCGCAGTGTGTCCGGTGTTCTGCGAGGCTTTGATCCCTTCATGAACTTGGTAATCGATGAGAGTATCGAGGAGACTCACCGGTCTGGGGAGAAGCGCAGCATCGGCATGGTGGTGAGTGTTCACTTACAGGTTGCTAACAAAATGTTGATATTCTAGATTAAAGTAATAATGGCCAGGTTGCATAGCAACAAGTATGAATTATTATGTCATTGTTTAACTCAGCCATGGTTCGAACCCGGTGGTTTGAATCCTACCCCATACCGAAACGGGATGCGGACATGTCGATTCCTAGCCTACCGTTTGGCATTAATAGGCCACCCGTCATAGACCAGTGAACATTAATTCTTCCAACCTTCAGCAAATTAACTTGTACTGTGGTTGACAATTATCTTCTATGTCAGTTGAATAGCTAGTAATTTCATAGGCGCGCCAACGGCTATGTATATTATGTGAAAAGATTAGATAATTATGTGGCTTTTAATTTTTGGTGGTGTTATATAGTTCACGATGTTTCAGGATTGCAACCCTGCCTGCAGCTTGCATTCAATATTAAATATTTTTATGGCTAGGACTGGTTGGCTCAGTGTCAGGATAATGTGACTGAGTGGGATATCAGGTCATGGTGCTGGTGGCTGGGTCTTCCAGTGGGGCAGCACTATAAAGTCGCCATGACTGCACTGTCACAAGTCGGTACCCATCCTGATATGGCCTTAGATGTTGCTAGGACGTAAAACAACAAACAAACAATCAATTAAACTTTTTTTGATATATGTATATTTATATATTTCCAGGTCGTGCGAGGAAACAGTATTGTCCTGCTGGAATCTTTAGAACGTGTCGGATGAAGTGGCAAGGACCGTCACATAAACGTCATCCAACATCATATTAGTCACGTGTGTCATTATGTACATAGTTCATTCTGCTCAGCCAGTACGAAAACAATGAACCTAAGTGTTTTATTTTTGTGAATTTACTTCCAAGCCGTGAAGCAACTCCAAACAGACTGACTTGATCATGACCATGGACTCTTTTCATCAATTATTTTGCAGTGTACCTTTGCAGGTCGTTTACCAAAGCGGCCTGGTATCCGTTGCCATTTTATGTCAACATACATTATGAAACCATTCAAATCGCCTATGGATTTAGTTTTCAAAACGTCTGTATTTAATCACTTGCAGCCATTTTGGTAATAAATAATCATGTATACACGAAATGCTTCTTCAGTGCTTTTCTTTTCTACGAAACGAGGACAGCAGCAAATGTATTAAATTACACTTAAATCACTGGATGTTCTAGAGTGCATTAGGGTATTTTAGTGTACGGTTTTCATGTGAAATTACATAACCCATGCTAATTATCACTTCCTCGTGTGCGGGAGTTCGGTCGAGTCAAACCAATGACTTATAAAATGTATACTTGTCGCTTCCTAGCCTGGCTCGTTGCATTAATAGGATAGGACAATGACTGGTTAGCTCAGTGTCGTGATAATGTGGGATATTGGGTTGTGGTGCCGGTGGCCTGGTTTCCACATAGGGCAGCATGAGTGCAAACTTTCACAAGTCGGAGCCTATGACCTTAGATGTTGCCAGGATGTAAAACTCCAACCAATCAAATAATTATCACTTACATTTAGAGAAATGCTTTTCATAGATATTTTAACCATTGTATGCCCCTTCCCCCCCCCCCCCAATAGCCAATATTTACTTTTTGTGTTGGGGGCTCGTTAAACAAAAAAAAACAAAAAAAACTTCATGTACTTCTGGATTGACTTTTAGAGATTACACAGTGTGATAGGACAATATTAGTCGACGAAACAATTACTTTCAAGATGTAAAAAAAAATATTTTGACAATCCCTTCTGACATGTTTTATTTGATCTGATAAATTTACTAATGTAAATTATTAAATTTCTGCACTTTGCTGTGCTCCTTTGCATTTGTTGTTGCACTCATCAATATAATTGTGAATACCGCAATAATACACAATATCCACAAGGCATGCGACATCTCACAGCGGCGACGAACACTACGGTTGTGGGACCGTTGCCACAGCGCATACAAAAGCTATGGAAATTACTAACTTTCAAATGCACCTATGTCAGTCAAATTTTGGGATATTTTGGAAATTCCAAAAGTATATTGCTTTTAGGTCATTTAAGTGCACCAGTATCCAAGTTTTACATGGGCAAATCCAGCAATGGCCTAAGTATATGGGTCACTGCTGAAAACTGGCCGGAAGTGCCACATGGAGAGTTAAGATCTAATATTAGAATTTTAAAATATTTTTGGTTGCAAATGAAAGTTGTAAATCTCCCCTTTACATCTATGTAAGATATAAATGAGGACCTTTCAGTTTGCGCGAGTCTCTCGTCAGATGGCGTACCGTGGCGGTTTCAGCGCCCGGTCAGTTTCAGCGGCCTGTCGTGGCTTCTGCGCATGCGCGGATTTTAAGACATATGCAAAACACCCGTGGCGTAGCCGGCTACAAGCTCAGCTGTAACTATCGCTTGTGCCCGGCAGTGTTAGGGACCAATTAGGCCGAATGCGATCATGTTTAACAGAATTCCAAGCGATATTAACGTAGCAGCTAGATCAGCGTCGAATCGCCGAGTGTAAACAAAACAAATAGCAGTGCTTGCCGCAACGTGCGAAAATCCGCGCATGCGCAGAAGCCACGACAGGCCGCTGAAACCGCCACACCGATCTCGATAATGCTTTGTGGATAGAAGCAGTTCATTCCACTATCAAGTGTGAGGATTTTGGTGTGTGGTGGGGCTGCATGTGGATTTAGGGGTGTGGGGTGGGGGCTTAGGGATGTGGTGGGGGTGTAGGTAGTTTGTGGTAGGGGTGTCTTGCAGAGCAGCACCTCACAATCTTAAGCATCCCTAAACCCCCCCCCCCACCATGCACCTACAGCCCTAAGCCCCAGGACACATCCCACAACACTCACCTATACCCCCTACACCCCATGACACACACCTATACCCCCAGTACCCCTTACACCCCAACCACACACTTACAACCCCACCACACATCGACACCCTCACCACACACACACCTACACCACCACACACACACATACAACCTCACCACACACACCTACACCTCAATCACACACACCTACACCTCAATCACACACACCTACACCTCAATCACACACATCGACACCTCAATCACACACACCTACACCTCAATCACACACCTACACCCCACCACACAACACCCACCACATCCCTAAACCCCCACCACACACCTACACCCCACCAAACACCTAAACCCTCACCACACACTGACACCCCCACCACACTCCTACACCCCCACCACACCCTAAGCCGTCACCACACACCTACACTCCAACCACACTCCTACACCCCCACCTCACCACACACCTACACCCCAACCACACACACACCTACACCACATCCCTGGGGTTTAGGACTGTGGTGGGGGGGGGGGGTGTAGGTGCATGGTGCGGGGTTTAGGGATGCTTAAGATTGTGAGGTGCTGCTCTGCAAGACACCCCTACCACAATTGGCTGACTGTAAACTGTTTTTGGGGGGTATAAAAAACTTCATAACTAAAAAGACCAAAGGTGCACATGGTTTATTTTATTTTCCTCATTTCTTACATCAAATATGAACATGAATATGAAAAGCATAAGGAAAAATATAAGTAGGACGTTTTTTATTGATGTTTTAAAAACCCATCCCAGTTTTCAGGAGTGACCTACATCAAAAAAATATTTAATTGATCATTTCATCGCAATATTATGCAGCTTTAATTAGATGTGTATACCTTGCATATATGCACATGCCTTCCTGCATGGCCAAACTTTGTTTCTGTAGTGTCACTTATGCGTTTCAGAACGATGTCAATGCACCATGTAAACCTTTATTTTATAAGTGTTGTCTTATTGTTTTTAATGTTGGGGGATGGTGCATTGATATCTAATGCTTACTGCTTGCTTGGGGTGGTTTGTAACCTTATGACCGTTGAATCTTTGGTTGAAGATTAATCTTCAGATGGGGCGGTTGTAGAAGCTGGGGACATCTTTACAACGTTGTAACAGCAAATTGTTGGGGCGGCACCAAATCTCTTCGGTCCGGCGGTAGTTGAGCACTTGTATCCAGCAGACAGCAGCAAGGGTTTCGAGGAAGGGCGGGTAAAGATGGGTGCAGCGGTGTTTCCAGCAACGAGAACAAAGCAAGAGAAGTGTAAAGGTACAGGGGCCCACCCAAGCACACAACTCCCCTGGTTAGGGGGAGAAGTATGCCTGGGAGAAATAGAAAGGGTAGAGTCTAGGAAAGAGAAATGAGAGTTGAGTCAAAGGACCATGTCTATTTGCTCTATGGTGACCAACCAGCGAGCCATAGACATGGACAGAATAAGAGTAGAAAGTGAAATGCCGGTGGGCTCCCCCTCCTGGAACTCTTTTCAGACATATCAAGGAGGAGCAAGGCTAGCGGAGAGAAGATAGAGAGAGGTGTGGACGAAGTACGGTCCGGATAACAAGTGACTCGTCTAATGCGAAAGAATAACTCCTCCAGCAGATGATGGGCACATTTAAATGTGCCACTTCTTAATTTAGGCAATTACCTTAGAACTAATCACCGGTGTGGCAGTTTCAGCCATGCACCAGTTTCAGCTGTGCGCGTACCGTCAAACTCAAGGCATTGTCAATGGTCGTGAGCAATGTTCATACAGAGAATACAGAAGTCGAATATCTCTCAAATTACACCATCTAGAAACAAATCGTTTGGTACACATATATAATAATTAATGGACCAAAAAAAAAAAAATAGAAAACATATTAAATTATATTAAATTTTTTTTTTTTTTTGTGGTCCATTAGTTGTTTAAGCAGGGGAAATTTCAGTCATAGACGACTGGTCTTCCTCATTCCACTGCTGGTCGATAGAAAGCCCGAGCCTACACTTTTACCGACCCAAGGGATTTTTAACCTCCCACATCACATAGACATGGTATGAGAGCAACCGGCCTTTGATGACGCTGTAAGTTATACACAGCGGACAAATTTATAAGGTTAGCGACGATGCTGTTCGATTTTGACGCATGTGCAGAAGCGATGTGTCCCTGGCAAACTGGGGTCCCTGGCAAACCGCAACACAGGTGTGGCGGTTTCAGCGTGTTCCCGTGCTCAGACGTGTACCTCGCTTCTGCGCATGCGTCAGAATCTAAAAACCATGGCCGTAATCGATTAACACTACCCGGGCGACTCGGGTCATCCCAGTCGTCAGAATTTCAAATAGAACACGGCGAGTGGAGTCGACAAATACACGTGCCGTGTGCAAAAAAAGAATAACTTAGATTAATTAAATGGAAATATAGGTAAACTAGGCCATCATAAAATACTTTAAATCCTATTTTGCTGTAGTTTTATCGGTTATTTAAAAAAAAAGAAAAAATTGTTCACCCGAGCGCAGAGAAGCGTATTCGATTATTCGACCCGAGTTTGTAGGATGTGCGCATGCGCCAATAAGTGTCTCGGGTGACCCGAGTTGATGCGAAATCCGCGCAGGCGCAGAAGCAACGGGACACGGCTGAGCACGGGAACAAGCTGAAACCACCCCACAGGTGTGGCGGTTTCAGCGCCCGGTCAGTTTCAGCGGCCTGTCATGGCTTCTGCGCATGCGCGGATTTTCACACGTTGCGGCGAGCACTGCTATTTGTTTTGTTTACACTCGGGGATTCGACGCTGATCTAGCTGCTATGTTAATATCGTTTGGAATTTAAGGTTAATTTAATTAAATTTCATTATTTGAGTATGTAATTCTGTTAAATATGATCGCATTCAATAGATTTCAGCCTGGCACCAGCGATAGTTACAGGCGAGCCCACGGGTGTTTTGCATATGTCTTAAAATCCGAGCATGCGCAGAAGCCACGACAGGCCGCTGAAACTGAACCGGGCGCTGAAACCGCCACACCGGCACGTGTTTTTGTCAACTTCACTCGCGGTGTTCGATTTGAAATTCTAGCAACTCGGTTGACCCGAGTCGCCTGGGTCGTGTGAATAAGCGAGTTCAGCATTGTCTGTGCGCATGTGTGGGTACAACTTCCGGTCGGCGCTGTAGGTATAAACAAAGCCACGTTTTGCACTGCACGTATGGCCGTGAGCAATCTTCTTACAGAAAAAGTGAAATATCTCTAAAACCACACCACTTAGAAACACATCGCTTGGTACACATATAGAAAACATGTTTACCAAAAAGATTATATTACATTGATACGGTTAGGGTTCTGGATTTCTATTAATTTTGAATAAAACTAACGTTTCGCACTGCGCGTACCAGCAAACTCAATGGCAGTGAGCAATCTTTTTACAGAAAAAGTGAAATATCTCTAAGACCATACCACCTAGAAACAAATCGTTTGGCACACATATAGAAAACATGTTTACCAAGAATATTATATTAAATTCATACGGTTAGGGTTCTGGATTTCTATTAATTTTGAATAAAACTAACGTTTCGCACTGCGCGTTCCAGCAAACTCAATGGCCGTGAGCAATCTTCTTACAGAAAAAGTGAAATATCTCTAAAACCACACCACTTAGAAACATATCGCTTGGTACACATATAGAGGGAGTGCATGTGACGTCATCACTGGGAAGTTAGCCATCTTGGAGTACACTTAATACCACCTATGGCGCCCCCTATCTTATACCAAGAACACTATGGCCACCACTGGGCCTACCTATAATCAGGGCTGCTGAAGTATGTGGCGCCACCTAGTGGGTACTGCCAGAACCTCTCTAATTCTTTGACAAAGCATCCAAAGTGTCAACATACTGCACTTTAGCCATGATGTGAGGCTACATGATTTAAAAAATGCTTCCCCTCCATCAAAAAATCCCTTTCCCGCAACTTTTGATGCAAAACTGCTCAAAACAGTGACAAATAAACGAACAAATCAGTAAATAAACACAATGTATGCACTTCCAAGCCTTGCATATGTAATCCAATATGGCAACCGGAAGTTGCCTCGTGACGCCATTACACCCCATCTATAGAAAACATGTTTACCAAAAAGATTATATTACATTCATAAGGTTAGGGTTCTGGATTTTTATTAATTTTGAATGAAACTAACGTTTTGCACTGCGCGTAGTCATGCAGTAATGACGCACGTGGGTTTGTTTATACCGATGACTTCCCATCAACCAGCGCGCGCCCGAGATGCTGAACTCGCTTATTGATTACGCCCTCTTTGTCAGACGTTCGAAGAGCGAGACTTGGCATTGCAGGAACTAAACACGGATCTTTAGATTTAACATGACAACTAGGTTATGTTCGAAGAACTCTGGAAGTACGGGGTGAATCCTTTCGGTCTCTGCCCACGCAAAATGTCGAACTATTTTGTCTAGCTTTGAACGGATATATCATTACGTACCTTCACCTTTCAATCGATATTTGGTTCAGATATATTTCATTTTTACAAAACGTAGATACTTTAATTTCTTATCTCATTATTATTAAAAGCACGCGTACACAATGAAAATTCACAAAATGTTGCAGGACTATATAACTGGGCGCGATGTTATTTCTGATACGTGTGTGGATAGTACCAGCTGCTCACACATAAAAAGGAAAAATGTGGGAGAATCCTTGCGGGAGATAGGTGACGTCACTACAGTTCTTGCTCTGAATCATCGCGCGCAGACACTGACACACTCCGACTAAAAATTGATACTCATTCTCGATGTCGGCATGACGTCACAAGCCCGGAAACTAGCCCGCGAAGGGTAAAATACCGCCGTGATGTGTGCTATGTCTATGGGGAGGATTTATTTTTGTAAAATAAATTTTAAAACTTTCATCGGATCGATTAAAAATATCTTAATGCGCGATTGAAGAGGAAGATCTGAGGTATTTAATTTAACCTAAGAGCAATTTTATCTGAAAGTATTAAAAACAGAGATAATAGTGAAAGTTGGGATATTCTGAGTGTCAGTGCCAGTGTTAGCCTTACCAGATCATGGCCTCAAAAACTATTTTCGCCAAATAAATTCAAGAACTTCCAATTGGCTGATAAAAAAAAAGCTGAATATGAAATTAGAGAGAAAGATCTGAACTATTTAATAGAAACAACAGAAATTTGCTTTCAAACCAAAAAGCAAAAATCACTGTGATAGATATGGCAGTTTCAATGTTGTTTCTATGAGAGTGGCATTTGTTTTACCCTTCGCGAGCCGTGAACCCCAAAAGTGCCCGGATGTCCGACATCGAGAATGGGGATATCACTTTGCCACCATACATGTTGCTTCTATGTTCTGCCTGTGACATTCACTTTCGATCAAACGGGGTCATCGTTTGACAGATGAGCATCCTATTGAAATGACATGTACATTGATCATGTGCCAGATGTGGAAATAAATATTTTATTATTATTATTATTATTATATTGAACGGTTGAAGTTAGCGTATGCAAACACTTTGAAATAGTAAACACAAATCTCGATCTTAGAGAGGGAAAAATAAAGTTGACTGCTTATAAAGTGTTCAAACGACAGACAACGATTGTTAGGGGCAGCCGATAATTTAGCATTGACACCCAGATGCTGCCCGTGAATATGCGTGACACTTCTTACGCGCTCGTGTGCTCTTTGACCAAAACTGGCACGTCAAACGGGGGTATCCCTGGCAAAAGATTCCTGACCGGAGTCCACTGAATCCAGCCATCTTGATCCTGAAATGTTAGAACCAAAAATGAACCGCCATCTGCGAACAAATAACCCATGTAGAAATTCAACATTGTAAAAAGTACACAGGCAGACCACGGAGACGCTAGGTGTGCTGCTACGAAACAGTAAGTTTGGAGTTTTAGACCCACACGTTAAGTTTAAGATGAAGAATTTTGTTCAGTGTTGCCAAATCCAGCCAGCCCCTAGGCCAGTGGAGGGGCAGGTGCAGATTTACGTAATATTGATACTCGTTACTGCAGATCATAATCTTTTGAATATGTGTGGATGGTTTACTTCCGTAAGATGCCAGTTAGGCACTACTGGCGTTATAATATATAGGCCCTATAACTTAGTATAACTACTTTGACTACTGAAGTTACTGTTCCAGTCGGACCAGTGCCAGTGGCTGGACAGGATGATGACTGATGATGATATAGATAAAAGATTCACCCGGTGATAAATGTATCAGTAACTATCATACATTGATGCAAAATACACGGAATTTGCTAGGTTGATTGGCTGTTGTTATTCCGGTCCTACAAATACATAACCTTTTCTATTAATCAACTTTTAATTTAATAGAGTTTTGTACTTTTATCCACTGTGGCATTCTCTACGTCGGCGTGATGTCACAGCTCTGGCAACTACTCGCGAAGGGTAAAACAACGCAGTAATTTGTGCTGCAGCACTGCTATGTCTATGCAGAGCATTTATTTTTGCAAAAAAAAATTAAAAAGCTTTCATTGGGTCGATTAAAAATATCTTGATGCATGATTGAAGAGGAAGATCTGGGGCCGTATGCATGGGGCGGTGCTAGTGCCCTAACCGAGTTTTGGCGGGCACCACACAGCTAACAGAGAATCCGCATGCAAGAAGCGGTGCCAGCGCTAGCCGCCAGCCGTAGCCTGGGCTAAGCTACCCTGCTTTCATATCATGTTTAACGGTAGGTCGCGCCGGTTAGTGTGCTGACGGTTACTGATTTTAAAAAAATTGATATAAATATCAGCTTGTGTGTACATTCATCATGTGGAAATAAATATATTATTATTATTATAGTGTGCGTGGTGTGGGAGGCGTTTGTGTGTCAGTGAATAGATTTGTGCTATTTTTGTTTAACTTTGACAATATCGCTGCCGATGCGGCGGCGGCGTTAATATCGCTTCGATTTTGGGCTTAATTTGAGCAAATTTCACTTTTTCAGTAATTATTCTCATGAATAACATTATTTGAACCCCTGAGTGAATATTCATTACTCTAAATAACAGAATTAGATCATAGCAGTGAATAGATTTGTACTATTTGTTTTATTTACATACACTTGATAGGAGAATGAACTGCTTCCATCCAACCACGAAGCACGAGTAGTGTGATGCCTACGTCACATGCAAATCCTCAATAATAAGGCTTGCTGGTGCCCGGTGTGTGGAGATGGCAAGCCAACCAGTACACGCTGGTACCAGTTAAGGGTGATACCCCAAATCTAAAAAAATAAGTCCAAGGTTTACTACCCGCACCAGTTTGGGCATCTCAGCATACGGCTTGACCTACTTCACCAGGCCGGTGATATCTACCCCAGAGCTAGCATCTAGCACCGGCAGCGCGTAGCACCAGTCCATGCATAGGGCCCCTGAAGTATTTAATTTAACCTAAGTCTAAGAGCAATTTTCTTTGAAAGGATTAAAAACAGAGATAATATTGAAAGTTGGGATATTCTGAGTGTCCGTGGTATTGGTAGCCGTACCAGATCGCAGCCTCAAAAACTATTTTCGCAAAATAAATTCAAGAACTTCCAATTGGCTGATAAAAAAAAGCTGAATGTGAAATTGTAGAGAAAGATCTGAACTATTGAATAGAAATAAGAGAAATTTGCTTTCAAAGCACTAAAAGGCACACATTACTGTGATAGTTAGGAGTTTTAGTGTTGTCTCTATGACAGTGGCATTTGTTTTACCCTTCGAGCGCTGTGAGCGCAAAAAGTTGCCGGATGTAAGATATCGAGAATTGCTTCAGTTAATACTCCTTCTAGAGACTCTTTAACTTCCAAAATACCTAAATGTACCGGTATTGTTATTAATATTAATAATCAATTTGATAGTTAAAAAAAAACTTTGGTGTTGATGAGATAAGCATATATATATTATTTTTGTGTGTATATAAACAGAAAACGAACCTCTTTGGCACTCTCACCAACCCCAACTCTTCTGTCCCCTCTACCACCAATATCTGGGGTTCTCTCCTCGCTCCTTCCATTTTCTCTCCTCTTCCCCCTTCAGGCCTTCTCCTTTTCCCCATCTTTCCTTCTCTTCTCGATTCTCTTCCCTTCTCGATTCTCTCTTGCCCTTCCCTCCCCTCTCCTCTCCCCTCTCCTCTCCCCTATGTTCCCTCCTCGTCAATTCCGTCCAATTGCCTACGATTAACCCACAACAAAACCACTATTGACATACCACCGTTAGCTGCTCAGCGTACTCACACCTTCCCTTCTGTGGCCCCTCAGCAGAACATCTAATCGACCAATGAAACTAGCGATACATCTATACTAAGCAAGCCGCTATGAAGATAGCCGCAACGCAGCTGACCCCTGTTACTCTATGTATCCATAGACTTCCCTACTGGTGTGTTCGGTTGTCACATGTGTTTTGCTTAGGATGTGTATCCATAGACTGTTCCCTTGGGATATGTTCCCTTGTCCTGTGTGCCTTGTGACTGAGAACATAGAAACTGAATATGTTCATTATTTATGTGGCGTGTCACAAGGTCACAAGCGCCACAAAGGAACAGTCTATGGATACACAGACTTACAGTATCACCAGTTTACAGCATATAAATATACAGTTTAGTTCCCAATTGCTTTGTCCATTTTTATGCGCCATCCTTTTATTTTATTTATTTAAAAAAACAAATCATTTCATCATTATGTCATACAATATTTGTATAAATAACTATCAATGCCTATTTCTGAATATGAGTGATCGCCATTGACAACTGTATTATTCTGAAGAGTACAAATCTTTACCCACTGCCCATCCGTAATAAAAAGAAGACTACATTGCTTTTATTTTTGTGTATGCCAGAAAATGGCGACCAATACACTAGGTGGGTCGACGATCCCACCCTCCCTGGATCCAGCCCGGGTGACTCAGCTCGCCACGGAGCTTATGAAGTGTGTCAAAAAGGACCAGCTGGTGAAGGCTAAGTTCCTCATGAAAGGCCTCAGGCGCGAGGACAAGCGCAGGATCGTGTCTCAGGTTAGATTTAATAATAATAATAATAATAATAATAATATATTATGGCGTCACTTGATATTTGTGGTCTCAATCATCGCAGAATCAGATGAAAGCATAATATTTTCACAACCCAAACTCTAACGCTAACTCCAATTCTCTAACTTATCTAGATTTAATCCCACATAGCCAACTTAATACTGGTGCCCTCCCCCTCCCCCCCCAAAAGTGAACAAACAAAGATGTCCAGTATTTGAATTTCAAATCGTCAGTAGTGTACGGACACTGATAAAAAAGGAGAACAAAGATGTCCAGTATTTGATTTTCAAATCGTCAGTAGTGTACAGACACTGATAAAAAAAGGAGAACAAAGATGGCCAGTATTTGATTTTCAAATCGTCAGTAGTGTACGGGCACTGATAAAAAAGGAGAACAAAGATGGCCAGTATTTGATTTTCAAATCGTCAGTAGTGTACGGACACTGATAAAAAAGGAGAACAAAGATGTCCAGTATTTGATTTTCAAATCGTCAGTAGTGTACGGACACTGATAAAAAAGGAGAACAAAGATGGCCAGTATTTGATTTTCAAATCGTCAGTAGTGTACGGACACTGATAAAAAAGGAGAACAAAGATGGCCAGTATTTGATTTTCAAATCGTCAGTAGTGTACGGACACTGATAAAAAAGGAGAACAAAGATGTCCAGTATTTGATTTTCAAATCGTCAGTAGTGTACGGACACTGATAAAAAAGGAGAACAAAGATGGCCAGTATTTGATTTTCAAATCCTCAGTAGTGTACGGACACTGATAAAAAAGGAGAACAAAGATGGCCAGTATTTGATTTTCAAATCCTCAGTAGTGTACGGACACTGATAAAAAAGGAGAACAAAGATGGCCAGTATTTGATTTTCAAATCCTCAGTAGTGTACGGACACTGATTTTTTTAAAAGGTAGCAATGGAATGGGTGGGCGTGGTTTCGAGCGTAGCATTTCCAGGGCACATCTGGGTTTGTTTCCGTATACATAATATGGTTGTATCTAAAATGCCGATGTGAAGAAGGAGTAATACATTATTTTAAAGCACTGCTTCACTTTGAGTGGTACAATTTGGCGGAAGAGTTCTCTTTTCTTGTCAAGAATAAATTATTTGGTCGATAAACATTCCGGAGGTCAAGGACACTCCATATTCCAGCAATAACACATTTATTAAATGATAGTTAGCTTCAAGCTTTGGCATAACTTGTTTTGATCAGTAGCAACTTAGTAGTTAGCTTTCAAGGCTTGGCATAACTTGTTTTGATCAGTAGCAACTTAGTACTTTTTAAAATTTATGTAAAATGAAAAAGAAGTGGTATTGAAACTAGATTGGCTAGAGTAATGTCAGTTTTATCAGATTAAACTAATTGTTTGATTTGTAATAGATATCGTCACAGATAATATGATATCATAGAGAATGTGTTATCGATGCATTTAATGTATATTATATATATTTATTTTCTAATCTATTTTCTATTCATAATAATTTGATCTTTCTCTTTTTATTATAAAAGGAAAAGAAAGAAAGCATTCGCGCACAAAAAATAGAACATTCACTTTTAATTTTTGTAAATTTATAAGCTATCTTCTCAGCGCCATGGCACTGGTCTTCCAGCCGTTTTAAATTGCAGGTCTCTAAATTAATTACTCACAAGCTATATATCAAGTTAATTTTATAGAGCTTCAACAGGGTTCGTACTGACTTTTGAAAATGCAAAAATTAAATGCTGAAAAGTCCTACAATTATACAAAGGGTATTATAAGCCATTAAAAAGCACACAAAAACATGGAAAATTTGATTCATATATAGCACCAAGCATGCTGCCCTCTGGAATTTAACTTTTTTAGCCTGACTTTTTCACCACGGATCTTTCACTTCAAGGTATTTTTGTTATTAGGCCAAGTTAATTGTTTGTATGAAGTAACTCTAGGTAGGGTTATGAATTTTTGTTTTGCAACCTGTCCTATATCAAGTTTGAACACTTGTTCTTTGAAAGGTGGCATTTGGTGTCATTTTGAATAATTTCTCACAGTTATTGCAGACAGATAATAATTTTGGGCCAACCATGGCTGTCCTCCAAAGCTTACATTGAAATTGTTCTCCAACTGATGGGTAATAGGACTAATAGAGCATACTCGGAACCTAGAGTTATTGCATGCTGAAAAAGTTGTGGAATTTCTTCATTTTGGTCCTTTAAAAACAGTTTTAAAAGTACTTAAAAAGTAATTAAAAAAGAAGCCTGAAAAAGAGTGGAAACGGTGATTAAGGCATATTAGATGGTAAATGATATGTAGTATACAAACATCCAAGGGATCAGTTGCTATCTAGATAAATCTAAAATGTGGTTAGCGGTGTCCGTAGAATGTGTTTACGAGTAATGAAAGCCGGTTGACACATATGTCGGCATACTAGTCGCGTCACATACATTTGAAGCCCTGAATGTGGCGGTTGCTGCTTTCCCGGTGCAGGTGCTGGACGGCAACCCGCCCCTGTTCGTGGCAGCGCAGCAGGGCCTCGTGTACTTTGTGATCTACATCCTGGACGAGTGCTTTGGCAACATCGAGCAGCGCGGCGTCTACGAGGTGCAGGAGGACCGCTCCAAGCACCAGGTGACGCCACTGTGGTGCGCTGCGGTGGCGAACAAGCTGCATGTGGTGAAGCTGCTCATCAAGCATGGTGCTGATGTGAACGCACCATCCGACACACAATCAACCCCGGTCAGGTCCGCCTGCTTCATGACCAACATCGAGGTGGTCAAGTACCTCGTCGACAACAGTGCCGACATCCACAAGCCGAACATCAATGGCGGCACATGTCTGATCAATTCGGTGCAGAGCGTCGACCTGTGCCGCTACCTGATAGAGAAGGAGGCTGATGTGAACGCGCAGGACAACTCTGGGAACCTGGCCTTACACTATGCAATCAGGGAGGGCCGCATGGAGACAGTGCGGCTGCTGCTCAAGCACAACTCGAACCCTTATAAGGTCAATGACTTTGGGGATGATGCAATACACACCGCCAGCCTTCGCGGATACTCGGACATCCTCGAGTATCTGATCAATAAGGTGAAGCCACCGCTTTACCGACAAGTTGAGGCTTATGAGTTGATGGGAACTAACTTTGTTGATGAGAAGCACGATATCCAGCGAGCGCTTGGCATTTGGCGGCATGGCATGGACCTGAAGGCGCGATTAATAGGAAATGGTGCAGAGGCATTCCCGGTTAGCGAACGGACTCGAAATCGGCCCATTCGTCCGAATGCTGCCTATCAAAATGCCGTTGAGGTCTCGACAATCGAGCAGTTGGAGGAGTTCTACAGCTGTCCAGATCACATCTACATGCAGAGCCTGTTAATCCGGGAGAGGATTTTGGGTCCTGATCACAAGGACACCATCTTTGGGTTGATGTACCGAGGTGCTGTCTATGCGGACACCCACCGGTATCAGCGCTGTGTGGACCTGTGGAAATACGCATTCCAGCTGCGACATGAAAAGAAGGAACCCCTGAATCATGAGTGCCTTTTCACCTTACAAGCTTTATGCAAACTGTTTTGGGAAATCTTCGAGGAACACACAGCTGGGTACACCAATGAGGCTGTGCAGTATCAGGACGTCATGCAGGTATGGTTTTTATGAGGTCAATTTCCCTAAAACCACTAATCAAATAAGTAATATTTTTTCATTTCCCCTACACTCATTTTCCCCCCTTTCAGAGACCCTTTTCGGAAGCTTTGTAATTAAATCCTGTTATTGCTTTTTCTGTAAATATTTATTTAAATAAATCAAGGTTTTGTCTGCTTTCAAAAACCTTTTTTTCAGAAGCTAACATTACCATAACATTTCCCAATTATCTTAATGGTTGTTTAAAGTGTTTATGGCTTGCTTTATCTATTTGTGTTATCACTCATTAAAATATCTTATTTATTTTATAAAGGCTTAAATTTGCACGAACACACACACACACACAAAATATGTAGCATCTGTATGATTTCTAAAGGCTCTGTCACACATCACCCGATTGGGGAAACGGAAACAAACCGAACAAAGTCCGTTGATATCTGGCAAAGTCCGGTTTGTGTCCGTTGCATATCTGTTCATATCCGGCCCGATCCGTTACAAGTTTTAAGCATGTACAAAACTTGTAATGGATTGCGCCGGACTGACCTATGCGGTTATTATCCGTTACCGTCCATTCCTCGTCCGTTCCCGTCCATTACACATCCGTTACCCGTCCGTTACATAATCAATACATTTCAAGTCCGAAATACACCGGAATATTCTTTGTCCGGTTCAGTCCGATTCTCAATCCGCCATAGTGTAACAGGCACTTTAGATACTCTTCTGAAACTCAGCCTCACTTAACCCTTCGGGGCTGGGTGCACCTGTGGGTTTTGCATGCTTACAGTCTGGGTGTGCCTGAAGGCATGTGCAATCGGGCAGCACTGTATTTCTGACATGATCTACAAATTATCAGGAAAACATCTGGGAAAAGTGATATATCTATTTTCAATAGCACTCTTTTCATTGAAGATCACCAAAACAATGTCTCGTTGGATGTATTCCATAGCTCACAAAGAAATCGTGGGCAGAGTGATTGAGTGTGGCCAGACAAGTTGACGCGTTTGCAGACAGGGGGGCGCCACAATCTGGCCTGTTGCATAGTTGAAGAACAATTAATAGTAAGAGTAGTACAATGGATACGTTAGGATAATAAAAAGGAGTGAAAGCTTCCGATTAATTATACTTGTAATATATATATTATTAGGAAAGTGTTTAAAACTGAATATTTTGCTGAAAGGTTCTGGAGATGGCATCGAAGGAAGTAGAAGGTGCAAAGGACATGATCCACGTGCGGCCGGTGCATATCGTGCAGCAGGAGGAGTTCCACCTACTCATGCTGCTTGTGCTGCACCTCATCCATCTGCTCACCAAGATGCCTATGACACCCGAGCAGCTGACGGCCTTCAAGCGCCGCGTGCACCGCGCGGTGTCGCTGCAAGCGCGCGGCCTCAACGGAAAGTCGCTTCTGCACCTGGCCGTCGACTGGAAGTCCTCCAAGGTCTCCGAGGAGTTCTACTCGCACTTCCCGGACCTGGAGGTGGTGCGCGTGCTGCTCGAGTGTGGGATGCAGGTGAACGAGTGCGATAGCGAGCGCAGCATGCCGCTGCACGTGTGCGCAGAGGCGCTGGCCGGCCTGGTGGAGGAGCCGGATGTGAAGAACCTGGAGCAGATCATCACCTGCCTCATCGAGAATGGAGCTCATGTCGACAGCCGCAATGCGGAGGGAAAGGTGGCCGGTAAGCAGCTGGCGAGCAGCTCGTGCTACAAAATCTGTCTCGTTGACCACGTCAACCTCAAGTGCCTGGCTGCACAGGTGGTGCGCGCCTACAACATCCCCCACCAGGGAGAGGTGCCCGTGTCTTTGTTGCCATTCATTCACATGCATTAGCGCTCATATTATAGCTTCCCCCACCGACCCCCAGTATTGCCATTTAATATATATATGTATATATGATAATATATAATATATATATATATATTATTACAGTGTTGTGTGACCTATATAATATATATATATATATATATATATATATATATATATATATATATATAGGTCACACCACACTGACTTCCCGTTTACATGTTGTCTCTACCATTATTGCTACCGCTGCGAGTGTGTAGTGTTCTTACTCACTTCACACACTGACCACTCAGCCATCGTCCATTGGTGATTGCAGGGTCCGTACGGGCCTGGAAAGTCTTGAAAAGTCTTGAGCTTCATTAGCCTTGAATTTAACCTATTTTGGGCAATTAGTCTTGAAAAGCCTTGAATTCCATTAAACTGTCCCCACTGATCCAAATTAGTTTGATATCACCATTCGCCCTTGTTTAGTTTTTTTCCCTGAAATCCAAATGAAAATAGTCTTGAATTCCTGTCAAAAACAGCCTTGAAATAGCTTTGAATTCCATATCTTCACATGTGTGCGGACCCTGTGATTGTGTCAGTTCTAACCCATTCACAACGCCACCTGTCACCACCACTGCGCTAGTGCCACAACCTACCCCCCCCCCCCCCCCCCCCCCCCACACACACACCCGCCTACCAACACACACACGTACACACCTCCACTATCCACACAGGATGTCGCTATGATACCATATATAGTGATTGTATACATGAGACTATCTCAAAAGGTGCTAAGCAATATGGGACAAAACTTTGTCCATTGTAACGATCAACAGACTATCTGCTTATGCATTTGCTCAGGATAAACTGATTTGTTTTTTACATGGTGTTTCATAATCCCAATAGAATACATATTGACTTGAAGCAAATGTCCTTGTGTTTTCAGTGTAACCGTTTCTCTGCTGTTTTGTGTCAATCGTTGCAATGGACAAAAAAAGAGAGAGTTATCACCTTTTGAGACAGGCTCATATATGTTTCCATAGGAGAATACTACTTATTAATGTGTATATATCTTTAATGTCTTTTCCGTGATGTCTTTAGCTGTTTTCACTTGCTAATGTTTGATTAGTAATCTTAATGTTTTTGTGAGATAGTTACGTCCTTTTGTATGGTGTTTTGCTATAGGAATGTATCAATCATAAATGTAGGGGGGGGTACCCTGGTGCAGGCTCTAATACAGGTGGGGTCATCAGTGGGTCGGCAACTATATTTTTAATTTTTTTTTTTAAAGGGAAGAATACCAAAATCAGGAATAACAGAATAAATCCCGTGTGACTACTCGCAGACGGTGGCAGTGCTCAGTGTGTGCAGCCCTCAAGATACATTACATAGGTGACATGTCATTTTTATAAGCTAACTTTTGCTGTATCTAAAGTTGAAAACACTACCAGCTTTTTTTGTTTGCTTGCATTCGCATCTGCAACAAGAAATTACCGTTCACCATTGCGAAGAAGCGTATGGAAGAATCTACCAATGTATTTAGTTCTGTTCCAGAACTATAGTACTACGGTAGTCTTTGTTTCAGGTGCACGTCTGAACAGAGTGCGGACAGCGCTTTCGACTTAACTTGCATAGTCCGATGGTTTTGAGTTTCTGTCATTTTCTGAGATAAATATATTAGGTTGATGTTTATAATCTACCTTACTTCAGTTTGAAGCAACTTTTATAATTAAATGGCTAAGTTTGGAGATATTTTAAATGGAAACATGTCAAATTAATTCTGGCAAGCATGCCGAAACTCTGAAACCATAGGCTTCAGCAGTAACAGATTCTATCAAATTCACTCAATGTGCCCTATATGGCAACAAAGGTTAATCTTTGCGCTTAAATGTAAACAGAGCTTGCATGCAGTTTCCATTGCAACACACGCTTTGAGCCTTTGCCTGGCCGTGTGCAAAGAAAGTCTGTATCGGATGGTTAAAGTTGCCTTGTCCGATGGTTTTGAGTTTCTGTCATTTTTCTGAGATAAATATATTGAATTGATTGTTATAATCTACCTTACTTTAGTTTGAAGTAACTTTTATTTTATACAGCTAACCTTTTAGGTATTTGAAGGGTAAGCATGTAAATTTAGTTTTGGCAAGCACATCAAAACTCTGAAACCATAGGCTTCAGCAGTAACAGATTCCATCAAATTGACTCAGTACGCCCTTCTTTGTGGCAATAAATTATGCTTAATAAGTGCATAAGTTAGACATGTAGGATAAAATCTAGATAATTGTTTTGGTTTTGAAAATCTGATGCTTTTATCGGACTATGCAGCTTTAAGCATGTCCATAATCCATGTATCGCAGTTCTTTGTGTTAATCTTTGTGCTTAAATGTAAACAGAACTTCCATACAGTTTCCATCGCAAAACGCAGCACTTCGAGCCTTTGCCTGGCTGTGTGCAAAGAGTCTTTATCTGATGGTTAATGGAAGCTTGACTGGGCTCGAGCTACCGCTCTAAGTACGTTATTTCTGAGTTGCTCCCCACGCCGACCCGCTAAGTACTATTATTAATCGAAGATGTAAACACTCTTAGCAGTTTTATTACATTTAAGCAGTTCTTATTATAAACTTCTCATCGGAAAGGCTGGGGAATAATAATGGCATAGAAGCTGTTAGCTTGGAGCGGATACAATTCCATGGGAGTGCATTGAATGGCTATCACATAGCCCTTTTATCATATTTAAACGGGTCCTATTATAAAACTTCTCATCGGAAGGTCTGTGGAATAATAATGGCTGAGAAGCTGTTAACTTGGAGCGGATACAATTCCATGGGAGTGCACCAAATGGCTATCACATAGCCCTTTTATCATATTTAAACGGTTCATCGGAAAGCCTGGGGAATAATAATGGCAGAGAAGCTGTTAACTTGGAGCGGATACAATTCCATGGGAGTGCACCAAATGGCTATCACATAGCGCTTTTATCATATTTAAGCGGTTCCTATTATAAAACTTTTCATCGGAAAGGCTGGGGAATAATGATGCCATAGAAGCTGTTTACTTGGAGCGGATACAATTCCATGGGAGTGCACCAAATGGCTATCACATTTTCACACGTGATATGACCGTAAATGTTGCCAGAACATAAAACTCCAATAACCAACCAACCATTTTCACACGTTGCATGGCATCCATATATTGTGTCAGAGAGCGTGTATATAGATGAGAGGGACAACTCGCATACTGGCCCATGTAACAGCTGTCGACTGTGGCGCTCCAAGTGGTGGTTGTTGAACACTTTATGACACAGCTGGCAAACTCAAGGCATTGTCAATGGTCGTGTGCAATCTTGCTACAGAAAAAGTGAAATATCTCTAAAACCACACCACCTAGAAGCAAATCGCATAGTACACATATAGAAAACATGTTTACCGAAAGGATTATATTAAATTTATAAGGTTACAGTTCTGGATTTCTATTAATTTTGAATAAAATAAACATTTTGCACTGCACGTACGGCAAACTCAATGCATTGTCAATGGTCGTGAGCAATCTTCCTACAGAAAAAGTGAAATATCTCTAAAACTACACCAAATAGAAACAAGCTGCTTGGTACACATATAGAAAACATGTTTACCAACAAGATTATATTGAATTTATAAGGTATGGGTTCTGGATTTCTATTAATCTTTAAAGAAAATTAATGGTTTGCACTGCGCGTACCGGCAAACTCAAGGCTTGTTCAACAATAACCGCCAGGAGCGCCACTGCAGCCTGTGTTACCTATTTTCACGGGAGTTGTCCCTCTCATCTATATACACGCTCTCTGATTGTGTGTAGACAGTTTTTGTTTTTTTAGCAACTTGGCGTACTGTATCTCAAATGGCGACTCGTATGCAAAATATTAGGACACTTCCGCCAGCCTTCAACGTTGCTTAATGCCCTCTCAAGGGACACTTCCGTCAGCCTGTGCCGCTGTTTGTAATATATTTAGTGCGTGTGTGTGTGTGTGTGTCACGTGAGTTTCAAATGCTCAAATGTTTAATCAAAATCTTGGTGACTGATTTCCTGACAATTGTCACTTCCTGCGTTAATGGATATTGTATAATTTAAATCTGTGCGTTCCTTCCGAGCTCAACATGCAATCTGACCGGAAGTGGTCTCAAGAGTATGTGCAGTCAGTCTACGTTGTTAGCAAATTTCACCGGAAATTGTCCAGACTCGCCATGTTGCCTTTGGGTGCTAGGTCTGAGAGTAACCACCCACCTGTCCGTACGTGTCGGGAGTTTGTCAACGTCTTTACGGTAATTGGTAGATAAAAGATTCACCCCGTACTTGCAGTAGGGGTGAACGACAACGTAGTCTAAATAGCAGCGAAAATCGCTTTAGTATGGAACAGGAGATGGAATCCCTGGTTCCAGTATCAAATGGCGACTTATATTGCCGCAGAGTTGGTGAAATGGGAGAGAATGCAAAAAGACAAGATGGCGACCATAAAATACTGTCGATTTCACTTTTAAAGTCCATTGAACTACATGTTTTATTATATTTTTCAAATCAAAAGTAGCTTGTAAATATTAAGATATATGTGAAGAATATATTTTGCTTCTTAAATTAAGAATTGATCTGTTCATTTCATTTACCCAGCATGTAGTTAATTTTGCGCCACGTTTTCTAATGTGTTGGTTTTCACCCCTACTGCAAGTATGGGGTGAATCTTTTATCTAGGTAATAGTAAGAGACGACTGTGTGGCTTCGCTTTATGCTCACTGGGAGTTGCCACCATGTCCATAGGGATAACTATTTTGTGCACAATTTCCTGGCTTCAATTTCTGGTCGTACCCCAAGTTTCTTTTTACTATCTTCAATTAAACGCTGATCGATTTTTTGTTTAAAGCCTGCATAGCATTGTTCGCTGTGGAAATATTAAACATTGTTCACATATTTTATAGATATGTTCTGATGTTCACAGTTTTATTTCTCTTTCGCGAGTTTGGCAGCGGGGAGGTTTTGTGCCACCCGAAAAAAAATAAGTGTCTTCAAAAACTGGGTTCCCCTTTATTGGAACCTATGGGCATGATTAACATTTTTATATGGAGCCTTTGTCAAATAAATGATCTTGGTGACATACTTTCTTTTGGTGTTTTTTTATGTATTCTCTAGGTATATAATAGTTTGGAGAATTGAAATGTGCACTCATTTAAGTACCTTTAATGGGTGTTCTTGTCCAGGTAACTTTGGTTGCTATGCCAGCAGTGCCGTATGTAATAGCGGAAAATAGCGCAAGCACTGACAAGAATTCTGGGGATGTTTCTTAGCCATCTTTTAGATAACTTTAATAGAAACTGCCCTGCGGCGTCCCTCTTCAAGTAGCCACCATGGGCACCTGCCTTTTTTTGGGCGGGAGTTTTATTTATCTGAACATATTATTTTGTCAGCGCAAAGCACAGCTGTCGGTACACCACTGCATACCAGCCATATCTAACAGGACCTAGTGTAAATTTCAGTGATAGTAAGACACTTAAAACTGCTTCGATGATGTTCAATGACAGTTTCAGTCATTCGCTTAGAAAAGAAGGCTGTAATATACCCTCTCCTTAGGAGTGAGTGCTAATATACTCATTCCTGGCTACAGCTGTACCGTCTTCGAATGACAACTCTGTATCAATACCAATGTTGTCTTGACTTAGTAGGTGTCCTGTCAATTAAGGAATCGTTAAAGGTGCATAGTCCGATGGATTTGAGTTTCTGTAATTTTCTGAGATAAATGTATTAGGTTGATCATTAGTATGTACCTTACTTTACTTTGAAGTAACTTTTATTTTAATTGGCTAACTTTTGAGATATTTGAAGTGCAACAATGCAAAATTAATGTTGCTAAGCATGCCAAAACTCTGACACCATAGGCTTATGCAGTAAGAGGTTTTATTCAAATGCCTCAGTGTACCCTTCTGTGTGGTGGCAAATGTTTAACAAGTGCACTAGTATCTAAGTTAAATATGTAGAATCAAATCTCGATTTTGTCTTTGTTTTGAAAATTTGATGTTTTCATTGGACTATGCCGCTTAAAAAAACAAAACCCACCAGTTTGTACATAGAAAGCATGTTCACACATGGCTCAGCTTCGCTAATCACCGGACTTGTTGAAGACAGGTATTACTGTATAACCGGATATGTGTAGCGTGTTAAGATATCTTAATAAGCTGACCTGTGTGTTAACAAATCGAATTTGGTGTAGTAATTTGTTATTAATGCTGTGTTGATTGATCTGCAACGCTCATTATCAGCTGTTCACTGTCACCAGTCTGATGCTGATACTTTTTGTTGTTTTACATCCTACCAACTCATCTTTAAACTATTGTCAAAAGTGGTCTTCTCTGGGGCAGAGTGGTTAGAGTGTCTGACTTTTTTCTAGGTCGGACTCCTAATCTGAAGGTCGGTGGTTCGATTCCCCGTGCCCCCACCTCTGCCACTTTGGATTTCCACCGCTGTGTATAACTTACAGTGTCATCAAAGGCCAGTTGCTCTCATACCATGTTTATGTGGTGTGGGAGGTTAAAAATCCCTTGGGTCGGTAAAAGTGTAGGCTCCGGCTTTCTATCGACAAACTGTCTAATGGTGCAAACAAGTCTATTCAGACTTATCCATGATATGCAGTATAAATCTTCAAAAACAATTCACAGGGAATCAATGGTCGGAACCCGTATCAATTTCACACTAATTATATATTCATGTTATATTTATTGTCAGTACATTTTATACTCACAATTTTAAGCCATTCCTTGAATTCCTTGAAGGGTGGTCATAATGTTGTAATTAGATCAAGTCTAGCATGACGTCATATGCACCCGTTGCCCATTTGGGTACTTCTTGGCTAAACGTCATAGACAATAAATGAACTGTTTTGAAATGAAGTGGACAACTAACCCATGTATTAAATGGTGACAGTTAAAATGGCTTCCTACCACTCTTCTTTATGGGGGGTTTGTAACCTGTCGGTTACAGGCTGCAGAACTGCAGCATTATAAACGGTACCAATAAATCTGTCCATTTTTGGCTGAAGTATAGATTTCCTGGTGTGGTGGTGGTGGTGGGGGAGTTCGTAGAAGTAGGGAGTACTTGACTACGATAACGACGAATCGTTGAAGTGGTACTGGGTCTCGGCAGGTCCGATTTTAGCAGAGCACTCGTATCCAGTCGCTGATGGGTTGGGAGGAGGGCGGGGGGGCGGGGGGAAGTGAACAATCCCTTCACTCTTGACTTCTGGGTTATTTGTAACCTTATGACGGTTACCGGTTGGACAACTGCAACATTATAGAGAGGCTCCGATAAATCGGCCCAATCTTTGGTTGAAGAATAATCTTCTGGTGGGACGGTTGTAGAAGCTGGGGGATGTCTGTACAACGATTAAATGACGGGTCGTTGGGGCGGTCCAGGATCACTCTGGTCCGTCGGTAGCACAGCAGACAGCAGCAAGGGTTTCCGAGGAAGGGCGGGTAAAGATGGGTCCAGCGGTGGTTCCAGCAACGAGAACAAAGCGAGAGAAACATAAAGGTAGAGGGCCCCACCCAAGCACACAACTCCCCTGGTAAGGGGGGAGAAGTATGCCTGTGAGGGGAAAAAAAGGGTAGAGTCTAGGAAAGAGAAATGAGAGTTGAGTCAAAGGACCGTGTCTATTTGCTCTATGGTAACCATCCAGCGAGCCAAAGACACGGACAGTGTAAGAGTAGAAAGTGAAATGCTGGCCGGCTCCCCTCCTGGAACTCTTTTTAGACATATCAAGGAGGAGCAAGGCCAAAGGAGATAGAAAGAGGTGTGGACGAAGTGTGGTCGGGATAGCAAGTGTGTGCTACCACTCTGTTAGTAGCTTTCGTTATAATCAGCTTACAAACTTATACAAAGGTGTTTTCCTATGGAACACATCACATGTTGCAAGGTGCTGCCCTCTAGTGAGCGACTAACTGATTGTGCTGAAAGGTAAGGTGAAACACCTGTTTTAATGCCTCGTATCGATGCTGCCTGACTGCCTTCCAAAGTTTAATCAAGTCCTTCAGGGTGATGGTTTTGGAGGTTAAAGGGTCCAGGTATGGACTACGGTGGTCAGTTGTATACTTGATACAAAATGCTCTCCCATGTTTTTGTGTAAAGCGAGTAACATTTAGGTGGCACAAACAAAATGCCAAATACACGCTATTAATGGTGTTGTCACATTACAACGCTTCTCGCCAACGCGCATTCTGACGTATGTGATTTTTTGGCGGAACGTCGGGATACGTCAGGAAGCGTTGTGCGCGAGTTAGGCACGCGTTTGTATTCGTTGATGGATGGCGACGTGCGTCATCGCACGTCAAAAGTTTTGGGCTTGCACAAAACTTTGGATGTTCGACAATGTCTCAATACGTTAAACGCGCTGGAAGGTCGTTATGCGAATGGTAGGCACACGTCGCGTGTGCATGAGGCTTGTTTCCACACGTTGCGCCAAACGGTTGCTTTTTGTTGTTTTATGTCCTACCAACATCTAAGGTCATACCAGGATGGCGCGCCAAACTTTTACCACAACGTCGGCCGTGCGCTACCAATACGTTGCGCTGACGCCGAAAAGTTTGACGTCTCTCGATGATTAAAAGTGATTTTGCGCATTGGCGGCGTGCCGGCAAGAAGCATTGTAATGTGACAGCACCATTAGTTGTGGAGTTTAGTCAATTCAAAGTTGCATAGTCTGATGGTTTTGAGTTTCTGTCATATTTTGACATACACATATTGGGTTCGTTATAATCTTCCTTCTGATAGCTTGATTATAAATGGCTAATTTTGGAGGTCTTTAAAATGAAAATTAAACAAATTAATTTGTGCATACATATAACAATGTTGACGCTATAAGCTTCAGCAATAACAGGTTCAATAAATTTGACTTTGTATTCCTTTTGATGCAACAACTGCTTGATAAGTGCAGTTGGATTTGTACAATAAAATCTAGTAAAGTGATTTAGTTTTGAAAATTGGATGCTTTTATCGGACTAGCTATAATAATTTTATTTTTGAATACTAAATCCATCAGTTGTTTTTTTTTTAAACCCACAGAAATTTGGCCAAATCGCTGGGAAAAGATCATTTTCTGCATATCCATATTTCTTAGACATAGTTGATTTGCTCAGTATTTGACTAGCAATCTAATAGTGAATAATTAATTCATCCATCTATGGACAGTTTAAAAGAAAGATATTGAAAATAATTAAAAGATGCCATTTGACACTGTATTTCCTATCACTCTCCCAACTGATACTTGGTTAGATAAATACGGAGAGTATAGCGAACGCAGTTGTCCAGATACACAACTGAGCACTTTAGCCGATAACTAGTTGCCGTTACCATTTGGGTGAATTAGGACCCCCACCCCCCACCAAATGTGATATATATATTGGTATACGCTGATAGTGCTGCGCCGTTTGAAGTATTTATTAGTGGTATACGCTGTTAGTCCTGCGGCTTCTGCTCCACGTATTAGTATAGATCTACACTGATGGTTCTGCGGGATTGAAAAATCCCGGAAATCCGCGCAAACGCGGAGATCTTTCATCCCTGCATGAAGAAGCCTCTGTATTACACGCCTTAAATAGGGTATATCAATCAGGTTGCACTAGACGACATGTCTCACGTCGTACAGTCGCTCGCTCACTCATCATATACCGAACCAAGGACTACCTTAACACTTAACAGTAACACTCAACATTGGCTCCAGTTGCTAAGCACAGAATAGATAGTCCATGGAAGTCTTTCATCTGGTTTTGGTTCTGTCATTTATTTATTCTCACCATCGTTGCACATGTCTGCTTTTGCCTTTGTGTGTATATAGAATGTAAAACTATAATATGCCGCTAGTGTTCTGAAAATAACAACCCTGAAAGGGGGACTATAACTTTAAAATCAGAGTCAATTTCAATTTGTTGATATGGACTAGACTTGGTCAGTTTTGTACTCTTGACGAGATGGCCGAATGTGTTGATTGCCAGCTTCCACTTTGACTGGCCGAGTTAAAACCACTGACTTTAAAGATGTATTCTTGTCACTACCTAACCTGATGCTTGGCATTACTAGGATAGTGCAAGGAGCAGTGGAATGAAGATCAATTTCCGCAATTGTAATTTGCTTAATTAACAAACGTAACAAAACAAGCTTCTCTCATGATGCTTGTTTGCTGTTGGTTTACTTTTAGCAACATCTAAGGTCATATCAGGACGGGTATCGACTTGTGACAGTGCACACTCATGGCGACTTTATAGTGCTGCCCCACTGGGAGACCAGGCTGCCAGCACCATGACCTGATATCCCACTCAGTCACATTATCCTGACACTGAGCCAACCAGTCCTTGCCCTACCCTAATAATGCCGAGTGCCTGGCTGGGAAGCGACAAGTATCAATTTTTAAGTCATTGGTTTGACTCGACCAGGGTTAGAACCCACGATCCCATGGTCTACAAACACGGGAGACGGACACTCTAACTTATTCGGCCACCCCGTCTGGTCTCTCTCATGATGTGTATTGGCAGTATTATATAGGTGGCACAAAGTAATATATACACTGTGATCAATTCTGTGGTGAATACCTTTTCCACATCCGTATTTCTGCAACGTGTCATAGTTCATTTGTAGTTCAATATTTAGCTCACAATAACTCCACTTTTAAAATAAAATTGAGAAGAAAAAAGACATTGCAAGCAACTGAAGTGCTTTCTCAACCCAATATGATTGTGGTGTTCTCTGTGGCAGAGTGGTTAGAGTGTCTGACTTTCTAGGTCAGAATCCTAATCTGAAAGTAGGTGGTTCGATTCCCCATGCCATTACCTCTGCCAATTTGGATTTCCACCGCTGTGTATAACTTACAGCATCATAAAGGCCAGTTGCTCTCATGCCATATCTATGTGGTGTGGGAGGTTTAAAATCCCTGGGTCGGTAAAAGTGTAGGCTCATGCTTTCTATTGACCAACTGTCTAAATTGTGAAAACAAGACTATTCAGACTTATCCATGATACTGATAGGCAGTATAAATCTTATACATGGGGTTATGCAAACATCTGCTGAAGAGCCTTTGTCGGGGTACAGAACTTGTTTGTTTAACAGTTGTTTTACAACCTAGCAACATCTAAGGTACCGACTTGTGACAGTGCGCACTCATGGCGACTTTATAGTGCTGCCCCACTGGGACACCAGGCCACCAGCACCATGACCTGATATCCCATCCTGACACTGAGCCAACCAGTCCTTGCCCTATCCTAATAATGCCAAGTCCAGAACTGGCCACCCTAGTCCAAATCCAGCTCCCTTCAATTCAAACTTAGAAACTTTTGAACATTTACCAATTTAAAGGGACCAGCTATAGCTCGCTGGGACACTGCCTGTACTCCGACAAATGCTCTCCAAGCACAACCTTGTTTAGTTTTTATGTTTAAATGAACCAAGTATGTGTGGGGAGAGTAGGGGACCAGGGCCATGCTAGTCTGAACTGCCAAGGCTGTTTGTTGTCTCCAAAATGGCCGCCCCCATAGGTGGCGGCCATTTGCAATGGAAAAGCTGCGCTGTGATTGGCTGAAATTGTGCCGGCAACAGGCTCACACAGTAACAAGTGTTGCTGGTTCCCAGTATCAGCAGCAATATATTAAGCCCAAATCTATTCAAAGCTCTCATATTTAACAGAATTACATGCTCAAAAAGTCAAATTTGGTCAAATTAATCACAAACTCGAAGCGATATTAACACCGTTGCTGAAATTTGGTTAAATTAAACCAAAAATCGACGTGATATTAATGCCGCTCGCCGGTAACAGGCTCAGCAGATCCCCCTGAGCCTGTTGCCGACGAGCACCACTATTTCCCAATATCTATTATTAATACGCGCCGTAGCAAACAAAGCAACAAGACTTTGACAACAACAACAATGACATTGATATATATATAGTTGAATGATTCATTCCTCTGGCGCTGCCCAGTAACTTCAAAGCAGCACTGAGCTGCATAAACACATCAAAGCAGCGCAGTGCTGCATAAACAACGTCGGCTTCACTGTCCCACCGGACCGTTTCACCAACGAATAACCTAGCCTCCGGCGCATTAGGCCACCATGTGGCACAAATCTTAACTATTTCCGAGTTCGTTTGTTTTCCATGCGGCGGATAGCTGGCGACTTTAACCAATGGTTCAAGCTGCATAGTCTAATAAAAGCATCAAATTTTGAAAAGCCATTTGATCCTACATATCTAAAATAGATATACTGTTGTTAGGAAACATTTCTTGCTGCATAGAACGGAACGGAATGGAAAGTCAATTCTATAGAACTTATTAATGTTGAAGCCTATGGTGGCCAGCATTTCGACGTGCATGAAAAAAACCACTAATTTGGCATGATTTCACTTCAGTTTTCACAAAAGTTACATAAACCTAATGTCAGGTAGCTCATAACGATCAACAATATACATTTATCTAAGCAATATGGCAGAAACTCAAAATCATCGGACTATGCAACTTTTAAGCTCGGTAGCTGAATGTAAAGCTGCATAGTCCGATGAAATATCAAATTTTCAAAAACCAAACCAATTACCTAGATTTGATTTGACATATCTAACTTAGGTTCTGATGAATTTATTAAGCATTTCTTTCTGCGTAGAAGGCAATACTGAGTCAATTTAACAGAACCTGTTACTGCAGAAGTCAATGGTGTCAAGAGTTTTGGCAAGCTTGCCAAAACTAATTTTCCATGTTTGCACTCAAAATATCTTAAAAGTTTACCATTTAAAATAAAAGTAACTTTGAGCTAATGTAAAGTAGATACTAGTTATCGATCTAATATATTTATCTCAGAAAAAATAGAGAAATTCAAAACCATTGGACTATGCAACTTTAATTGGTATGCCTGTCTAACATCTTAAGACAGAAAGCTCACTGGTCTGTTAATGAATTGCTGGATGTACTTACCAGCAGTACTGCCGACCCACGAGGGTATGTCATAATCAGCTATCAGCATTACTGGATGCGGTGGCCTAATCGGTAGAGCGCAGGCTTCCCGTGTGGAAAGTCGGGAGTTCGAATCCCAGCCGAGTCAAACCAATGACTTATAAAATTGATACCTGTCACTACCTAGCCTGGCCCTCTGCATTAATAGGATAGGACAAGGACTGGTTTGCACAGTATCAGGATAATGTAACTGTGTGGGATATCGGGTCATCATGCCAGCAGCATGGTCTCCCAGTAGGGCAGCACTATAGAGTTGCCTTATGTGCACTGTCATAAGTCGCTACCCGTCCTGATATGACCTTAAATGTTGCAAGGACGTAACATTCTAACAACCAATCACTCAACATTTAAACAGACCAGATATAGGTCGCTGAGACTAGTACTGTACTCCGACAAATGCTCTCCAAGCATACCTTTGCAGGTTTTCAGCTTATGTAACTGTATACGTGGGGGGGGGGGGGGTGCTGAAATTGGTTGCTACTGTTGTGTTGTAGTTAGTCCAGCAGCACTGACAAGGCTTTTATACCATATAGAGAAAAATGTTTGAATTTGCAATCTAAAATGCTAAATATAAAGTTCAAATGTTTATTTCTCATAACCAGCTACTTTTTGTGTGAATAATTGATTAAATCATGGAGATTAATAGACTTTAAAAGTTTAATTGAGAGCTTTCTGTGGCTGCCATCTTGGTGGTTGGTTGCCATGCCTTCCCCTGTGTGGGGAACCCCTCTAGGTCATGTGATGAGGGAATCCCACCTATGATGTCATTCATACATCACAGACCTCAACTCTCCTCCCACATGTTCAGTTGCAGGAACTGAAAAAAAACTAAGCAAAGGTATGTTTGGAGAGCTTTTGATGCTGGATTCGTTTGTATCTGGGTGAGGTATAGCCGGCGACTTTAAAGCTACCTAGTCTGATAAAAGCATCAAATTTTCACAAGCAAAACACTTATCTACATTTAAACCCGCATACCCAATTTAGATACTGGGATACCCATTAAAGTATTTGTTGCTACATTGAAAGGCATACTAAGTTAATTTAATAGAACCTGTTACTGCTGAAGCCTATGGTGGTCAGACAAGCGCATCAAAATTAATTTAGCATGTTTACACTTCAAATATGTCCTGCGTCAGTCATTCTAAAGTAAAGTTACTTCAAACTGAAGAGAGGTAGATTTTAATGATCACAATAGCATATTTAAACTTGTCACTGTTTAATTTAAACGTCATGGGTTTAAACCACCATAACTCATCAAACTAACGCAGAAAGACTGGAGAAGTGCTGTTGAATTTCAGAAACTATAGCACTAAATTTCTACAACTTAAAAATTTTGAGAGCCCAAAACTCCAGAGAAACTGCAGTTCTTTTCTTTACCCGTCCCATCTTTTTTGTTTGTTTTGTCTATAACGCAGATGTTGTTGGTTGTTCTACGTTCCTACTCATTCGAACATCCTATCTTGTACTGTTATTAGAGTATAAATCTATATTGTGATGGACAGAAAAGAAAGCAGCATTTTGTGTTTGTTGTTTTATTTGATCCAAATAACAAGTGCTTATTAATTTTCGAACTCCAACATACAATTTGCAATCCTCGATCAGATACCTATTTGAAGGTAATTAATACCGAGTAACAAACAATTTCTGTTATCGGGAATTCATTGTTTTACCAGTTTAAAGATAAAACCACAACTAGCATATCGCTGAACCATACCCACTTGTGCTGAGAAGTCACTACTGAAGATTGGTCGTCCTTTTTTATTTTCTTTCTTTCTTTCTTTCTTTCTTTCTTTCTTGTCTACAAAAGGTCATCGATGAAATTTCTGGGGGGAAAAAAGGTAAAGAAATAAATCACATAACCTGTGGGTTAAATCTCTTTGCTTAATTATTTATAATTCAAATACAGTATTTATAAATAATTAAACTTAGCTGAAATGGGATGATATAGAAGTTAGATGTAAATAGTTTGAAAGTCAGAGAGACCTCACGTGTTTGTGACGTCACGCCGACATCGAGAAGGCGTTAGAAACCATTAAAAAGAACTAAATACAGATTGGCTCAGTTCGGATTAGTTATAAACCTACTTCTGGTCTTCAGTGAGTGCGAACCCCTTGGTTATGTCGGCCGCAACCTGGTCTACCTTCGGGTAGGCAGTGTCTGCCATGAGCTGAAGACATTTCTAAATGAAAAACAACTATTTTGTACAAATTATGATTAGGCCAAAAAGAAAGAAAAAAGTGATCGTCCTGCCCGTGCCTGAAAAATCGCCCCCCCCCTGATTATAATTATTTTAAGGTTTTTTTTTAACTGTTAAAAAAGCATCGGGCTAGCAGCAATTCAACTTTCGTAAGCACACAATTGAAACTTCTAGAACTGCATGATATAATAAATTTTGAAATAAGAATAGTGTTCATTGTTTGACTGAAAACATTGTGATGTGTACATGAATGACATGTGATCCTTTTATCAGTCTAAGGGGGTCCAATATTTATTTTTAAATACTGAAGGAAAAAAACACTCTCCTGACCTTGATTTATGTGATCAAAAGGATGATCACTAACTTTTTATATTTTTTATTTATTATTAGTCTGTTGCACCACAACCTACAACCGAGAATCAGGCCACAGACGCACCTCAATCAAAATAATGTCTCAGTGAGTGAGTGGACGATTGGGGTGTTTGGTCCTAACAACACCCAAGGTCATATCAATATGGTGACAGAATACACGTGTGTGGTTTTATAGTGCTGCCCCATTGAAGTAAAGGCAGGATAATACGATGAGCCAACCACCTATGGTCCCACCTCACATTCTAGTTATGGCCCCCTACCAATCACTGCGTACACCCGCTTGGACATATGCATAATGTGGGAATTTTAATGTGTTAATTTAAGTGAGTATTGATTATTAAATATCTCCTATATATTTATTTTTTACATTCATAGTAATGGAGAATAACTGATTTGGAAAAAAAGTAGTTTAAAATTTGTTTGTTTGTTGTTGTTTTAAGTCCTAGCAACATCTATCAGGACGGGTACCGACTTGTGACAGTGCACACTCCTGGTGACTTTATAGTGACGCCCCAACTGGAAGACCAGGCCACCAGCACCATGACCTGATATCCCACTCAGTCACATTATCCTGACACTGAGCCAACCAGGCCTTGTCCTATCCTAATAATGCCAAGCACCAGGCTAGGAAGCAACAAGTATCAATTTTTAAGTCATTGGTTTGACTCGACCCGGGTTCGAACCCACGATCTATCCAACACGGGGGACGGACGCTCTAACTCCTTCGGCAATCCCGTCTGGTAGTTTAAAAGTAGACCACTAAAACAAATATCAACGTTGTTAATGTATTAATCGAAAGGAATCCTGATTATTAAATATATTCATATATTAATTCATTTATATACATTTCTTCATTTTTACGTTCTGAGAAATGGAGCAGAAAAATTTGTGGTTTAAAAAAAAAAAGTCTAATTAACGTGTTTATTCAACTGAAACAGTGAAAGCCCTTTATTGAATATCTTTATTCAGTGATTAATTAATTTAGATGTCTTTCTTTTACATTCATATAAATGGAGCACATCCGATGAATAAAACAAAGTAGTACATGTCTTTTGCTGAGCGACTCACCAGAGCAAAATCAGCATCCTTATTCTCTATACACGCTTTGGCCAACGATACTAGCGAGTCCTCACTGTGAATAGAGAAGCGTTCCAAGTTGTCAACATTTTCATGGTAGTACAGAGAGTACTACTTTTCCAGACCCCCGCCCCTCCCAAATAGTACACATCAACATTTTACTACAGACTCCAATATTTTGGGAGGTCATTGGAATAAATAATGAAATAACAGAATCTTCGTTGAACTCTATAAGACTTCTCCATTATGAAGTATTTTTATACCAACTAGTGTGTGGGGGGAAAATACATTGTGCTGTTCTCTGTGGCGGAGTGGTTAGAGTGTCTGACTTTTTTCTAGGTCAGACTCCTAATCTGAAGGTCGGTGGTTCGATTCCCTGTGCCCCATCTCTGCCAATTTGGATTTCCACCTCTGTGTATAACTTACAGCGTCATCAAAGGCCAGTTGCGCTCATACCATGTCTATGTGGTGTGGGAGGTTAAAAATCCCTTGGGTCGGTAAAATTGTAGGCTCGGGCTTGCTATCCACAAACTGTCTAATGGTGAAAACAAGTCTATTCAGGCTTATCCATGATAGGCAGTATAAATCTTCAACAACATGAAGAGTTATCGTTTGAAGACAGGTACTACTGAACACAATGTGTGTTATTTAGTGTTGTGCCCCACGAACCTACTACATTATTAATAATAAGCTGGAGGAGATGCAGATATTTTTTTTAAGTACATAAATTAATTTTTAACGCTTGAGATTAGTTAAATCATACCTTGGGAACCTTTCTATGTTGAGTTTGTTGTTGTCATAAATATTGAAGAAGTTGCTGGAATTAAGAGAACAACATGTTATATTACTCACGGCGAATAGCTACGTGCGATACCGGAAGCAACGATTTGAACCAAATAGAAAGAGTTGCTTATTTCTTAAATTTGACATCAGTCTGAAGCAAAGTTGTTAAATTAATAATTTAATTGATATTTTTGAGACATTCATAAAGGCCGTCACATTACGGCGTATGGCGGGAGCGTATTGAAAACCTACGTAGGTCCTGCACGTGCCAGCCTATGATGACATTTGGTGACCTTTCGGATGGTTTTGAGCGTATGTGGAACCTACGAGGAGCGTATGGGAGCGTGCTGTGACATTTTTTGACAGTATGGGCCATACGCCCTCATAGGTCGCGTTTTTTTTAGCATGCACAAAAAAAATTGGACGGACGGATTTATGAAAGCGTATGGCGGCGTATGCCTCATACGCTTCACATACGCCGGCATCTGGCGGCGTATGAGTAGCGTATGAGTAGCGTATACGGCGTATGCCGACGTATATGACGTAACGCGCTTACGCCGCCATACGCTCCCGCAAAAAACCCTAATGTGACAGCCCCTTTACATCACATTGGTATCCTAACTCTATTAACTAAGTTTTGTTTATGTATTCATCTATTTTTTAGAGTGTAGGGGAAAAAATTACAATAAGGGATCGTCCAAATCTTCGAGTGTTGGGGGGGGGGGCATTCAACTTTTCAACTTTTTCGTTGTTTGTTTGTTGTTGTTGTTTTACGTCCTAGCAACATCTAAGGTCATATCAGGACGGGCAACTTTTTCAGTCACACTCTGATAAGATGTTGATGTTTACTACTTTGTGGGGAGATGGGCGGGGCGAAGTGGTACTCTTTGTGCAACTTTTTCAGTCACACAAAGAGTACCACTTCGCCCCGCCCATCTCCCCACAAAGTAGTAAACATCAACATCTTATCACAGAGCATGCAAGTGGTTTATGTTATATCAACATTTTATTAAACCTTAAAAGTCTTACATGACGGACAGATCTTCTCTGCAACCCTCCCCCCCCACCCCCTACCTCCTCATACATTTTGTTAAAAAAAAAAAAATTCAAAGAAGAAAAGTTTAATACTTTGGCTGACCTTTAAACTTAAGTATTCAAGTTCAAACTGAACTTACCGTGCGCCCTCAAAGTCTCCGCCATTAATGCTGATCTGGACCAGGTCTCCAATCATAGTCCCTGTCAACCTGTTCAATAACGGAACAGCGTTATCTACAAACCGTCCTTGGCTTTAATCTACCAGTGCAACAGTGGAACAGCGTTATCTACAAACCGTCCTTGGCTTTATTCTATCAGCGCAACAAGGGAACAGCGTTATCTACAAACCTTCCTTGGCTTTAATCTATCAGGGCAACAATGGAACAGCTTTATCTACAAGCTTTCCTTGCCTTTAATCTACCAGTGCAACAATGGAACAACGTTATCTACAAACCTTCCTTGCCTTTAATCTACCAGTGCAACAATGGAACAGCGTTATCTACAAAACCTTCCTTCGCTTTAATCTACCAGTGCAACAATGGAACAATGTTATCTACAAACCTTCCTTGCCTTTAATCTATCATTGCAGCAACGGAACAGCGTTATCTAAAACCGTCCTTGGCTTTAATCTATTTGTGCAACACCGGAACAGCCGGATCTACAAAGCTTCCTTAGCTTTAATCTATCAGTGTATCTAGGTTGTTGTTATAAATGTCAAGTCACTGTTCTTCCAGCCATGTGTTTTGCTTTTATTCAAACAAAATTTTAAGCAGTTTTATCCGAGTATACATACTGAAAAGGCCGTAAGCGCCTTGTCAGCTTCTCCTCCTCGAACTTCTCATGGATGATTTGGCATATTTGCAAGAAGATGCCCTGAAGCTAGAAAAAAAATGGAAACAGATGTTGAAACAAAACCGGCACAATCGACGGTAATTGTCTCATGCTGCCCTATGGCAGGGGTAATTTACCCACGTGAGATCTGTCCCACCCCATAGGGCCCCAGGTAGCGGGCTGCCACCTATCCACCAGGACTAGTATATTTAACACGGTCCTTCCACCATTCGGTTATACGACGCACCTATCGCGGATTGATATCAAATTAGACGAAGCTGCATAGAGGCTGAGGCTTGTGTTTGATAAGGTAGATAATAATGAGTCTTTCCACCATTAGGGTTACACGACGCACATATCGCGGATTGATATCAAATTAGACGAAGCTGCACAGAGGCTGAGGCTGTAGTTTGATAAGGTAGATTATAACAAGTCTTTCCACCATTAGGGTTACACGGCACCCCTATCGTAGATTGATATCAAATTAGACGAAGCTGCATAGAGGCTGAGGCTGTAGTTGGTAAGGTAGATTATAACAAGTCTTTCCACCATTAGGGTTACACGGCGCATCTATCGTGGATTGATATCAAATTAGACGAAGCTGCATAGAGGCTGAGGCTGTAGTTTGATGAGGTAGATTATAACGATTCTTTCCACCATTAGGGTTACACGGCGCACCTATCGTGGATTGATATCAAATTAAACGAAGCTGCATAGAGGCTGAGGCTGTAGTTTGATGAGGTAGATTATAACGAGTCTTTCCACCATTAGGGTTACACAGCGCACCTATCGTGGATTGATATCAAATTAGACGAAGCTGCATAGAGGCTGAGGCTGTAGTTTGATAAGGTAGATTATAACGAGTCTTTCCACCATTAGGGTCACACGGTGCATCTATCGTGGATTGATATCAAATTAGACGAAGCTGCATAGAGGCTGAGGCTGTATGTAGTTTGATAAGGTAGATTATAACGAGTCTTTCCACCATTAGGGTTACACGGCGCACCTATCGTGGATTGATATCAAATTAGATGAAGCTGCATAGCGACTGAAGCTGTAGTTTGATAAGGTAGATAATAACGAGTTTGTTTGTTGGAGTTTTACATCCTGGCAACATCTAAGGTCATATCAGGACAGGTACCGATTTGTGACAGTGCGCACTCATGGCAACATCTATAGTGCTGTCGGACTGGGAGACCTGGCCGTTGGCACCATGACCCGATATCCCAGTCACATTATCCTGATACTGTGCTAACCAGTCCTTGTCGTATCCTATTAATGCAGAGCGCCAAGCTAGGAAGCGACAAGTAAAATTTTTTATAAGTCATTGGTTTGACTCGATGGGGAATCGGACCCCGATCTCCCACACGCGAAGCTTGTGCTCTACCGATTTGGCCACCAAGTTCGCTAGATTATAACGATCAACCTAATATATTTATCTCAACCAAAATAGCACTCCACCATGACCCCATATCCCGCTCAGTCACGTTATCCTGCTACTGTGCAGGGTAGTCCTTGCCCTCTCCTAGTAATGCACAGCGCCAGGCTAGATATTTCTAAGTATCGATTCTGGAATTCGAAATCTCGACCTTCCGCACAGGGAGCCAGCACTCTACCGATTTGGCCCCCGCTACCGGTACTATCCCGTGAATTAATGGTACTAAATAATCAATGTCAAAGCAAATGATATTAATTATTCATAATCTTCAGGGCCAGTGGTACTAAGACGATGCATTTACCTGGTCGTCCTGTTTTTTCTTCCCCATTATAGTCAGCAGTTGCTCGATCAAATCTGTACGACGGACATAGTCGAACAGCACCAGATCTGCATAACACACACAATTTCATTTCACAGGGATACAGGTTCTGTAAACATGTGAAGATATAGAATTCAAGGCTATTTTAAAGCATTTCAAGGCTGTTTTTGATAGGAATTTAAGACTATTTTCATTTGAATTTCAGGAAAAAACAGCAATGGCAATTTCAGACTAATTGAGATCAATGGGGACAGTTTAATGGAATTCAAGGCTTTTCAAAGCTAATTACCCAAAATTGGTTATATTCAAGGCTTTTCAAGGCCCTTAAATGGGGCAAATGAAGTTCAAGACTTTCCAGGCCCCGTACAGAACCTGGAGATATTTAATCAATACCATATATACATTTATTAACCAAGAATCTAGTAGTGAGTTTGTTGTGAAAGATTTTCATTTGATTTTTTTAAATAGCATGTACATTGAACAAATCCATGTTAGTCTCATAAGATTATACTAGTATTGATAGCATGAACTCATCAAACGATTATACTAGTCAAACTGGTACAGAGAATATATAGAGCATGGACTAGATATGGGGAAGATACTAGTACAAAAAGTAAATATAGCACAGTTGGTTGGTTGGTTAGTTGTTGAAGAAGTTTTACATCCTGGCAACATCTACGGTCATTTCAGGACGGGTACCGACTTGTGACAGTGTACACTCATGGTGACTCTATAGTGCTGCCCCCTGGGATACCAGGCTGGCAGCACCATGACCTGATATTCCACTCAGTCACATTATCCTGACACTGAGCCAATCAGTCCTTGCCATACCCTAACAATGCCGAATAATTTTTTAAGTCATTGGTTTGACTCGACCAGGGTTCGAAACTCACGATCTACCAAAGCAGGGGATGGACGTTCAACTCATTTGGCCATCCCGTCTGGTCTAACCAGAAAAGGGGTCAGGTACTGGTACAGAGAGTAAATACAGCATGGACACAACAGACCAGGGCCGCGTTCAGAGGACGTCGTGGCGATGCTTTTTGGCCTATTTGCGTTCAGGGTGCGTCGCGGCGACGCCTCCCTTTTCATTCTGAAGCTGAAAGGCACCTCGAAAATGGCCGCCACATTCAGTGGTTTCAGCCAATCACAGCGCAGCTTTTCCATTGCAAATGGCCACCGCCTATGGGGGCGGCCATTTTCGAGACAACAAACTGCTTTTGCCATTCAGACTAGCGTGACGTCATGGCCATCTCCAAGGCACCTTCGAGACGGAGCCTGAACGCGGCCCAGATATGGGGAAGACACTGGTACAAAAAGTAAATATATCATGGACTCACCTGACCAGATATGGGGTAGGTACTGGTAGCCCTCATTGAGCTCAATAGCTCTGAACAGCTCATCATATGCTGAAAATGTTGGCGTGTACATCTAAAACATCACAACAATAGAACAGCCATTAGTTAAAACAGATCGTTATTCAAAGACAAACGAAATGTTTACAATTCATTACTGTATATACTCGAATATAAGTCCAGGAGATTTATCACCAAAAAAATCTCCTATTCTGATGTCTTATACTCGCGATCACCCCCCCCCCCCCCACACCCTTCAAAGGAGCCCTTTCTGACAGAATTCTTTTTCTTGTGTCCACTTTAACACCATAAGCGACCTGGTAACCCAGGAACTCACTGTGATTTAAGGATTTAAGATTTAAGAATGAAACACAGTCATCACGTCAACACAATGGATACTATTTTATTTGGTAAAGTGATCAAAAGTCAAACAAAATGTTTTTAACGTATAGTTTATACAAAATCAACAGAACTTAAGTTTGCCCTCCTTCGACAATGACTTGACCTCCTGAAGCTCGACCTATAGTCTGGTTAGGCCTAATTCCAGATAGTTCCTTCAAAAATACCCCTAGACTTATACTCGAAGTCGACTTATATTCAAGTATATACGGTAAGTTATCATATATCTTAAATGGGCTGTAACACGATAGAAACAACTTTAGTTATTCATCATTATGATCATATAAGACTAGTCAGTATTTGTATAGCTTGAAACAATCTCGAGAAATTATTTAAGGCTCGACCATGGTCTGAGTGTCTCTGTGGTCAAGCAGTGGCTATTCATGTAATTCAGCCTTAATGACTCCTCGATGACGTAGCCAGTCTGACGTAGACTAGGAAATGAAAAGTAGTGCAAACCTTAATATCCAGGGATGAAAGTGGTCTCCGGGAAAAAAAAGTGGAAATGCTGATATTCTCCCATAGGTTTAGCATTGTCAGGGAATCACGGAAAATTCCCGGAAGTTGGGTATCATATATATTGGTATACGTTGATAGTGCTGCGCCGTTTGAAGCATGTATTAGTAGTATACACTGATAGTGCTGCGGCATCTGCACTACATATTAGTATACGCTGATGGTGCTGCAGCGTAAAACAGTAGAGCCTATATGTTAATCGTGCTGCGGGATTGAAAAATCCCGGAAATCCGTGGAATCGCGGAGATCTTTCATCCCTGAATATCGCTTCATGTAAATTTGAAGGTTTTTGAGTATGCCTTATAACCTAAGTAAGCCCACACTTACCCGTCCCTGTGGTACATCACAGAACTATTATAGTAATAATAGCTATGGGGTACTAGGAGCCTATTGGTGCTGGTCAGACCAATCGCAGCCTACTTGATTCGAGCTCAAATAGCCCTTCTAATAAAAGGCAGATCATAAGTAGTTCAGTAAGAATAGGGGAGGCTGCAAAAACCATTGCAATCTTCAAAATGACAACAATAATTGTGTCCCTCACATGGAGTTTTAAAATGTCATTTCAAATAGTGCCGCTCACATGGGGCTTTCAAAATGTCATTTCCAATTGTGAAAGTCAAATAGTGTTTTTTTAAATGCCATCTATAATTGTGTCACTCACATGGATTGTTTCAAAATGTGTTCTATAATTGTGTCACTCACATGGTGCTTCATCTCATTTATAATTGTACAAGTCACATGGTATTTCAAAATGTCATCTACAATTGTGCCACTAGTATGGAGTGTTCAAAATGTCATCTACAATTGCACAACTAACACAGTTTTCAAAATGTCATCTACAATTGCGTCACTAACACAGAATATTTCAAAATGTCATATACAGTTGTGCCACTGACACGTACTGTTTCAAAATGTCACCTACAATTGTGCCACTAACAAGGAGTGTTTCAAAATGTCATCTACAATTGTGCCACTAACACAGTGTTTCAAGATGTCATCCACAATTGTGCCACTGACACAGTGTTAAAATGTCATCTACAATTGTGTCACTAACACATAGTGTTTCAAGATGTCATCTACAATTGTGCCACTGACACGTAATGTTAAAATGTCATCTACAATTGTGCCACTAACACAAATTGAAACAAAATGACAATTGTGCCACTCACATGTGGTGTTATCCGTTCGTAGACTTCCATAACTTTATCGATTTGCTCAAACATGCATAGAGTGCGTAGGAAGAAAGAACTGCAAGAAACAAGAAACATGTTTATGATCATCCATTGAAGTGGTTGTGCTCATACTATCCATTTGCCATTTTACTTTCACCATAGCCAATATACTTCTACATGAAGTGAAAGATGAATACGCTTCGACACTCTCAGGAAAATATGTGCATAATTGTACGGCCTAGGAAGTATTGATTATCAAATACAGTAAAACTTCTCTAACTGACCAGCTCCACAGATCGACCACTCCCCTATATCGATCGCTTTATTTGGGTCCCAATAATACCATTGTAACCATATTCTAACCCTCTAAACCGACCACCTCCCTAAATGGACCACTTAAAGTCGTTCCCAAGGTCTGTCGATTTAGAGAGGTTTTACTGTATATGCATATGACAAAAAAAGGTCTATTTTCAGGTCTTTATTCTTTTTCATTATCGAAATTGTGCCAACGATAGCCCAAAGTGGGAATTACACCAGTGCACATGGAGTGGAGTGTGTTCTGTTCATGTGCTCATTGATCCATATCAGACTAAACCATATTTTCAAATAACACAAACAGGAGGAGTAGGAATTGTGCCATGTAGAAGACTTGAGACACTTCCGTCTATTTGTGGAATAGAAACACATTCCAAGTAAGGCTTTGTAACTGTTGTGGAGTGCAAACGAGAGGAACATTGCACCTAGAGCGGGACTCGAACACACACCTCTGCCATTCCGGCTAGCCGTGCTTAATCACGCCTACCTGTGTATGTAGCATTTCACCTGAGAAGCTAAGTGCACCTCACTACATAAGCATGCAAATAAAAGAAATCTTTTCTCATGAAAACACTCGCAGATCTGGTATAGACTGGAGCTGGTCCGACAAATGCTCTCCAAGCACACCATTGCTTAGTTTTTCAGTTTATGCAACCAAAGTTTGTTTTATTTAACAATGCCTCTAGAGCGCATTGATTTTTTATCATCAGCTATTGGACGTCAGACATATGGTCATTCTGACATATTTCTTTGGGGGAAACCCGCTGCCGCCACATAGACTACTCTTTCTGATAAGCACCAAGGGGTCTTTTATATGCGCTTTCCCACAGACAGGACAGTGCATACCATAGCCTTTAATGAACCAGTTGTGGACCCCTGGTTGGAACCGAATATGTGTGTGTGTGTGGGGGGGGGGGGGGGGGGGGGAGAGTGCTGAGGTATGTACTCCTGCTTAATGTGTGAGTGACATCATGGGTAGGATTCCCTTGGATTTCTACACTCTCTACCATTGGGATGTTTCAAAGCAAAAGGGGTTCTCCAGTTTGTGGGGAAAACCCCTCTAGATTATGTGATAGGGAATCCACATGTGATGTCATTCATATATTACATTTAGAGTTTGTTTGTTGGCTCTCCTGGGACGACTTTAAGGTTTCAAATAGATCCGAAACTGGAAACGATCGCGCCCACATGGTTATGGGAAGGGGAGCAGGGGAGGGGGGGGGGTATTAGAACAAAAAACACATGGGAATAAAACAACATATACATATATACAAACAAAATATATTATAGGATTAAGATAATATATAATTCTAAACAAGTTCTTTTTGTCTATGCATATATAAAATATTTCTCTAATCCTATAACAAAAATGTTTATATATAAATTAGAAAATTAGAGTATTACTGGAAACCTTTACTGACTGGTAGAGTCCTTGCTTGAAGCCCCCACCCAGGAGGGAGAAGTTGTTGTCAGTGTTGAGAAGATCGTCGATCTTGTAGGCGAGATCCAAGTCCTTTAGGTTTGCGTAACACTGCCAAAAGGAAAGGAAAGGAAAGTTTGTTTTATTTAACGACGCCTCTAGAGCACATTCATTTTTATCATCAGCTATTAGATGTCAAACATATGGTCATTCTGACATATTTCTTTGGAGGAAACCTGCTGCCACCACACAGGCTATTCTTTCCGATAAGCAGCAAGCATATACTATACTATACAGTCCAGTCTTTGATGAACCATTTGTGGACCACTGGTTGGAACGGAAAATAGCCCAAACTGCAAATGGGTCCACTGAGCAGGATCGATAGTATGACCGACACCTTCACAGGTGGACACGCTACCACCTGAGCTACATCCCGCTCCCCCCTGTGTAACACTGATAATCAAATGACACCATTCTCAGACTTGACTAGAAAGTCACTATAGTGAAACGCTCATGGATCAATTTGTTATTTATATGTAAATTTTAGAAGGGAGAAAATAGAAAACAATATGTCTCAGACCTGACTAGAAAGTCACTATAGTGAAATGCTCATGGACAGGACAGTTCCTTGATTTATTCTACTTAGAGAAAATGGGATACAATTATATTTTAGTCATAAACTAGGTTTTACTCTAAAGCAATGAGTTTTGAAAAAAAATGTTTTTAGTCAAACTATTATTTTCTGCATAACCAATGATGTAAACTATTGACCATGTAATCATTTAAATACCTGGATTAATTTAATCGCTGATTTTAATTTCATATTTTTGGAAGTGGTGAACAGTGCTACGTGTATAATCACATCTTAAGGAATACAACTTGTGAATTATAACTCGCAAAATACAACTCATAGGTTTAAATCATTTTGTGCTTGCAATGAAATAGTATTTTACCTTTGACATAGCCGTTGCAAAGAATTCATCTGAAATTATACAACATAGATTTAATTGTATTCAAATATTTAAAGACAATTAATTCATTTTAAATAAAAAAGATCATTATGTTAATCAGGAAATCGTTAATAAAACATTAAAATTAGTTTTTGGTTGGTTGATTGTTGGAGTTTTACGTGCTGGCAACATCTAAGGTCATATCAGGACGGGTACCGACTTGTGACAATCTTGGCGACTTTATAGTGCTGCCCCACTGGGAAATGAGGCTGCTGTCACCACGACCCAATATCCCACTGTCACATTATCCTGACACTGAGCTACACTTGCCCAATCATATTAATGCTGAGCGCCAGGCTAGAAAGCGACAAGTATCAATTTTATAAGTCATAGGTTTGACTCGACCGCGAACCGAATTCCCGATCTCCCGCACACATATAGAAGTGTGAGGAGAGGGTTAAGTTGAGGTCACGACCTCCACCCATGCCTTCCTGTGTGTGTGTATGTGTGTGTGTGTGTGTGTGTGTGAGAGTGAGTGAGTGTGTAGTGGGTGAGTGAGTGTGAGTGAGTGAGTGAGTGAGTGAGTGAGTGAGTGAGTGTGTGTGTGTGTGTGTGTGCGTGCGTCTGTCTGTGCATCTGTATGTCTGTTTGTGCGTCTGTATGTGCATCTGTCTGTCTGTTTGTGCATCTCTCTGCCTGTTTGTGCATCTGTCTGTCTGTGCGTGTGTGTCTGTTTGTGTGTTTGTCTGTCTGTCTGTGCATCTGTCTGTCTGTGCGTCTGTCTGTATGTATGTGCATCTGTCTGTCTGTGCATCTGTCTGTGTATCTGTTTGTCTGTGCATCTGTCTGTCTGTGCATCTGTCTGTATGCATCTGTCTGTAGGTGCATCTGTTGGTGCAAGCAGCTGGGACCCACAGCCTCCCACACGGGAAGCCAGCCAGCGCTCTTAGCAATTAGGTTATCCCATCTGGTTGTATCAAAGTAACACTGCACATTTGGATCGGATTCAAGCACAAGACAAACCCGTGGGTTTCTTCTAACAATAGAAATATTTTACCAAAGAAAAAAACAAATATTTGATGGTATACTTACAGTCGGCCGGCTCATTTCCGACAAGTTCCTTCCCTTTAAGGTAGTCCACTATCTGTTCGAGCAGGTTGCTTGTCACGTCTAGCATGTAATGGCGGAGAGGGTGTGTGCATGTGTGAAAGGAACAATAGGAATATCGGTTACTTGTACGATATTAAAAAATATATATATTAAACAAATATATATTTAAACAAATATATATTAAAAGTATATATTTAAATATATATATTAAAAATGATATATTACAAATTATATATTAAAAAATACATATTAAAAAATGAATTTAATTACCAAATTCAGGGATCACATTCGCCTCCAACAACAAGAATTGGAAATCTGTCTCCAGGTAAAATTTTCACTCGCTGTTAAATATAGGGGAGAATCAAGATATACAAACTATTCCTAGTCACATTCGACTATAATAACCAGGCATAAGTAGTTATGTTGATCATGTTACTGCCCCTTTAATACTATGCAAGACAGGGATCAGTTAGTTATGTCAGCTACCGATAGAGGCGCTGCCCACATACGCGTCGCTTCTCCCCAATTAAGATATTTTCTAAATTACAACAGATCTGAGTTTATCTCAGCAAGGTCTGTTGAAAGAGCTTAAATTTATACTGTTTGTTGTGTTTTCAAGTTTCAGCTGATATAACTAGATCAGTCGCTTCCAACGACAAGATAATCGGAAATCTGACTTTTCGTCAATTTGACAGTGTTGAAGATAAGTGGAGAAATGACTTGTATGAACAAGAATAAATTGGAAATCCGCCGAAAATTGGAAATGCAACATCCACGAAGACAGTTCTACAATCAGTACTTATTCCAACAGCTTTCTACTAATTTAAACGGATTTTTACAAAAGAATCCTCTAGTGTCACTAAGTGTGACTGACACTGGTCAACATCCAGTTCAGTCGAGGTGGGCCCAGACCGCACCGCCAGTACAGTGTTCCGTCTTATGGAGTATAACAATAATCATACTAATAAGTAATATTCCCTTCTGTACCTTTATACTCGCATAATACGTTATACATCACATATTTATCTGAATAAACAACACCATAAATATATAATTATGTATATACCCAATACAGGGCCGCGTTCAGGGTCCTTCTCGGAGGCGCCCGTGACGTCACACTAGTCTGAACCACAAAGGCAGTTTCTTGTCTCGAAAATGGCAGCCCCCATAGGCAGTGGCCATTTGCAATCGAAATGCTGCACTCTGATTGGATGAAACCACTGCATGTGGCGGCCATTTTCGAGGTGCTTTTTGTCTCCTATCTGAAAACGGAGGCATCGCGGAGACATCGCCGCGACGCACCCTGAACGCAAATAGGCCAAAAAGCATCACCGCGACGTCCCCGAGACGTACCCTGAACGCGGCCCTGGTCTTCCAAGTTCCACTGGTCCTTGAGTAAGTACTGAAGCTGAGACCCAGCACGCCAGGTCGCAGCTACAGCTTATAAAGTTATACACTGGAACTCTGCCCCCCCCCCCCCAACCGTCCTACCCTGCAGTATCGAATCTACATAATCTCACTTTGCACCTACCTTCTTGTAACCAAATTTGATAGGATTATTGCCATGCATTGGATTCTAATGTAGCTTGTAGTAAAATTGTCCGAGCTAATATTTTGTACGCAAGATAAAATACCACTTCCTGTAGCATGGCGTTTGTGTATTTATCACTATCACCGCCCACCCAGGGTTCACACCCATTTTGACATTAAATTCCACGACTTTCCAGTGTAAAATTCCAGGATGTTTTTTAAATTAAAGTGCCCCGAAACACATCTTTATTCATAGTCGATTCACTGGGTAAGATGTGAATTGTGAATAAGCATGAGATTTAACGATGACTATATGTATGGTTTTAATATAAAAATCGAGACAGGATAATGAACCCACAAAAATCACTTGTAATACAAAACATCACTGATTGAAGTTTGGGCACGTCGGTGAAAATAGGCTTTAAAAAAATATGGTCATGATTTTCCATTTTAAAGGACTTTCAAGGATCTTTAGACAGATTCCAGGACTTTCCAGGCCTGGAATCCTGAATTATCAAATTCCAGGACTTTCCAGGTTTTCATTGACCAGTACGAACCCCCCCCCCCCCCCCACCCACCCACCTTCATAGCACTTTGAAAGACTGGTATCCACAACATACTTCCGATATTTTTCACAGCACAGATGTCACCCGTTGCGATGACAGACGTAACTTACCGTCGTTACCGTAGACTGTCCTGATGACGTAATACCAACTGGAAAGTGACGGCTCTGTGGAACAGAATTAAGCGGATTAAAGTCGAGGAAAGAAACGCAGGAAATAGTGAAACCAAATCAAAGTAACCACATCCCACGGCATTCAACCGGCTCAAAGAAATGATCATTAAATTACCACATAGTTTAAAAGTAACACCATCCTCTAAAAGAAATACCCCTACTATTTAAATACATAGATGTGTGCGTAGCAGTCGAAAGATGAAATAAACAATTTTGTATCATTTTCATATACAATATCTTCCAGCTGAACAGTGGAATGATTTGTTGTTGTAACGTTCATTGATTAACCAGGAGAAATTTTAATTGCCGACAATTTTCCCCCATTCTACTAATCCTTGCCTTATGTTGTAATCCCGATCTCCAGGCTAGATTTTAGATTAGATTAGAGTGTTTGAACTGTATAATCAGACCAAGTTGGAGACTCCACCATCAGGGCCCACTACATGGGGTGAGGATGGTCTGTTCCGTTTTGTCATGTACAATGAATTTGAATCTGAGGTTCATCTGGTATTGCTGTTAACACCTTATCAAGCTGCCTTTGACTTCGACTTTGCCACAGTTTGAACCCGGGATTCGAACCCCACGAACAGCTACATGGGAAGTGGCTGTTAAACTCATTTGACTATCCCGTCTTAACAACAGTATGTAATTCCCCCCGAAAAGATGTCAAAATAATGGTACATTGTAGGTTCTAGTTCTCAGTTCTTGCACAATTGTATTTGCCAGAAGGGATAGAAGTGCTGAAAACGGGTTTGCTTTGTATATTTGGGGCTTTACGTCCTAGCAACACTTAATTTCATATCTGGATGGGTACCAACTTGTGACAGTGTGCACTCATGGTAACTTCATAATACAGTGCCATTGGGAGACCAGGATACTAGCATCATGACCTGATAGCCCACTCACTCACATTATCCTGATACTGAGCTAACCAGTCCTTGCCATATTCTATCAACGCAGCGCACCAGGCTAGGTCGCGACAAACAAAAAAATCTTAAGTCATTGATTCGTTTGACCCCATCATGGTTCAAAGCCATGACCTCTCACATAGGAAGGCCGATATATACTCGTCGCTGCCTAGCCTGGCGCTCGACATTACTAGGATAGGGCAAGGAGCAGTGGAATGAGGAAACCAATTTTCCGCAATTGAAATTTCCCCTGCTTGATGAACTAATGTACAACAAAAATTTGTTGCTGGAAAGGCTGACTTGCGAATAGGTGCATAATTACAATAAATGTGCGCATTAAACATCGATAATTGTGGTAAGCAAGTTTCTTAAATTATTTGCGTACCTATGCCGGTGTTCTTCATTTCCTGAATCAACTGGAGCGCATTCTGCCGGGAACGGCGGAACCGGAAGTTGCGTGACACTGCATAGAGGGCGCTGTTGAAGGTGGCCAAATTGGGCGCCACCTGACGTGAGGTCATGTCACGAAACAGTTCCTGGATGTGAGGTAGACAAATAATCGTCAGGCGGGTTTGGGTTATTTGGGGGGTGTTTAAAAAAAAAGAAGTTTCAAATATATCTTTAATCCGTTTATTTGAAGTTGAAAATGAAAGTTCCTTATTTTAGAATACAGTAAAATCTCTCTAGCCGACCACCTCCACAGATCATCCACTCCCCTATATCGATCACTCTATTTGGGTCCCAACTGATCGTCCAATACCATTGTAACGGAATTTCCCCCCCCCCTAAACCGACCGTCGAGGCGTCGTTACCGTATACTGTCCTGATGACGTAATACCAACTGGAAAGTGACGGCTCTGTGGAACAGAATTAAGCGGATTAAAGCCGAGGAAAGAAACGCAGGAAATAGTGAAACCAAATCAAAGTAACCACATCCCACGGCCTTCAACCGGCTCAAAGAAATGATCATTAAATTACCGAGACATCAGGGACAATTATTTTATCAAAAATATATTTTTGTGATAAAAAAAAAACTACATATAATATTAGTAGCGGCTAAGTTGAAGAGAGAGAGATGCAGAGATTTGTACCAAGATGAGTTCCCATCGCGTCTCACTCTGGTCTCGAAGGAAGGGCACGAGTGAAATGACGGCATTGAACGCCTCGACACTCATGGTTGTGTCTTGGGCCTTCATCTCCGTGAACAGGTCCCAGGCGCCATCAATCTCAAAGTACTGCAACAGACACAAACCAATAGTCACGTGTCTACGTCACAGCTTTCCGCATCAATCCCCCGTATAACTAAATCATGGTGGAGCTTCGGGAAGGAGGGAGTGGGGTGGGGGGAGGTCAAGGTCACTGCACATTACCGCCGAATTCAAGGGATATATTGAAGTTGCATAGTCCGATGGTTTTGAGTTTCCATCATTTTCTGAGATAAATATATTAGGTTGATCGTTATAACCTATCTTACTTTACTCTGAAGTAACTTTTAATTTAAATGGCTAAGTTTTGAGATATTTGATGTGCAAACATGTCATATTAAATTTGGAAAGCATGCCAAAACTCTGACACCATAGGCATTGCAGAAACAGGTTCTATTAAATTGACTTCGTATATCCTTCTCTGTGATATCAAATGCTTAATAAGCGCATCAGTATCTAAGTTAAATATCTAAAAGGTTAGCCATTTAAACTAAAAGTTACTTCAAACATAAGTAAAGTGGATTATAACGATCAACCAAATATATTTATCTCAGAAAATGACAGAAATTCTAAATCATCGGACTCTGCAATTTTAAATAAATAATGGGAAGTATCGGGAGGGGGTGGTGGGGGGTGATGGTTACTGCACATTACTGCTAAATTCAAGGGATATATTAATTTGATTTGATATTCACTCATTTAGTCTACAGAATCAAAATGGTGGCATTCCATGGGATGGTCAATGTCACTGCACGTTATTGCTAAATTCAAGAGATAGATTTAATTTATTTGGTATTCATTCATTTAGCCTACAAAATAAGAGTGGCATCATTTCGTGAAGGAGGGGGGGGGAGGGGTCAAGGTCACTGCACATTACTGCCAAATTCAAGGGATGCATTAATTTGATTTGATATTCACTCATTTAGTCTACAAAATCAAAATGGTGACATTTCGGGATGGGAGGGGGTCAAGGTCACTGCACATTACTGCCAAATTCAAGGGATACATTAATTTGACTTGATATTCACTCATTTAGTCTATAGAATCAAAATGGCTGCACAATTTACAGAGTGGCACGTCGGCAGTAAAGACTATATTCACGATGAAATGTGGGTAGAATTTATTCTGTCAATTTGCTATTCCTAGAATATACATAATGTCAGTTGAATACTAACATAAAAACTCAGCTGTAATTCCTAAATGGCTAAATGTGACAAAAGACGGCAGAATCTATGTCATAAGACCAAGGTCTAATCTATTTTTAGAACAAACATCTGCCATAACCTTGGATCTGCCCTTGAGCAGAGCGAGTCGTGCCTCTGGCGTTTTCTCTGACATCTCTCTGTAAATTTGCTCAGCCGGACCCGTCTTCCTGGAATAGCAAAATGATCAAACATTTAGCGATATGTTTACTTCATTTTATAATTCTATAATGGTCCTAAACCAGGCTATTGTAGAAACCCGATGTTTAAAACAACTAATATAAATTATGTGAAAGGTTGCTATGGTGAAGGGTTCATATTAGCCTCATCATATAAACCATATAAAAAGAATTGGGTAAATACCTATATACCTGTAACACCTACTGTCGGAAGAGCAGTGCTTCGGCACTAACAAAAGACATATATGAATAAAATCCATTTACCATAAACAAAATCAGGTTGACTCGATTCTTTTTGTGTACTTCATTTGCAGGGATGAAAGTGCTCTCCGGGAAAAAAAGCGGAAATGCTGATATTCTCCCATAGGCTTAGTATTGTCAGGGAATCGCGTAAAATTCCCGGAAGTCGGGTTTCATATATATTGGTATACCCTGAAAGTGCTGCACCGTTTGAAGCAGTAGTGTACGCTGATAGAGCTGCGACTCTTGGTGCATTCATTAGTAGTATACGCTGAAAGTGCTGTGGGATTGAAAAATCCCGGAAATCCGCGGAATCGCGGAGGTCTTTCATCCTTGCATTTGTATATATGTGGATGCTAAAATGGTAATCACGTGATTGTTTAATGTTGGTGATTCCAGACTGAAATTACTTATCAATGAAATTATCTTATCCAAAAAGTCATGTAAGTATAATAAAGCGTTTGAAATAAGAGCTTGTCCGCTTGTTCGGAACAAGTGAAAATTCAGACAAGTGAACAATTATGCTTATGTCTATCCCTACCTATATATATATAACAAGTATAAATTGTTAGGGACTTCCCCCTCATAAGATTAGCATTGTCAGGGAATCGCGGGAAAATGCCGGAAGTCAGGTTTCAACTCTGTTTGATGTGACTATATTATCGCTCATGCCTAACTTTCTTGTTTGGGTTTTATGTTCTACCATCTAAGGTCATATAAGAACGGGCTTCAGACTAAGCAATTGCTGTCACATATTGTTTGTTAGGATTTTGTGTCCTAGCAACATCTATGGTCATATCAGGATTGGGCTGTACTATATATTGGCATTTTGTGAACGTTAATCTGTGGTGTTCTCTGTGGCGGAGTGGTTAGAGTGTCTGACTTTTTTCTAGGTCGGATTCCTAATCTGAAGGTTGGTGGTTTGATTCCCCATGCCCCCACCTCTGCCAATCTGGATTTCCACCGCTATGTATAACTTACAGGATCATCAAAGGCCAGTTGCTCTCATACCATGTCTGTGGTATGGGAGGTTAAAAATCCCATGGGTCGGTAAAAGTGTAGGCTTGGGCTTTCTATCGACAAACTGTCTAATAGTGAAAACAAGTCTATTCAGACTTATCTATAATAGGCAGTATATATCTTCAACAAAAAAAAGGAAAAAATCGGTGAATAGCAAAATTCGAGGAAATCCACGAAAGTGCGGAAATCCATCATCCCTGGTTATGACAAAATGTTTTAGATTGGTCAGGTGGTGTCTGTTGAAATTGGAAATGTTGCTTCTGTTCAGTTTTTGGAGAACGTAAAACCTATTTTCATGGCAAATATAACATACATACATATTAACAGAAATGAGTGAGGCAAACTACAATCTGTCAAAGTAGGTGTGCACTTGTGACCAGTACATTATGGTCCGTACACTATAACGTCAACTTCGTGAAGATTCAGCTCCACAACATTTGTGCTTTGTGAAGATAGCTGGTAAAACATCTTGAAAAAATATTATAGTGGCCAAATCCAATTTAAGATCATTTAAAGACCATTCACAGAATAAAAAGTAATGGGAAATTCCAACAATTTGTTATTGAAAACTGTTGTTGGACACAAATTGTCTAAATATTGTCCTCTAAAGACTGGTATTACTGTACAGCAATTTAGTGCAAGAATAGAAACTTTACAAATGCAATACACAACGGCTGGTGTCGCTTAGCATACTTCCATGTGTTCCTGATAGCCTTGGCACTGTCCTGGGCCGACTCTTGGTAGAAGAATTTCTCATCGGGTAGCTGTTCAGGTGGCGGGTCCTCACTGTTATAGAAGGCGAGCAGCTCCAGCAGGCGGATCATGCTCTCAACCGGCACAGCCACACCTGACCGGGTAAAGCGAAACATGGGTTTGTTGGTTGTTGTTTTACATCCTAGCAACATCTAAAGGTTATATCAGGATGGGTACCGACTTGTGACAGTGCCCACTCATGGCGCCTTTCTAGTGCGACCATACTGAGACCAGGCCACAGGCACCATGACCCAATATCCCACAGTCACATTATCCTGATACTGTGCTAACCAGTCCTTGTCTTATCCTATTAATGCCAAGTGCCAGGCTAGGAAGCAAGAAGTATCAATTTTATAAGTCATTGGTTTGACTCGGCTGGGATTCAAACTTCCGACCTTCTGCAGGGAAGCCTGCGCGCTACCGAATCGGCCACCGCATCCAGTGCGAAACATGGGGGTATAAATAATGGGAAAGGAGGCAGGAAGACCACATGGTGTCTGTCAACATCTTCAAGACTAATCTTACAAAATCGGGAAGAGCTAAGTACTGTGGTGGAATAATTGGTTGGTGACTGAATACTATAATCGAAAGAAATTATTTTTGTATAGGCATATGAAATAGCTGGAGTAGGTGGATGGAGTGGCTTCATAGGGTATATATATTGATCAGGGATGAAAGTGATCTCCGGGAAAAAAAGCGGAAATGCTGATATTCTCCCATAGGTCTAACACTGTCAGGGAATCGCGGAAAATTTCCGGAAGTTGTGTTTCATATATATTGGTATATGCTGATAGTGCTGCGCCATTTGAAGCATGTATAGTTGTAGTATACGCTGATAGTGCTGCGACGTTTGGAGCATTTAATAGTGGTATACGCTGCTAGTGCTGCGGCATCTGCACCACATATTAGTATAGATCTACGCTGATGGTGCTGCGGGATTGAAAAATCCCGGAAATCCGCGCAAACGCGGAGATCTTTCATCCCTGATTGATAGTGATAAACCCTTTATTGCATGTAATAACCTCTGTAGTATCCTGCCCCCCCCCCCCCGATGCACATCTCCAAACCCCTGCGCGGGGTGCAACACTCCACTCGCTTGGCATATATATATACACACACATACACTCGATTCTGTCACAATTTAATACCCAATTCTATAATTCGCCAACAATAAAATTCTGTCAATTCATACTTTAATCTAAGTCCTCGTGATATTCTTCTGATCTCTCACATTCCTATTTATAATATTTATTCTCACACTCATACTGTCGCACTCATATTTTCAAAATCACACTCTCCACTTACATTCTCATACACTCTCCATTCTCTCATCACTACAAGCGCTTTACCTGCTTCTTTGAGGGCTTGGTGTGACTGAAACGCTTGCAGGGGCTGATTCTGTTCTATGCGTTCTTCGAGTCCTGCTACCGTGTCTTCAGAGAACGCGTATGAGAGTGGTGGCATGAAATCCTGTGGAAAGCAGCAAGTTACAATAGCAAATATGGTATATTTCACAAATTCTTGAACGAACGATTGAAACGGAAGTTGGTTGGTTTTTGGATCTTTATGCCCTGGCAACATCTAAGGTAATAAATACACACATGAATATGGCCTATGCTGCCGACACGCCGTAAAGCAACCACCAATCAATCAATCATCTAAGGTAATATCAGGACGGGTACCGACTTGTGGCAGTGCACACTCATGTCGACTTAATTGTGCTGCCCCACTGGGAAATCAGGCCACCGGCACCATGACCCGATATCCCACTCAGTCACATTATCCCAGAACTGAGCTAACCAGTCCTTGCCCTATCCTATTAATGCCGAACGCCAGGCTAGGAAGTGACAAGTACCAATTTGATTACGTCATTGGTTTGACTCGACCGGGAATTGATTTCCCGATCTCCCGCATGGGTGGTCTGCGCTCTACTGATTTGGCCACCGCGCCCGGTATCTTTAAGGTCTGAGATGCCAATCCCTTTTTTTCAGTTGACAACTTACCGGGATGCTTGGTGTCGCCGGGTTGTGCATGAAGCCATCAGGGTACATCTTGAGTGCATAGTCTGCGGCTCGCTGACCGGAAGCTCGGGATAATGAGTAAGCCCTCTAGAATGCAAACAAATCTTTATCAGAATATGTACTTATATTCTCTCCTAGATTAAACTAAAAATCCTGTAACTATTTTTAAAAGAGTATTTGTTTTACAAATTGATAACTGACACTTAAAGTATAAATTTCTTCCATGGTTAACCTGCTTCATGCGTCGTAGTCATAACGAATTTAGCACAACCGTCATACAAGTTGTCGTGTTATTTTTTAAAAGAGAGAATTAAAAACAGAAAAGAAAAATTACCTTTTCAAGCGAACTTGCAGGAATGAGAAAGGGGTCATCCAGATATTTGTAGTGTGGGGCATCGAAGTCCTTTAAACAAATGTGCATAGACAATGCATTATAGTAAGTGAGTGAAGTTTTCGTTCCAGAAACATTTCTGGTCATATTTGGTCAGGTACTTTCCTGGAGGTTTCATAGTGCTGCCCCACTGAGATACTGAACCATTAGCACTATGACACAATACTGTAGTCAGGCAAATACAATAGAGTGCAGATGCCAACAGTCTTCTTTTTTTTCTTTCCTTAAAATTGAACTGATTGTAAGGAATCTGTGTATGTGTGTATGCTTGTTTAAAAGAACTGTAAGATGACGAAAACAACTTATTCACAATTATGATCAGATGTGACTAGTCATAACTAGTGACTTGAAACAACATATTCTCTAAGAGTTATTTAGGGCCCAAACAGTCTAGTCTGGGGGGTCTCTATGGTCAAGTTGTGTCCATTAGTGTCATTCAGCACTAATGATTGTCCTCAGTGACATAGGCTAGGACATATAAGGCAGTATCCATAGATTGTTCCCTTGTGATGCGCCATATAGACAATCAACCCATGTTTTGCTTAGTCAGTTAGTGGCCGTTCCCATAGGTTGGACCCAGTGACTGTATGGCCTTGTGCACAGGACATGTGACGTACTGACTGGGAACATAGAGAATGAACATGTTCATTGTCTGTGTGGCGTATCACAAGGGAACACAAGAACCCAGAACAAGGGAACACACCACAAGGGAACAGTCTAATTTGGATTTCCATTGCTGTGTATAACTTACAGCGTAATCAAAGGCCAGTTGCTCTCATACCATGTCTATGTAGTGTGGGAATTAAACAATTCCTTGGGTCGGTAAAAGTGTAGGCTCTGGCTTTCTATCGTCAAACTGTCTAATGGTGAAAACAAATCTATTCAGACTTATCCGTGATAGGCAGTATAAATCTTCAAGAAAAAAAACGTTCAAAGACTCAATTCTAAGTGTGACCTTTCATGAAAATACAGAGATTTACATGGTAAAATCACGTGATCAATCTTTAAAGTCGTGAGTTCACTTCTTCACAAAGTGTAATATCTTTTGCTAAGTGGAAACCAAAGAGGCTTACCTTTTGGACAGTTGAGGCTATGGCTTCTAGAATAGACGTGGCATGTCTGCAAACAATAAGCGATGTGAGTATAATAGGGTAATACCGGGAATCTTAGAATTTGTATCTTCTACGTTCTAGAATGTTGGTCCTATAGCGCTGTAATATCATGTGCATAGAGGTCAGGAATATAAGTCATCAACAACAAAAAGTAGAAATCTGACTTTTGGTAAATTTTACAGTGCTAAGCCAATAAGGGAAAATGAAAAAAACCTTGTTTTATTTAATGATGCCTCTAGAGCAAATTGGTTTTCATCATTGGCTATTGGACATCAAACATATGGTTATTCTGACATATTTCTTTGGCGGAAACACGCTGCCACCACATAGACTACTCTTTTCGATAAGCAGATCGGAGTCTTTTATATGCACTTTCCCACAGACAGGACAATACATACCACAGCCTTTGATGAACCAGTTGTGGACCACTGGTTGCAATGGAAAATAACCCAAACTGCAAATGGGTCCACTGAGCAGGATCGATCAGATGACCGACCCCTTCACAAGTGGACGCTCTACCGCCTGAGCTACATCCCAGTCCCTCACAGAACACATCAATAACCAAGATATCTTGACTTACTAACACAAAAATATCCAAACTAACATCCAAGTCCGACTACGTACAATACACCATAATATATATAGGTGTATCTGGTCACATTGAACTAAGACTAAGAAATCAAAGATAATAGTACTTATTGAATTGGAAATCTTAAACTAAAAACTAAAACCTTGCATGTAATTGTAAAATAATTTGAGTACCTCATACTCATTACTTATTGCATTGTGTACACATTAATTTTAAAATCTACTTCACACTTTAATTTAATATATAAACCATGTAAATATTTTTGTGTGGATATACCGATATGCCAGTAACACTGACAGTCGAAGCCTTGCATGTAAATGTAAGAAGATTTGATGTATCTTATATTCATTACTTATTGCATTGTGATCATTTTAATTTAAGAATTTACATCACACTTTCATTTTCTAGATAAACCACATAAAGAGTTGCATGTAAATACCTTCATAGCTGCAAAACATACGGTCGGAGGACCAGTGTTTCACCACTGACACAAGGTATATATTAATACAATTCATTTACCAAAAAAATAAAAGTATTAAAATTGCATAGTCCGATGGTTTTGCGTTTAGGTAATTTTTCTGAGATAAATATATTAAATTGATCGTGATAATCTACCTTATTTCAGGTTAAGGTAACTTTGATTTTAAATGGACAAGTTTTGAGATATTTGAAATTCAAACATGCAAACTTAGTTTTGGCAAGAGCCAAAACTCTGACACATAGGCTTCAAAGTAAGTTGTTCTATCAATTGTCTCAGTGTTCTTTATGTGGATAAATGCTTAATATGTGCCACACTATCTAAGTTAGATATGTAATGTCAAATGTTTATAATTATTTTGATTTTGAAAATTTGATGCTTCATCGGACTATGCAGCTTTAATATGTGTTCAATGTATATGTCATAGGCTATAGTATACACGAGTTATAACACTAACGCCAAGAACATGAGAACATAATGTGTTTGGCTTACCGTTGTTTGCGTTTGGGAATAGCTATTCTCTGGGAATCTGTTGAAGTAGAAATGTTATAATAAATATTTATTTTACAATTTAAAGAAATAGAATAAAATGAAGTCTGATTACTGAATCTAAAGGCTTGGGATTTAACCTTGCCCTAAACCAGGATTATTTTCATTTTCAGTCCCCAAGGAAGACATATAATAATATAATTCAAAAATGCTTTGAGTTTCTGCCCTATTTTAAAGTACATATGAATTTGCTCGTTATGACATACTTTATTTTAGGTTGGAGTAACTTTGATTTGGAGATGTTTGAATTAAAAACATGCAATATAATTTTGCTGTGTATCAGACTATGAAACTTGAACAAAGGAAGTTTGGCACCTGTGCATTTATATAGGGACTGGCTATTCGCACAGCGGCGGTGCGAATAGTATCATGTGGTTTCCTTATTCGCACAGCGGCAGCCAACCAATCAGCGCACCTGATTCGCCACTTGGGGAGGGGGGGTCAGCGGCCACGATGGGTACCGGAACCCGACAACAGTGTGAAGGGTGGAAGGGGGTGGGGTAATGGGAGAAGGGAGGGGGGGGGGGGGAGGGAAGAGGGCACTTCGACAGTGACACTGACACTTCTGTCTCTTGTGTGGTGAGGGTTTTGGTGTGTGTGGTGAGAGTTTTGGTGTATGTAGTGGGAATGTAAGGGTGTGTGTAGTATGTGATGGGGGTTTATGGATGTGGTGGGGGTGTAGGTGGGTGCCTTATAATAGTAATAATCCCCATGACTTCCATTGATATACTATACAACAGTGCTTACCAGAGTGATGTGATGCTTGTGTCGGTTGAAGCACTGCAGGACTACTTGAGAACGTTCTGTGAACAGAATTAAACAGGCACACATCATTTACTAGTTACTACCGAATCCCCACACTCCCGAGATGCACCTACCAGAGTAGATAAAAGATTCCCCCCGTACTTCCAGTACAGGGGTGAAATACAACCCTATTAGGTACCTTAGAATCCGCCGGGAGCGCCACTGTCGCCGGACCAATAAAACTCGTACAACTTTTTGCGACCTCTTGAGCGGCACAGTCATGTCGGAAAATGGCACCACACATGAAGCACAGGCACACTGCATTCATTGCTACATCCGTTTTTGAAGCACCAAAGACTTATGCACAGATAGAGACTATTTTCAGTGTTGTACGACATTTGAAAGCCATTTTACTAAGCCATTAAAGTCTTCAGATGCAAAAATCAGAGGTAAGACTGCCAGGAATGTGCATGTTAACTATCAGAATGTGAAACTTTAGCATTTTTTCTTCCTAAAAATGGTCATACAATGACTACAACCGGAATCGCAACTCTAGAATCTGGCGGCCAAAAGTTGGTGTCAGGCAGTTTTGACTGGATTCTCTAGGTCAGAATGTTATGACTGGGGTGAGTGAGTCATCACACAGCCTATTATGATTATGCGTCATCACAATGCATCTGCTCATCACCCAATTTTCATGAAAATTGGTCAATACATAGAAAACAGGTATACGAAAATTATAATTTGGATGTTTGGAATAATTTGACAATTTTAGTGGGGTACCTAACCCTATATAAAAGCTGGCGAAAAAATGGGGAAATGAAATGAGAGCCTAAATCCACAATCTAAGAAGCAAAATATATTCTTCAACTACCTGGATGTATTTACCCTCAACTTTTTGAATTGCTTAGTCAATTATATTCATAGATGCATGAAGTTTTAAATGTGGATCGACATATCCACATGTCATCCATTTTGATAGAGTCCAGTCTAGGTAATTTTGATTGGCTGATGTAGTCAGGTGGTACATTTTGATTGGTTGAGGTAGTCAGGTGGTACAAACAGTTCATTCAAACATGGAGGATTTATTTCATCACTTCAAATTGATTTTGTGTCAACATGCCTTGACATTCTGTGATTTGAACACTCTGGAGTATTTATGCTGAGGCAAAACATATACACTTGGATTGTAGTTATTGAATGTTAATCAACATAAGCCTTAGGACTGTCAAACTAAGCCTTTCTAAGGTCATCAATATCAGGCACCTTTTCTCCAACTTTCACATAGCCTCATAGGGTTGGAATTCACCGCTGATACAGCGTCAGCAGTGAATCTTTTATCTACCAGAGGTGAATATTTGATCTAATAATTTATGTGTATCTGTACTGGAGAGAATTTCTCAGAGCACACGTCTAACCTCGATACTCTATGCAAGTTCATTTAATTAATGGATGTTTCAAACTTGAATGAGGGTGGGGTGGGGGGGGGGGGGAGGGTACAAAAGTTGATAAATCTAGACGACACAAACAGGATGACTGTAGCTAGGTATGTGCGCATCACGGGATATACCCGACTTTCGCTTCGGCCGAAATCTCAATTATCGGCCGGAGCGATGGCAACCACTGTGCTTTGGCACTTTTAAAGATATTAACAAGCAGGTTTTTGCATCATGTAGATAGGATGTTCTTTTTCATTTGGGTACTCAGATCTTTTGAATTTGTCAACTAGAAGTTTGATGAAAATTGCTCTGAATACTATTGTGTATTAAGTACAAAATCTGGATTTGGGGGTCACATCTTTTCTTTGATTCAAATTTGCATAAATTTCTTAATATTTACTTTAAAAAGATATATATGTATAAGCATGTTAAAGGTCTTGTTATGTAAAATGAGCAGCACAAGTTTTATCTTAATAAGTCTTTTATTATAAAAGATATCAGAGTTTGAAGTTCAAAATCTGGATTTGGGATCACATCTTTTCTTATGATCTAATTTGCATAACTTTCTTAATATTTACTTTTTTTTAAATACATGTATATAACCATTTTAAAGCTCTTCTTATGTGAATTGAACAGTACATATACTTGTCTCTATCTCTTTATACCTGTCTTCAGTCTGTCATAGTTAACATAAGAATTACACACACACACCCACACCCACACAAACAATAGCAACACTCATAGGTTGAAAATGAATTCACCAAAATCCAGCAACCAGAAACGGAAACATCCATATGGGGAGTGGGCGCCATTTGTATACTCGTGTTTTTTGGGTTTTTTTTGTGTGACAAGTTATATGTTCTGCCCATAACGCATAAGCTCACGTGAGGGTGCTTGTTTTCAATGCTGGACAGCTGTGATACTTGATTGGTCTGGTCCCCCACTCAGGAGTGTTTACCTGATCTTTCTCAGGCCAACCTTTTGCAGTTTTGGGTGTTAGTAGTTTCTATATTAGTTTTTTTTTCTCCTAAGTATTTTCCTAACATGTGTAAGATAACTTAGGCTACTATGTACATCTACACGGATGACATACAGGCCTACGGGAGAGGATCCCGTCCCTTTGTGGTTTATTACAGCATCCTTTCCCACACGGCCTGTCCTTAGATAGTGCATCAGTGTGCTCGGACACACCCAGACCCTTCAGGAATGTGACTAGGTTGGACGGTTGTGCTGTATGCTTCGCCATTTTGTATTTCAGCATGAATCGGATGCATGACCGTGGCCTGCCTAGTTCTGCTTTGGTTTGTGCCAGTACACATACCCAGACGGACTGCGCCCTATGGTGATAGTCATTTAGGTTTCCTTAGCACTTAGGAGGGCTAGTTCCCGTATTTATAATATCTACCATCTTTTCTGGCCTATCTTTTGCTTTTTTGGTGCCAGAACACAGCAAGCAGTGACTGCACCCACAGTCAGGTGATATATTGTTCCTTCACTAGATGGTTGTGTATAACCTTGTTTTCTTTAAGAATCTTTTATAGTAGTCCAGGCTTTCGATTGCCCGTTGTTGTGTGGGTTGATTATTCCAGGCATGTACCGCCATGGCCAGTACACTTCTCTCATAAATGTGTGTGTTACTTATTGCTGTCAGTAGCACTGGGGTCGCATTTGCCTGGTGTCCCTACGGGGGGTTACTGTGTAGCCTGGTTTTATGGTGTAATGGTGTGCTAGTATTTTACGGTGTGTTTCCCTTATGGCGGTTTCAGCTGTGCGCCAGTTTCAGCCGGGCGCATAGACTCAAACTCAAGGCATTGTCAATGGTCGTGAGCAATTTTCCTCAAGAAAATACAGAAAAAGTGAAATATCTCTAAAACCACACCACCTATTAACAAATCGCTTGGCACACATATAGAAAAAATCTTTACCAAAAAGATTATATTAAATTTATATGGTTAGGGTTCTTGATTTCTATTAATTTTGAATAAAACTAATGTTTTTCACTGCGCGTACCGTCAAACTCAAGGCATTGTCAATGGTGGTGAGCAATCGTCATACAGAAAATCCAGGAAAAGTGAAATATCTCTAAAACCACACCACCTAGAAACAAATCGTTGGCTCACATATAGAAAACATCTTTACCAAAAACATTATATTAAATTTATAAAGTTAGTGACTCACGACCATTGACAAAGCCTTGAGTTTGAGTCTATGTCTATGCGCACGGCTGAAACTGACAGTGAGCTGAAACCGCCACACCGTATTCGATTATTACGACCACGACTCGGATCACCCGAGTTGCTAGAATTTCAAATCGAACACCGCGAGTGGAGTAAAAAAAATACATGTGCAATCATAAAATACTTTGCAGTAGTTATATCGGGGGTCGGTCCTAAGCATAGCTTATTCATATTACCGACCCACCCTTTGGGGAGGCTTAAGACTAACGCATGTAGATATGTATACACATAAGTCATAAACAATACTCCTACCCAGTGGGAAATGAAATCACCAAAATCCAGCAAACGGAAACGGAAATAGCCCCCTATGGGCGCCGCCATTTGTAAACTCCTATGCAAGAAATCAAAATCCAGCAAACGGAAACGGAAATCACTCGTCAAACTTCGGTACGGAGCAAGCAGGATGGACGACAGCAATTGGCCTAACGCCTTAATGATGCGCCGCCGCAGAGTAGCACACGTCGAATCAAAGAACAAGTACACTGGTCCCTCCCGACAGACCTTCCATATATGGTGTGATGACGTCACTGGGAGCATATTCGGGTCACCCGAGTTGATAGAATTTCAAATCGAACACCGTGAGTGGAGTAAAAAAAAATCATAAAATACTTTGCTGTAGTTATATCGGTGGGTCCGTCCTAAGCATTGCTTATTCATACCGACCCACCCACGGGGAGACCTAAGACTAACGCATGTATATACAAATACATAAACAATATATACATAAACAATACCCACACAGGATTTCATCAAAATCCAGCAACCGGAAACGGAAATAGGCCTCTATGGGCACCGCCATTTGTAAACTCGTGTTGAATAACCCATATAATCAAAATCCAAAGTTTTCTGCTATTATCACTCAGTTTCCAACCTGGTCCCCTAGCCTTTGTACCGGAAACAAGTTTAAACGGACTGAAACGAGTTCAACCATGGCTGGTTGGGTCGCACCGTGGCTAGTTGGGTCGCTCCGTCTGCAGCGATTGGCTTAACACCTTAACGATTTCATTCAAAATTAAAAGAAATAAATAACAATTTGGTTTGTTTGTTGTTGTTTTACGTCCTAGCAAGATCTAAGGTCATATCAGGATAGAGGCATAAACATGGGTGCACAAATGAAATATTAATAGTTTACTTCACGGAAACGACGGCCGTATTCGGGTCACCCGAGTTGATACCGACCCACCCACGGGGAGGCTTAAGACTAACGCATGTAGATATATACACAAATACATAAACAATACTCTTACTGAACATGACTTTGCCAAAATCCAGCAAACGGAAACGGAAATAGCACTGTATGGGCGCTGCCATTTGTAAACTCATACCGAGAAACCGAGAAAAATCGAGCAAACGGAAACGGAAATCGCTCGTCGAGCTTCGCTCCGCAGCAAAGAGGGTGAATGACAGCGATAGGCCTAACCCCTTGATGATTCCCCGCCGCGGAGTAGCACATGCCGAATCGAAGAACAAGTACACTGATCCCTCCCTACAGACCTTCCATATATGGTGTGATGACGTCACTGGGACCAGTGTATGTGTTCCTCCGCGCTACTCTGCTATTGGTTAATAGTATATCAAAACAAATGCCCGCTGCCATAGAATTTGCCGATACGCACAGTTCAAAACTTAGATTTTATTCAAAAATAAAAGAAATAAAGAACAATTTGGCATCAACATGGGTGCACAAATGAAATATTAATAGTTTATTCCGCGGAAATGACGGCCGTATTCAATTATCACGACCGCGAATCGGGTCACCCGAGTTGCTAGAATTTCAAATCGAACACCTCGAGTGGAGTAAAAAAATACATGCGCCATTATAAAATACTTTGCTGTAGTTATATCGGGAGGTCGGCCCTAAGCATCGCCTATACATATTAGAATTTCAAATCGAACACCGCGAGTGGAGTAAAAAAAAATCATAAAATACTTTGCTGTAGTTATATCGGTGGGTCGGTCCTATTACTTTTGATTGGCCGAGCAAATACCAAATCATGGCAAATGTTATAAAACAGTGAGTGACATTGTCTAAACACCTGTATCATCGTTCCATTTAATTTTGATTGTCAGATATGATGTCAATAATCAAAATCACATGATGATGATGAGTATATTTTGTGTCCTTAGATACTTACCTGTAGAAATAAGCACGCTTGTTTTGAACCAAAGCTCGACAGCAACATCGTCCCAAGGGCGCCGCCATCTTGCTGCTGCTGGTATCAACCACTTTAGCCCCCTGGTGTATAACTACTGAACTACAGATTCGGTCACATGTAATTTCCACTAGGTGGCGATACCATATCTCATTAGGTATTCTGGTTTCTGGCCTTTCAACAGAGGTCGCCACTATGGTAGTTTCAATCCATCTAGATGCACTCAGACGGCACCTAGTGGATACGATGGGTATTGGAACCAAAGATAGGATCTTTGCTGGAACCTGATCAATTCAATTATTTTATTTTAACTCTCTGCAAGTTATGTTTACAATAAACTGAGGTGATACAATAAATGCATACAAATTCCTTACAGACAGAAAGGATCCCAGAAAAGCGATGCTTATTTAGCTGGTCTCCATGATGTGAATGAACAAGTGATGACAATAACAAATTATTAAACTTAAGCTACATTTTTAACTAATGATTATGATGAGATACTGATGCGTCTCTTCACAGTTAGTAAAAAACAAAGTAATGATAGGAATATTATATGGATATTGTGTCATGGATTCATGTACTTACATATGGTATCAGTAGTTATTTTGCATGTATGTTAATAGGGGTAAATCTTATGTTCTTTGCCATAGCCACTTGATATTTTAAATTATGCGACTAGTTAATAACAACTATATCCTATTATATATATTCTTTAGTGGTAATCGATTTAGTATGCATTGAGATAGCTTATCATTAGTTTTTTACAGAAGTTTTTCAAAGTTTTAAGGTTTCGAATCTCTACTGGTATTTTTTTTTTTTTTACTAAATGTATTTTATTCAGCGAATAATGTCTTTTGTCAGTGCCAGAGCACTGGTCTTCCGGCCGTTAATTACAATTTGTTGGTACATAAATGACAATATCAGTTGCAATAATAACCACATGAAAAACCTGTTCGATAATAGAAGCATAATATAAATTGACTATTTGTCGTAATAGTAACTGCATGCAATTCCAGTTCAACATATGTATTATGCACTTGGTGAGCATGTATCAATAAATGTACAAGATGACTCTAGAATTGTGTTTAAACACTTCTTTCTTCCTTTGTTTTCTCTCTTCTCTTTTCAAAAAGATATAACATATCTACAATACACATATATATATACTATATTGCAAATATGCAAATCAGTGGATCCAATCACCAATACCAAATGCGGAAACCTGGCCATTTACATTTTTTTTTTTTTTTTATCCCATCACGAGTGTTCCGTTCTGTGTGGCCTAATGATGGGATCGCGGTCTGAGATTGCAGTGGGGACTTACATCATACAGGTTTTATGTCAATTTAAAGGAAAATTGTAGGTAATAGGTTTTGAAAGAAGGTGTAATAGGGGTGGGGTAAGGGCGGGAAGGGGATCAGCGTGCAGGGCTGTGTAGTGCATTTGAGAACATTTATATATATATGTATGTACAAGGGTCAGGGCAAGGAAGGCCTTTAGAAAACCTATAACCGTGTCAGGGTCTGACAGGCCGGTTGTATTTTCATAAAGTTTTTAAATTCAAGGAGACTTGTGGACTGTCTTGTCCTCACTGGAAGTTTATTCCACAATGTGCCACCTCTGTAAATCGGTGCTTTAGTCAGTTTGTTTATTAGTGGCATGGGTGTTTTTAGAAGTGTAGCACCGCTCTGTCTGGTTACTCTGTTTGTATGGTCAACATATTGTTCATCATTGGATCTTTTATACATGAGACTGAGGAGATGTGTGTCCCTCCTTTGGCTAAGGTAGCTGACTTGTGCTTTAACATGCATTTCCTTTACAGACAGCGTTTTCCCTCTGTAGACAGTTCTAAGTGCCCTGTTTTGAATCCTCTGTAATTAGTTTTCTTGTTGTTTTGTCAGCAGTCCATATATTAAATCATTGTAGTCAATTATTGGAAGAATAGTGGCTTTATATAGTAACAGGGCTGTATTCTCGCTCATGTAGTACCTAATTTTTCTGAAAGTTGTCATTTTTATGGCTATCCTTTGAGTAAGTCTTGAGAGTTGTTGATTACCATTTAGTGTAGAATCGAGTGTGGTCCCTAAATATTTGTATGATTCTACCTCATTCAATACTGCATCACCCAAATGTAAATTGATAGGTTGTGCTCTGGATTTTTTTACTTTGGTTGCCAAAATTATGTATTCAGATTTCTTTGCATTAATTGTCAGTTTATTTCCCTTACACCAGATGTTAACCTTAGCTAGTACATCCTCAACTACCTCTGCTGCAGATGCAATGTTTGGGCTATGGACTGTGAGGGCCGCATCATCAGCAAACAGTGTGAACATGGCCTCATTTGTTACCAAGGGCAAGTCATTAATGAATATGAGGAAGAGTAGTGGCCCAAGCGTGGAACCCTGGGGTACTCCAGTTCTAATTGATCTCTCCATTGACTTAGTGCCATTTATTTTTGTAACTTGTTGTCTATTTGATAGATAGTTGGCTATAAATGTACAAGATTTAGGACCAAGTCCTGCCCTTTCAATTTTCCACAGTAAAATGTCATGGTCTATTGTGTCAAAAGCTTTCTTGAAATCATAAAAACAGTTATTGTCAGATCTCCTCTATCCATATTAGTCAGCAGTTCATCTAATAAAGTGGCTAGGGCTATTGTGGTTGATTTATCTTTTCTGAAGCCATTTTGCTGTTTGGCAAGGTAGTTGGTGTCTTCCAAGAAGGTTTTTTATTTGATCATGGATTATTTGTTCGATGACTTTGCCAGGGAGGGGCAGTATTGATATTGGTCGCAGTTCATTGCATGATTTAGGATTACTTATCTTTGGTATTGGTGTGACAGTAGCTATTTTCCATTTATCTGGGAATATACCTGTTTCAATGACAAGGTTGTAGAGATGTGTAAATTCATTTATTAGGATGCTAATGGCAGTCTTAAAGAAGGCTGAAATTATATTCATCATACCAGATGATTTATATGATGAAAGTTCCTCAATCTTGGTGAGTACTTCTTTTCTTGTTGTTTTCTCAAGATTGTATTCATGTTGATTTGCGACTGGGTGATAATTTTGTGGATACTTGGTTTTTTGTTTGAATTTCTTGGCGAGGTTTGCCCCAATGTCTACAAAATAGTTGTTTATTACTTCAGCTAACTGACCATCAGGTAGGCCCTACTCGCTCACCTGTGCTGTCGTCTACTATGCTGTTTATCTGTGGTTTGGCTTCTGGTTGAATTTGACTTAGTTCATACCAGAATTTCTTAGGATTCTGGTTGTGCTTTATGGCTTGATCAATGTAGTACATAGATTTCGCTTTCCTCACCTCTGTTCTGGCTTTACTTATTAAGCATTTTGCTATAAACTGGTCTCCTGGGTCTTTGGTTAGGTCAGCCTTTTGCTTAAAATAATCTCTGTCCTTTTGTAGTTCTATCAGTTCATTGGAGATGTAAACAGCCGTGTTCTCTCTTATTTTTAGTTCAGTCATCGGACAAAGTGTATCTGCTGCCTGGTTGATCACATCTTCTAAAATATCCCAACATTTGTTGGGATCCTGTTCTTCAAATATTGTAGTGGGGTTATAACTCTGCAAGATTGTCCTAAGTGCATCAGTTGAAAGGTTTCTATATGTCCTTCCGCAGTATGCGGTGGTTTTTAGGTTGTTTCTGGGTTTCTTTTTGATAATATACACTGGCTTATGGTCACTGACATTGTAGTTAAGGACTCCAGCTTGAGTGCAATACTTGATGTTAGTAAAGGCTAAATCGATTGTGGTTGCAGTAGTTCTAGTTGACCTAGTCGGTTTATCTATCAGCTGTTGGAGCTCATGTTCTGAAGCAAATTGATTTATGATTATGGCTGGTAGCTTTCTCTTAGCACTACAGTCTGCATTGAAGTCGCCTATCAGTAGGGTCTCATACTTGTCTATGTCATCTATTTCACTCATCATAATGCTCAATTCCTCAAAGGCCTGTTTAACACTTCCATCTGGTGGACTGTACACATTTCCAATTAGGATCTTCTTTGAATAAGGCCTTGTTACAAGCACCCATTGCAGTTCCAGCACAGCATTTGAAATATTTTTATCTGCATATCTATTAGAATCTACTTGTAGAGAATTTCGGCAGTAAATTCCTAGTCCACCTCCAGCTTTGGCTTGCCCATTTAGATGTTTTGCTTTTCGATCATACCTAAGGAAGGTGTAGTTTGTTATTGAAGTTAGTTTTTTTTCTATAAGGCTATTGAGCCATGTTTCTGATACTGTGAAAATATCAAGTCCCGATCCTGGCAGATCAATTCTTAATTGCTGTATTTTATGTGTGAGACTACGTACATTTAGGTGTGCTATTTTGAAACCTGGCAGACCCTTCAGTTCGTTCAGAGGAAGCCTGCCCAGCCACTTGTCCCATGCTCATATCCTCTGCACACTGTCCCCCGGTACCCAGGTCCCCCCGCATTGTCCCAGTCATTCTATTAAGCTTTAAAAGTTATATGATATATGAACAAAATAATAAAACAATCTATATATATATATTTATATATATATATTATATATATATATATTATATATATATATATATATATATATATTATATAATATATATCAATTTCTTTTAACACAAGTTCCAGATATTGGTTCCTTGGTTTTCAGTTGTTATTTTGCCATATTTGTTTCTAGTGTGTTTGTGATGTATGTTATTTATCTGTCGTGTGTTATGGGAATGGGCCTGATTGTTTTCTTTGAAGAGATTTTTAGTACACTAAAGAGACTAGTTCATCATTCCGACTGCGCATGATTGCCGGCTGAGAAAACAGCGTCAAGAGCAAAGCAAAGGCATCCGGCCATTCAGTTTGCAGATACGCGTAGGGCAAAACTTGGATTTTATTCCAAATTAATAGGAATACAGAACAATTTGGCACGACATGGATGCATGCATGCAATATAATAATATAATGAATATGTTTAAGACAACTCTCCATAATTAAACATTTTGAGCTAAGAAACATACAATTGCAGTCACTTTATAGGAATATAGGCTGATGTTTACATCACCAATGATTAGTAATTCTTGTTCTAAATGTTATAATGTCAAATGTGTCAACAAAAACTTATTTCAAAGAAATATATAACCAATGTCTGATTAACTCTAGGCCTACCCATTTCTTAGCTCAACACATGTTATTAACCATAGGATATAAATAAAAACATGAATAAAATAAGTAAAACTGACTCTGGCCATGGCTCTAACTAGTCTCAGTGCCCAGATTTGTCTAAATCTAAATGCAGATGGTATAAAATGTGCTGATTAGATTGATGTAAACGCAATGCTAGATAAAAGATTAACATCTTAATGTATTATATATATATATTTTTTAGTTGGTATTCTATGTTTCAAACAAGAGCTGAGATGAGCTGAAACTAGCACATTTCATAGCTGCACCCAGTGTCTTAGCATTAGCCATGTGCTTCGTGGGGGTTGGTTTTTCTTCCATGCATCCCACAATGCACCGCCCGGCTGAAATGACGATCTAGTCTATTAAATTTTGATTTTGTATCTCATTGAGCCCCCTCCTTTCCGGTCCGCCACTTAGCCTAATGTTTAATCGGTCACTGCTCCAGACGGAGATTATTCCATGCTTTAGATGTTACGAGCTTAGATAGTGGTGGTGTTCTTGTTTTTTTTCAAGTAGATATAATTTGCATTGCAATATACAAACTATATACTGGAATTCTTTCTAGAATAATGTGACATATTCCAATTATATTACTAAGCTAAGCAAGACACTGCTAGATTCGATCGAATAAGTTCGGGAAACTCTGGCTGGTATTGTCAAAAGCACTCTCTTCACCTCAAATATTACTACCGATCCCCCAAGGGGGAGGCTATAGTTGTTTTATATATTATATACATAAACAATACTTATAGCGAGGGAAAATGAAGGAAACCAAAAACCGGAATCTGAATTACTATTTGTGTCAAGCTGGTCACCAATATAATTTATACCGACCCACCCAGGGGGAGGCTAATGACTGACATGTGTATATGTACATAAACTGCCCAGATTTGGTGGAACTTTAGAATGTATACCATCAGAAAACTGAATGTAGCATATAATGACATTATGAGGTTATTACTCAGTCTATCCAGGTGTCACAGTGCTAGTCAGCTGTTTGGAATCTAATATTCTAATATTCAAATTTATTACTAGAGTTGACAAGTCAAAAAAATGCTATAATACAGGGACTTGTGAAAATAGGAGATCGAGTGATCTCAGATTTACATCTGTCATATGGAGGCATTGGTACAAACTACTGTATGTAGACTAACGTTTTGATATTGGTTAGTATGATAGTATTCATACTATACACAATAATCACAACGCATGCGACATCTGACGGCGACAACGAACACTACGGTTGTGGGACCGTTGCCACAGTGCATAAAAAAGCTATGGAAATTACTAACTTTCAAATGCACGTATGTCAGTCAAATTTTGATAATTCCAAAGGTATATTTCTTTTTGGTCATTGGAGCTTCCGAGAAAAATAAAATGTTCATGTTTGGACCCTTTTGAAAATTTTAGGAGGGTACCAAATTAGTCAGTCACTATTAATACACAATATTCACAATGCATGCGGCATCTGACAGCGATAACAAACACTACGGTTGTGGGACCGTTGCCACAGCACATGCATTTGAATATTGTGTATTACTTCTATGTTATTCACATTTATTTTTATATCTACCTACTGTGATATATGCGTAATAGACGTCCAGACACGGGGGTAATATATGTTAATGAGATGCATGATGTTCTAGACAGTGAGTGAGACAAAGGAGTATGTAAATGAGATGATGTCATGGAAAGTTTAGCCGGCAGTTCAGTGAGCCCTGGACGGGAATAAACCATTCAGTATCCAGAAGTCAAAGTGTTCAGACGTTGTACTTTCACATGGTGTCAGATGAGGAAGAATGCCGCCTGCTAATACACTGCCGGGTTTGTGGCCGCCTGGTCAGCTTGTCCTCAGAAACAATGTGAGATCGAACTGGAAAACATGGATCAGGGCATATGACATATATGCGATTGCTGCAGGTGTCATATTGAATGCAGAATGAGTGCAATGCTGCATCTTCCTTCACGTCGCTGGCGAGGAAGCGCAGAAAGTTTTCGCCAATATGTCCATCGCGCTCGCTGACCGAGACAGGATCGGACCACTCACAGAAGCATTCCAGACATATTGTGTAGGCAAGTGCAGTTTGATAATAACAAGGTACAAGTTTAATTGGCATAATCAAGCTAAAGAAACTATGGCTATGTACATCAAGGCATTGAGAGACAAGGTAAAGGATTGCGAATATGGAACAGTGGAGGAGTCGCTGTTGCGCGATCGGTTAGTGGCTGGTGTAAGGAACGTTAATTTGCGTAACAAACTGCTGAAAACTGCTGAGTTAACTCTGGAGAAGTGTGTGAGTATGTGTGAATTGAGTGAGTTTAGTTTGGATCTGTTAGAGGACACCAAATCAGATGTTGAGGCTAAGGAAATTGATTTTCTCAGAAACTATGCTACTGCGCGTACTGGTGCACCGGCGGTCCGGTCATCGGCGATGCCATCTTGGAAACCGCCATCTTGGAATTCTGGCGGTGCCAGTGCAGGAGAGTTCAAGATCCGCTGTCAGAACTGTGGGTACGAACACCGCCGGGGAGTCTGCCCAAGCGAAAGGCAAAGCTTGCATAGCCTGCAAGAAGATCGGGCACTTCAGTAAGGTCTGCCAGAGCAGACTGGGCAGGGTCAACGAGTTAGCCGTCGAAGCGCCTGACCCTCACAATGCTGAGCAAGACCCAGATCCGGCAGAGGTCAATGTGCTGACAACGGATCTGTTCGTCGGTGACGTTGAACGCGGTGCCGAGCAAGCTGCTGAGCTGTGGTACACGACCGTCCGAGTGAACGGTCGTCTTGTCAAGTTCAAGCTCGACACCGGGTCGGGGGTAAATGTACTTCTGAGGAACGTCTTCGACAGAGTTGCCCCGGGGCAGTTGATTCATGGAAAGTTTAGCCGGCGGTTCAGTGAGCCCTGGACGGGAATAAACCATTCAGTATCCAGAAGTCAAAGTGTTCAGACATTGTACTTTCACACCTACTATGGACCAAATTATGTAACAACCATAATACTGAGTCTGAAATAAAGAATTGAATTGAATAAACAATACCCATACTGGAATATGAATTCACCAGAATCCAGAAACAGCTATTTCTGCAGACCTGGGACCAGTTTATATAATAATAATAATAATAATAATAATAATAACATATTTATTTCCACATGATCAATGTCCACACAAGTTGATATTTATATCAGTAATTTGTTCACATGAAAAAGGAGAAAGCAGAAGTACAATACTTATGAGGTGCTTTCCCCATTTAAAAATAACACAGATACATTGCTTATACCATAGAAATAATAAATAGAAAAATAAAAGTTAAAAGCATATCAACATTACCCTCAATACTGTAAATTACATCTCAATATTTATGTACTAGACTACTATGTGTTTTCCCTCTGGTAAAGCTTAAATATTTTCTTTTTATACATGTTTTTTAAACATTTGATATTATCGTCAAGTGAATTCCATATTTTTATACCACATATAGATATACATTTAGACTTTAAAGTTGTTCTTGCAAATACTTGTCTTAGGTTGTTACTCTGCCTTGTATCATGGCTACTAGCTGAACTTATTTTCAATAAAGACTGTAGATTTTTTGTCAGTAGCCCTTTGTTTCTACCGGGCAATCAACCTATCCACCCTATTATATGGAGCCGAGGCCTGGACAGTGTACAGACGACAGGTGAAAAAGCTGCATGCCTTCATGATGCGACATCTGCGTTCAATCATGAGGCTAACCTGGAAGGACAAAGTGAAAAATAAGGAAATACTCGAATGGATGGGGCTGCCCTCTATGGAAGATCTTCTGATCAAAAAGAATCTCCGGTGGACTGGACACCTCATGAGGATGTCATCAGACAGGCTACCAAAGCAGATCCTTATTCTCAACTGTCTTCTGGTCACAGAAAGAGAGGGTGCCCTGGTCTCCGGTTCAAGGATACCATCAAGAGAAACCTGAAGCTGAGAGACATTAAGACTGACTCATGGACTCAACTCTCACAGCAGAGAGCTAAATGGAGAGCGGCAGTCAAGTAATGAAAGCAGTCTTTGTTGCATCGCGACCGACAGTATGATGATGATGATAAGTAAACCAGTTATTGGCAATGCCTCTGATACCATAGTGATTACATTTTTTTATTAACAAATTATGGTCAGTTGTGTCGAATGCTTTTTTAAGGTAAATAAATACACCAATAGTACATTTGTTGTTGTCCAGAGCTGAGGTATAATTTCTTCTGTCAGTTCTAATAATGCCAATGATGTAGACATTTTAGATCTGAAGCCATATTGACTGCTACACAAGGTATCATGTTTATCAATAAATGCTTCCAGTCTACTATTGAACAGTTTTTCTAATATTTTTGAAAACTGTGGCAGAAGTGATATCAGTCTATAATTAGTGAAAACACTGTTATCTTCTTTTTTAAATATAGGAATACCAAGCTGTTATATATGGGTAAATGGTTTGACAATGTAATATATTACTTGTTTAATGATGCTCATATCTATGTTATCATATCCCATTGACTTTTTGAGCGATTCCTCAGAAAAAAATACATATAAATCACCAATGTGAGGAGTCGGTCCTAAAGGCCCTGTTACACTACGACATAACGACGTCAGCATAGGGAGAACGTGAAAAACGTCGAACTTCTCGGCGTAGTAAGCAAATTTGGGCACAAGTTGAATGTGGATGCAGCGTAGTTGATGAGAGCGTAACGTCGGTAAAGCGTAGTGATAGCGTCGTTCAACGAGAGAGGACAACGTAATTACGCTGACGGTACATTATTAACGTTATTCGATCACCAGAACTACGTTGCTTTACGTTACCTTATGTTACTTACGTCATTAAACGTTGGTGAAATGCTGAACGTACTTTGGATGTATGTTCGGCGTACGTTCTCCTGACGTTCCCATTACGCCGCGTGGACGTTTCCACCGGCTTTAATGTGGGTCAATGTAGTGGAACGTACGTAGTGAGCAGCGTTTGACTAACGTCCGTCTAACGTCATTGACGTTCGCCGAACGTGTACAGAACGTACGGCGAACGTAAACCCTTACGTTCGAGTTACATCAACAGTTTTGAACAGGTTCAAAACCTTGACGCGCGCCGACGTATCACGACATAATATGACGTAGCTCGACATTAGTCTAACATCATATAAAAGCGAATAAAAGCTCATGAGAGAAGCACGCTGGAAATGGCTGCCAAGTTGTGGAATGCCCAAACGGTAAAGGAACGACAAATTCCTGACCTAAAAACTTACAAAAAATATCTGTGCAAAATAAGGCTAGGAAACCCCCAGTAAGCTGCAATGCAAAGGGGCATGTAATATGTCACGGCCCACCAGCGGGATGCCCAATGGAAGGTAACCATGCCAAAAGTAGCCAGATAACACACCACACAGCTACGTACAAGCCTATGATATGTAAATAGGAGTAGGCTAGTCTAGTAATAAGAGTAGAAAAAAAAAACATATATACCAAGAAAATCCAAAAAAACTAACATAGGCTACTAACCATACCAACCAATTATCTATCTGCTACTGAAATGCAGGCAATCAAATACCTTATCAGCAGCCACTGTGTGGTAAGATAACACCAACACTACAACTGGCCAGCATTGAAAACAAGCCTGGGTACCCGGGCTTATATGCTATGGACAGTATAAATACAGCCTCAATAAAAAAAAAAAAAAAAAAAAAAAAAATTCTGGTGTCATCATAACATAACGCAATGTACGTCAACGTAATGACGAAACGTGAGCACATCAGGCTTACGTTGGCTCATTACGTCGTAGTGTGACAGGGGTATAAGCGTTGCTTATTCATATATTACGTTCTATAGATATGAACCAATTTTTCACCTTGAATAAAAGAGAAGGCAGCCGGGGCCATACTCTCAAACTAGTAAAACCCAGAGCCGTTTCAAAATTAAGGCAACACAGTTTCTCAAACAGGATCATAAATATTTGGAATAGTCTCCCACAAAATGTTATAGATGCCGGCTCAATAAATTCATTCAAGAACCGATTAGAAAAAGCATGGGCTGATGATATAGGGAAATTTGACCACTTATTCACCACATGCTACTAATTTATTCCTTGTGCTGCTAATTACTTGCACTCAAGCAAAAATGAGAGACAAATAAGTGTTCACACTTCCTGTCTACCAATCACTATATCACTATATCACTATATGTTCTCTGGTTTCTGGATGTACATTGACACCACCAAGCGGTCAAGATGGGAACTGGAACCCGACTAGCTTGACGTTATACAAATGTTTCATATGGCGCCAGCTGGTGGACAGTGTTTGCATCAGAAATGTTGTGGCACGTGACTAATAGGTCACCTTCTCATTGGTAGGACAGCGCGCTAATTTCGAATGGCCGCTTGGAAGGGAAAGACGAAATCGAACTGACACGAGCAAAAACCTAAACATAACATATAACGCAGGAGCTAAACTAACAACATTAATTCAGGTAAGTATTGCAGTGTGGACAATTATAAACATAGCTCCACCGGGAGTAATAACTAAATAAGTCAATGCTTCCTATAAAAAAAAGCTATATGTGACGTTGATTAAAATGGGGGACATGTTGCGTAGTTCATTTTCTGACACTTGGTGGCGCATCGGTACTAGTGGGCCTACTCGGTCATTGACAATGCTTTGCGTTTGCCGGTACGTGCAGTGCAACACGTATATTTTATTCAAAATTAATAGAAATACAGAACCCTAACCTTATGAATTTAATATAATCTATTCGTTGTATGTTTTCTATATGTATACCAAGCGGTTTGTCTCTAGGTGTTGTGGTTTTAGAGATATTTGACTTTTTCTGTATGAAGATTGCTCACGGCCATTGACAATGCACTGAGTTTGGCGGTACGCCCAGTGCAAAACGTTTATTTTATTCAAAATTAATAGAAATACAGAACCCTAACCTTATAAATTCAATATAATCTATTCGTTGTATGTTTTCTATATGTATACCAAGAGGTTTGTCTGTAGGTGTTATGGTTTTAGAGATATTTGACTTCTTCTGTATGAAGATTGCTCACGGCCATTGACAATGCACTGATTTTGGCGGTACGCCCAGTGCAAAACGTTTATTTTATTCAAAATTAATAGAAATACAGAACCCTAACCTTATAAATTTAATATAATATATCCGTTGTATGTTTTCTATATGTATTCCAAGCGGTTTGTCTGTAGGTGTTGTGGTTTTACTTTTAGAGATATTTGACTTCTTCTGTATGAAGATTGCTCATAGCCATTGGGTTTGCAGTGTGACAGTGTGCCGAATAGGCCCACTCGTTCAGTGGCGATGCGAACGGCAGGAATTTGAACTAAAAAGTCGGAGGTCCCCCATTGGATTGGATTAGACCGGTTTTCCACCCCTCAGCTCAGGCTCACTGTCAGAGTTCGAGGCTCAGTCCCATGACTGCGTGAGAGTCAGTCACGTCAGTGAATGTTGTCTTGTCGACTTACTTCACTTATGCCGTTATCACATAAGTTAGTTAGACTAGGTTACAGGTATGACATAAGTTAGCTATGTGAGCATTTTTTTAAGAATGCATTTTATCTCATTGGAACATATACCAATGCAATGGAAAGAGCTTGAAGTGGACGAGTTGAATGAAGGGACATTATTAATGTCATTAAAATGATTAATTCTGCATGTCACATTATCATTATGGGGCTGTCACATTACGACGCTGCGAAATAGCGAATGGTAGACATGAAGTGTGAGCACTTATTTGTCTCGCCAACACGCGTGATTTTTTGGTGCTCCGTCGGGATACGTCAGAAAGCGTTATGCGCGCGTTGGTATACGGCGATGGTCGGCAGCGCGCGTCAGGGAATCGGCGAAGTTTTGTGCTACAACTAGGTATGCTGGAATTTTTTTTTAATTTATCATATAGAAATGATACTCATACCATTGAAAAGAGCCAAACAAATGCTTTTAAATGACACAAAGATCATGCATGTTGGTCTAGTATTAAGAAAGTTATGATTTTTTAAATATTTAAAATCGCATGTTTTTTTGTCCTGTAATTAGACTGAAACAAAGGCAATGGGTGTGACCTTAAGCACGTGTGCGTGTTGGTGTGTGTGGAATACAACCATGTCACTTTCCGATTCAAAATTAACCACTTTCGACGTATAGGATGGTGATAATATTTGGTATAATGTGAGAAAAGACATACATATTTTTTATTTATCCCCATAGTGATTTTGAACTGATTTTGAACCGAAAATGAGTGCAAGGCAGAGGTGAGCCTGTCACTATAGTGCCAAAGTCGCACAACCCATGACACTTTCCGTTTAAAAATAAACAACTTTCGAAGTATAGGACCTTGATAATATTTGGTATAATGTGAGAAAAGACATTAATAATCTGGGCCATATATTTTTTATTTATGGCCAAAGTGATTTTGAACTGATTTGAGCATCCACAAATGAGTGCAAATGTTTAAAATTGTGTCACGAACGAACGAATCAGCAGAAATGCAAAATTCGAAAATTATGACATTCAGAAAGCTTTCTTTTATATGTGGTGATCATGATTCCCCGATCCCCCCACCCGTTAGCCTATGAGAAGCGATTTGGGTAGAGATGTTGAGAACCGTTCACGCACTCCCGATCACAGCGATCGGGGACAACACGGCAGCGCGCCGATGTCAACATACCTACTACAATGCGCGGGTGCTAACATTATGGCGACGTTAAGGGGCTGTCACATTAGGGTTTTTTGTGGGAGCGTACGGCGGCGTAAGCGCGTTACATCATATACGTCGGTATATGCCGCCATACGCTACACATACGCCGTCATACGCCGATCCTCCAACAAGCCTGTTTCCTTGCTAACAATTTTCAGCGAATGGCAGCGTATGGATCGTACGCTATGCATATGCCGGCATAGGTTAGGGTAGATAAAGGATTCACCCGGTATTCGCAGTACACAGGTGAATACCAACCCTATATAAAAATGGTCGAAAAAGCGGGTTAAGGAAATGAGAGCCTAATTTCACAATTTAAGAAGCAACATTTATTCTTTACATACGTCTTATTGATAGCCCGCTACCTTTGAGTTGAAAAATATAATATAATATCTAGTTTAATCAGATTTAAAAGTGAAATCGACGGCGTTCTCTGGCCGCCATCTTGTCTTTTTGCATTCTCGCCCATTTCACCAACTCTGTTCTGATATAAGTAACCATTTGACACTGGTGCCAGGCATTCTACTTCTTGTTCCATACTCATGCTATTTTCGCCCATATTTATATAAGGCTGGCCTTCACCCGTGTACTACAAGTACCGGGTGAATCTTTTATCTAAGGTTAGGGGTACGTCGGCATAGGTTGGGTGTAGGCTAGATTGACACCCACCGGGTGTCTCTGGCGTACCCCCAACGTTCTGTAAAAGTGGTGTCACACTACGGCGTATGGCGTTAGCGTATGGATTTTCGACCCATACGCCGTCATACGCCCGTCCGTCCCAAAAGATTTTGAGCATGCTAAAAAATTGTCAGCATATGGCTCATACGCTTGACGTACGCTATGCATACGCCGGCATAGGTTGGGCATACGCTGAACTTGTCAATCACAACCGTCAAACCTCATCACAGTATGCCGCGCATAGGTCGGGATATGCTTTGAATATGCCGCCATAGGCCACGGGTAGGTTAGGCATAGGCTGGGTGTACGCTTCAGATGCCGCTGGGACCTCGTCCGTAGTGTATGACGGTGTATGGGTCGAAAACCGCATACGCCGGCATACGCTAACGCCATACGCCGTAATGTGACAGGGCCTTTAGGGGCACATCGAGATACGTTAAACGCACTGGAATAACGTTATGCGAATGCTAGGCACAGTACGCCGTGCGCGTGTGAGGCTCGTTGCGGCAAACCGCCGTCGGACCGACATTGTTTTGTCCACTGGCCCGCCGTCGGGCAGTACCGAATAATTCAAAATCGTATTAACACAAATAATTCCATTAATACGTCGTAATAAATTACAAAACTTTTACAAAATAATCTAAACATATTAACAAACAATCCTGTAAAATAATTCCATAAACTTACTGCGAATTATGGTGTATTTGTAGCAAACCCTGACGTAATGACAGCCTCTTCTCAGAAAAAACCAAGATGGCGGTGCTTCGTCAACATTCCGTACAGGCATTCAAATCGTATTAACACGAATAATTACATTAATACGTCGTAATAAATTACAAAACTTTTACAAAATCTATGCATATCAACAAACAACCCTGTAAAATAATTCCATAAAATTCCTCCGATTTATGGTGTATTTTGTAGAAAAACTGCTAAACCAACTTGCGCATTTCCACCGCTTGCGAGAACTGGAAATGTTTCAAATCCAACGTTAATGGAAAAGATCGAGCGGCGGACCACCACCGTCGGCCCGACGGTGGCAAATATGTGGGGGGAAAAAAGCAAAGAGCGACGGTCCACCACCGTCGGCCTGACAGTGGCAAATGTGTGGGCGAACAACGGCAAAAAGTAGCGGACCACCACCGTCGGCCCGACGGTGGCAAGTATGTGGCGACAGTGCGACCAATAGCTGACGGCGGTGTGCTGTCTGGGCTCGTAATGTGACAGGGCAACGTGTGGGAACGACCCTCACGTGCGTGCGGTGTGTGAATAACCTTCGCATAGCGTTATTCCAGCGTGTTTAACGTATCTCGGTGCGCCCCTAACGACGCCATAACGTTAGCACCCGTGCGTTGTTGCACGTCAAAAGTTTTGTGCAAGCACAAAACTTCGGCAATACGATTACGCGCCTCGCCGACCGTCGCCATCCATCAACGAATACTAATCCGTGCGAAACGCTTTCTGACGTATCCCGACGTTCCGCCAAAAAATCACATACGTCGACGCGCGTTGGCGAGACGCGTCATAATGTGACGGGTATTAGAGACTTGCGATAGGTATGTACCAAAAAAATAAAGTTTACTGTATAGAAATGAAACTCGAACCATTGTAAAGAGCAAAAAAAAATGTTTTTAAATGACACCAATATTATATTAGTCTAATATTAAGAAAGTTATGAACTTTTATTTCTTTAAAATCGCATGTTTTTTTGTCATGTAATTAAACTGAAACAAAGGGAATGGGTGTGATTCTAAACAATGCAAACTGAATGAAAAAAGTGCATAACTTCATTAGTTTTCATCATATTTACATGATTTTTATAATACATTAAATAGAAGAAAAGTCCATTTTAAGACTGCATCAAAGTCTGATTTGGTATTATTAATTATTTAATTAATTAATAATTAATCTCAAAGAAACACAAAATATGCCAGAACTTGCTTAATTTTCATGATATTTACAAGATTTTTGTAAATCTTTTTGACACTGACAGAGACGGGATATGAAATAAAGGTTAATCAAAATTTACAATGTACCTGACTTGCTCTAAATTGGCTTGCTGACTTTAATATTAATTACAGGTATGTGGAAATCCCCTACAGTCAAGGTGCACATTCCGAATCAAAATTGTGGATGTGTCAGATTGTGATAATCTTTGGTAGAAACTAAGAAAAGACACTTAGAGTGCAGCAAATTTTAACCGATCACAGCATTCTGGAACAAAATTGCAATGACTAATCATGGGGATTTCCACATACATACTTGCAGAAAAATGCCAAATATCAAATCGGTTTTCAAAACAAATGTATTGTGATAAAGCACTTTAATACCTATAATCTGACATAGATGGACCTAATATGTCAAGTAGAAGCAAAGTTATGGTGTACAATGTACCCCAAAAATGGGCTATTTACCTCATAGTAACTACATTGGTTAATAGGGGCAGGACTTTTGACCTGATATCTCATCTCAGCTGCGCCAAGGCGTGAATGCCAATTGGTGCAAGGCAGAGGAGTGTGTCAGAAAAAGTGCTCTAAGTATAACTCTCAAATCGTACCGCATACAAACAAATCGCCTGGCACACACACAGATAACATGTTTAACAACCATATTATATTAATTTTATATGGGTGACATTTACCGATTAGCGGGGACGAGCTCTCAAAATTTGGCGACTTTGAGGAATTTCATGAGCTGAACTGTCGCATATTTCTTCCTGGAAAATGACCTACCAGAATGTTGATATCTTAAACATTCAAATTACCATTCAACATTTGTACTATTGATACATAAAACATGAGAAAAACAATGTTTTATAAGGGGTGTTTGCGCATCACTCTGCGCAGTAAACTTTTTCCTATGGAGTGAGGCATGAGGACCCGTACACGTGGATTTGCAAGTCTCTAACATTGTTAATGGTTGTCATATAATTTTTCTAATCGACTAATGCAAATATCAAGAAAGTTACATCGATTTGAACTTGAAAAATATTCCTAATTATGGGCCCTTTGTTCGATAGTAAACCAACCAAAAGTTGTGACCCAGAATCAGCAGGAGATGAGCGATGCCGAGGCGTGAATGCCAAGTAGCGCAAGGCAGAGGTGAGAGTGTCGGCAAAAGTTAAAGTGCTGCGGGTCAAATATCTCCTTTGGGAATTGGTTAAGCTTCCTTCAAATTTCACATCTAGACAACTGATGAAGGAACAACAATTTCATAGTTTGAGATAATTTAATCCCCTTTGGGTGATTTGATGAAGATTTTTTGGGGAAAAGTAGAACTTAAAATTCAACCATCAACTTTTGGACCTGATACTGGTCCAATTGAAACAATTAAAAAATGAGGATGTAGAGAAATATTTGCTCTATGTTATGAAACCGAGCCAAATTGTAGCCAGAAAACCCTCCTTTTGGGAAACTGAAAGGTAACGCCTACCACAAAGCAGCTCCATGCAGCTGAATGGGGCTAGCGTTACCGTCGTTGCCTAACCGTTTTGCGGCGATCGGCGTTATTCGCACATAGCTACATAAGTCATAACCAACTCCAACCTCCCAACAAAAAGAAAGGAAGAAAAAACTACACGCGCAACAATGCTCATAAAAATAACAATTGAGAACTATTACTATTAGACTAAATTATTAGTATTACTTTCGGCGGTGCCACCGACGTACAGTACTCAGTAGGCTCCTGGACCTAGTGCTACTGAACAGTGTACGTAGTGCTAACTTTGAAAATAGAAATACCTGATTTGATGAGGATGTTTATCATGTTATATTTCTATTTGTCACTCTACTCACTGACAGAAGCATTGATTCAATGATTGTCATTGTTTACTGCTACTTCTACTACCTTCTAGTACTTTACTATTACTAGTATTAGTTGTAAAGTTGTAGACCAGATACTGAACTTGTGTTCTGTCAAAAACAAAGTTTAAAGGTAATCGTCACCTGTGACCTAACATTCCATCTGTTGTGTTTCAGTAGGCCACGCTATTGAACAAACCTTTGCACAATGGCTTCAATGAGGGTATTCACCCCTTTCGTGGACAAGGAGAATGTTGCAGACAACGGATTCAAGAAGCGACTCAAGTCTGATAGCGGGAACTCTGTCAAGAACCATGGTATGCTAAGCCATGCACACAGTAAAAACGCACCAAATGTTACCTGGGTTCAGGGTGCACCACAGAGTCGGCTCTGAGATGGCTCTGCGGCGCTTTTCTATTGTTGCCAATTTGCGTTCAACATATGCCCCGGAGTTGACTCCGAGACGTCACACTTTTCAAGTAGGAGGCAAAAATGCCTCCCAAATGGCTGAGTTTCAGCAAATCAGAGTGGTTGTTTGAATTGCAAATGGCTGCACACTATGGAGGCCACCATTTTCGAGGCACGCGGCGGCTAAAAGTCGTTCAAACTAGCGTGACGTCCCAAATTTCTCTGAGGCGCACACTTGAACGTGGCCCTGTTATGACTTCTGTCTGCCACAGAGCGGTGATAGTATGCTTTAATTTCTGTGCCATGTGGTTTAGTTTTTTTAGGAAATGCCCTTGATTGATTGAATACTTACTATTCGGTTAATCTTCAACAGACTGATATGGCAGTTTCCTTCTTTAGTTTTCACTCCTTTCAAAGCTACTTAATTATATGCCTCTGAGGAGCTCCTTGTGTTGACAAAATTAAACCTTATAGTGGTTTCCATGGGGGTATTTTCTTTTAAATACAATTTCACCTAGTCAACTGGGTCATAGTGGTGGTGGTTCTCACTGCTGGGCCGCATTCAGGGTACGCCTCCGAGTCGACTCGGAGACGTCTTTTTGGCCTCTATGCATTTAGGGTACGTCTCCGACTCGTCTAGCTTTTCAGATAGGAGGCAAAAAGTGCCTCGAAATGGCTGCCAGATTCAGTGATTTCAGCTAATCAGAGCTGTTCTTTTCAATTGCAAATGGGTGCGTGCCGCCTATGGAGCCCGCCATTTTCGAGGCACCCCACACCTAAAGTCGTTCAGACTAGTGTGACGTCCGGAATATACTGAGCTGTCTCTGAGACATACCCTGAACGCGGCCCGGGTGTGATGAGGTTGGTTTCTCTATTCTAACCATGGAATTGGAAAGGAAGGACAAACATCAGAATGTTGCTTGCAGTTTTTATACCGTTGAGAGGTTGGGTGCTGGCTGACTGGTAGCCCAGTGAAGCATCCACGTGAAGTTGCCATGAGTCTGAAGTCACAAGTTAATATCTGTCCTGATATGACCGTAAAAGTTGCTAGGATGTAAAACCCCAACAACCTTGAAGATGGCAACACTTAGTGTGTTAAATTTAGTAGTTACCAGTGCTCTTGCAACATAAGTAGTGAAATTAAAGCATTACATTGTATATATATATGCATGTTCACTTTCTATCCTGCTTTTACTTTATTCTTTTAAAAAAAAGTCTTTTTTTCAGTTGGCAAAATATTTCAGTCTGGGATCGGGCCAACTCCTGTACGGCGGGCTCTGGGTATTGTCAACAGATCTAACATCGACGTGAAGAAGGGTTTGCAGCAGCAGAAGCCGCAGCAGAAACAGTTTGAGAAACCTACTCCGCACCATAAGCCTTTGCGCCAGAAAGTCGAAAAGCCAAAGGTGACCAAGCAGCAGCCACAGCCTATGACCAGAGAGCTGTTCGCCACCGTTAACCCTGCCATTCAAATCTACGTGGACGAGATAGAGAAGATGCCCTTACCAGAGCAAATATCAACCGGTCAGTTGGAAAAGTAATTAAGTAATGTGAAAGTGATTATAATTACATTTGTAGTGGCTCCTCAATACTGCAGCAATTACCTAAGTGGGGCAGATGGAGTACAAATAGCAAGCACAGCTGCTAGAATTTCATTTTGGGACTGACATTCAAGTAGTTTACAGCTTGGGAACTAATATCCCAGGCCTTCATTTGCCCTATTTCAACGCCTTGAATTCCATTAAGCGGTAACCACTGATCTAAAGCAGCCTTGAATTCCATATCTTCACATGTGTATGGACCGTGTAATCCTATAACATCTGGAACAACTATGGTGTGTGTGAATATTTGATGAATCACATACTGTAGTCCTATAAAGACGCCATAAGTACACACTGTCACAAGTCAGTACCTATCTTGATATGACCAAAGATGTAAAACACAAACAAAAAAAAGTCATGTAGATAAATGTTGATGGAATACATATACATAAAAATGCTACTATTTATCCCGTAGGGTTCTATGAAACTATTACTTCCCCAAAGATGACAATGGCATGACAAAAATCAGGAAAATATTTTATGGATTTTTGGGACGTCTAAAGTGACGGGAGAAGCCGGAATGGTTGCAAATTTTGACCATATCAGGAAAAAATTGGGCAGATACAAAATCTGGAATTCCAGATAAATCCGGAAGATTCTCATTTATATGCCAAAATTCAACTGGTGGGTGCCATTTGAAAGCTTTAGGTGTATTTACACAAACAATGAAATCACGAAATGGCCTAATCGGTAGAGCGCAGGCTTCCCGTGTGGGAGATCGGGAGTTCGATTTCCGGTCGAATCAAATCAATGACTTACAAAATTGATACTTGTCCCGACCTAGCCTGGCGCTCGGCATTACTACGATAGAGCAAGGACTGGTTAGCTCAATATCAGGATAATGTGACTGAGTGGGAAATCGGGCCATGGTTGTCCAAACGGCCTGGTATCCCAAACAACAAACAAACAAAATATCTCACCACCCCTACCACCCTCACCTGTGCAGTTGTTTGATGTCTATTCATTCGGGTTGTTTTGCTTTGTTGCAGAGGAGAGTTTGTGGCCGGTGGCGGAGTGTCCTGCAACTTATATAAAGGAGCTGCGAGAATGGCGTGCCTGGCCCTTCTGTCAGGTGGCCACAGACCCTGAGTACAGTCCAACCTTCCTGGAAGATTCGGATGATGAGCAGGATGATATGCTTCCCACAATCACCGGTGAGTGCTAGAAATATCAGGGTTGATCCTGCGGTTTTGTACAGAAAGAGCAGACAGCCCCTGATAAGCTTAGCACTGCTAGAGAATAGTAAAAAGGAAATTGACTGCATATCAGGGATGATATTTTTCCGTTTTTAAGCGGATTTCCGTTTTTTGTCATAGCATGGGGGCATTTTTGATATATGTTGGAGGGGGGGGGGGTTACGGGAGATATCCTCTAGGGCAGAAATTTGTCGTTGGGATAATAAATCTTGGCTTGATTTCCGGTTTTTTTTTGTGTGCCTGAAACCACTATCATCCCTGCATATCCCCCCCCCCCCCCTTTTCTCAGAGGCTTCTTGCAGTAATGGTCTTTTCTTGGAGGTCTCTTTGCCATGTATTCTTTATTTCAACCCCATATATGCATAAATGTATGCTTCTGTAAGGGCCTTGAATTTCCTTTGATCTAACCCATGGTTTTAAAGCCTTGAATTTTACAATGTAATCTTTAAAAGCTTAATTTGTGTTGTATATTTTAATATGCCAATATTATTAGAAATGGAACAGTACTGCCTGGTTAGTTCGTGAGTACTCATTAACCAGAACTGGCGCCACTTGCGGGTCAGGTATGCACTGGCCAGATCCCAGGGCTTTTTTCTTTCTTCTTTTTTTTCTTGAGATTTATACTGCCTATCGTGGAAAGTCTGAATAGTCTTGTTTTCACCATTAGACAGTTTGTCGATAGAAAGCCAGAGCCAACACGTTTACCGACCCAAGGGATTTTTAACCTCCCACACCACATAGACATGGTATGAGAGCAACTGGTCTTTGATGACGCTGAAACTTATACACAGCGCTGGCAATCCAAATTAGCAGAGTTGGTGGCATGGGGAATCGAACCACTGACCTTCAGATTAGGAGTACAACCTAGAAAAAAAGTCACACTCTAACCACTCCACCACAAAGGACACCCTCTGTATTCCTGCAGTGGCTGCCTCCCTTCAAACACCTCTGTTACTGATGACTTTAGATGTTGCTAGAACATAAACCCCAAACTTTGGATTAAATCTTTTTTTATTGACTGTCTTTTGTGCTGGTTTACAGCTGTTCGTGAGCCATGGGTGGATGGCAGGTCTGAGCACTGCGTAGGTTGTCTGGAAAACTAACATAAGAATAACTTCTTTGTTCATTACTCTTTATATTGAATTTGTTTGCTTGTTTGTTGTGGTTTTATATCCTAGCAACATCTAAGGTCATATCAGGACTGCTACCGACTTGTGACAGTGCACACGCATGGTGACCTTATAGTGCTGCCTCACTGGGAAACCACCGACACCATGACTTGATATCCCACAGTCACATTATCCTGACACTGTGCTAACCTGTCCTTGTCCTGAAGGAAAGGCCAGGGAAAGGAGGGCGAAAGCCAGGGAGAGCCAGGGAAAGGAGGCTGGTTCACATCCGGGCGGGGGGGTGGCTTTCCGGGGAGTACAACGTCTGAACACTTTGACTTCTGGATACTGAATGGTTTATTCATGGCCTAGGGCTCGCTCAACCCGCCGGCTAAACTTTCCATGACGTCATCTCATTAGCATAATCCCTTGTCCCAAGCTCTGCATCTCGTTAACATATATTAGCCACACAGCTATACGTTTATTACGCATATATCACTGGTATGGCATTGAAAAGTATTGATTTCCAAATATTCACTACTGTACAGACCCTGGCGACGTTAAAGTTGCATAGTCTGATGGTTTTGAGTGTTTCTGATATCAATACATTGAATTGCTTTTTATAATCTACCTAACTTAAGATTGAAGTGACTTTTATTTTAAAGGGCTAACTTTGAAGATATTTGAAGTGTAAACATGTAAAATTAGTTTTGGCAAGCACACCAAAATTGTGACACCATAGGCTTCTGCAGCAACATGCTATTTTAATTTGACTCCGTATTCCCATTCATGTGGTAACAAATGCCTAATAAGTGCATCAGTACCTAAGTTAGATATGTAGAATGAAATCTAGATAATTGTTTTGGTTTTGAAAATTTGATGCTTCATCGGACTATGCAGCTTTAATAATATGGTCTTTCCATAGTTAGTGTTATATGGCAGACATATCACAGATTTATATCAAACTAGGCTCATAGTGGCCAAGTCTAGTTTGATATTAATCCGTGATAGGTATGTCCCATAACCTCAATGGTGGAAAGAGAATGTTAATTATTTATTGTATCATTCTAATATTATCTTTAATATTAGTTAGAAATGACACATTTATTTTTGGATTGAATATTTAAATTGAAAGAAAACAGGGACTACTTTGATTGTTTCTTGTCCCAACTGGCCTAAATTGAAAGTAGTCCTGGTCGACCACCTCCTACAGGGTTGCCAACATTGGAAAACTAAAACCCAGAAGATATCAAGGGACGTTATGTTGGTGGGGGGGGGGGGTTCTGGAAGGTCTCCTTCAGAAATTTTTTAAAATCTTAGATGCTTTGTGGTGCATTTTGGACACAATAATCCTTAAGATTTATATAATTGTGGAAAATGAAAAACCCAGAAGATCGGTGTACGGTGATGATGGGAACATAAAATATCATTTGGCCACCCTGCTAATATGACACCGAAAGCGACATTGTTCAGGTTTGGTGGCGTAATAAAGGGTTCAATTTGCAGAACACTCGTCTGAGGATTCTTACCCAGACGCTTTCGTCAACGAGGGACCTGCCTCGCTGACCTGGGAGGACCTGCAGATGCCGACCTTGGATGACCTGATTCAGACGACGCTATAGTGACCAGCTTGATAACTCACTGGCACCTGGCCAACACTGGCAGTATGATTCAAAATGCATACATGTGATTTTTTTTTTTTGTAAAGCGTTTAATTATAAAATATTTTAAAGGTATTTAGAGAAGTTGTCTAATCAGATTTGTTGAACAGTTGAGGGGCAGTAGGAAAGGTGGAACATGGCTAGTTAGCATTGACAATTGTACAAGTTTGAATTCTTCGTTGTCCATCGATGGCGGCGACGACAGCAACTGATTTGTTGTGAACTCGTCGATGACTGATGAGTCCAATTTGTACTCTGTATGTGCGGGGGCATGTTTTACTGGTATGTATGGTAATAGCAATTGCCGCAGTTACACGATAAGTGCTAAATTTAAACAGGTGAGATTGTCAAACCAGCTGTCTATATTAAGTCTTGTCGGCGCAATTCACAACTTCGTCCCAAGTACGCTGTAAGTGCTGGATATAGATTGTCCTATTGCTATTCATGTATACACCAAGAATTCTTGATATCGGTGCTCAAAACACGCCCACCCCCACCTGATGCTTCATGGTTGATGATGTATTTTCTTTTCTTATTGGACAAAGCACATATGTGAAAATATGAGCATACACTGTAGCTGGCATCCACTGTAAATATGTTGTCCTAGCTGTTTTTGTGTTTGTTGTATATTCGTTCTTGTTGGCAGCAATGGTTTACACTTAATATTCCCTCATTTAGTGCAACGGATTGATGGAAACCCAATGCAGTATATATTCCAAATAAGGTATTTAATTAGAAACAAAAATAACTGAAGATTAATTTTTTTTTTTATTATAATACTCCTTATAGGATTTTAATGGAAGTGAAAATATAAGTTGGGTCTTTTATTCCTTAAGAATCTCAAAATATATCGACATTTTTGTTGCTCTATTGCAGGCTTCTATTCCATTCTTTATTCTATTCATTTGTAACTGGCTATTTTGAACACTATTGCTGAATCCAAGCTGGCATATAAACTAACTTCTCATGCATTGTAAATACTACGATTCTTGGTGCTAGTATAATTTGTTTCTTGGTTTTTGAACATTTGTCTATTTAGAGAGTTTGTTTGGGCGTAAGGTCAGTAGCGTGTATAACATGGGTGTTCGTTGATTTAAAAACTACCCCCAAAAAAGTTTCACGGATACAGCAAACGTCGATACCATCAATGGCTGACGGTTTTCGATGGGCAGTTTTTATATCATTTAAAAAAAAAACACGCAATTGGCTTGTTCAATGCATACATGGCAGTTTTAACTACCTGGTCAGAATTATTGTGTTGGAACTGACATGTAATGTAAAAGAGATCATTGTTTTTGAATGAGTACCATGAACTCTATCCCAAGCCACATCTGTTAATGGAAGACACCCAGCATACACCCCACCCGACCCATGGAAACATAAGCAACCCATGAAAATCTATTTTAACTTAATACATTCTAATCTTTTGACGGGGAGTTTACAGCATATTATGATGCATTGAAATTAACTGGCAATTCATAGTTATTTAAAAAACCGCAGCGTATTGATGATTTCCGAAGAAGAAAAATAGTGTCCTTCGATCGGGGTGGGGGGGTGGGGGGGTGGGGGGTCAAAGGGCCCTAATAAAATTTCAGTGGCACTGATCCAAACATAGGTGTGGCTTTAAATGGAGACCTGATGGTAATGTGGTCGGTTTTACACCATTGTCCTTTGGAATTTACAGCTGCTTGTACATGAAGATGTTTTATATAGCATGATGGTCTTAAAAATAAAGGTGCATTTGCAAAAATCTGGCTTCACGTTGCTATTTGCAGTTCATTAATGTTAAAGTTCCCCCCCAATGTGTTGCTACCTTGTGGTGGGGAGGCTTGTGTGCCTCCGTTACCATGACGGCTATACCGGCGGGGGCTAGCCCCCTGGCAGGTTTAACCAAGCCAAGCAGGACTCGTGGTAGAGGACAGAATAAGAGCAGCAACTGGTCCTCCAGGTTGGGTGTTGGGCATGGGGCCAACAACCCCACCCCAAAAAAAGAACGTTACAGAATCACAAACAAGAAACTCATGGCCCAGGACCGGGAAAACTGGAGAGCCCTTGTTTGTGGCCTATGCCCAAAGTTGGGCGGTAGGCAACACGTTCATCTACGACACTGCTGAGGAGGTGTTTGTGTGGATGGGCGCTGACGCCTCAACGGGCGAAGAAGAAGAATGTTAAAGTTGCATAATCCGATGGTTTTGATTTTCTGAGATTAGGTTGATAGTTATAATCTACCTTACTCTAGCTTGAAGTAACTTAATTGAAATGGCTATATTTGTAGTGCAAACATCGTAAATTAATTTTTGGCAAGTATGACAAAACTCGTAAGCTTCTACTATAACCTGTTCTATTAAATTTGCTCAGCGTTCCCTTCTATGTGGCAATAAGTGCATCAGTATCTAACTTAGATATGTAGAATGAAATCTAGATAATTGTTTCAGTTTTGAAAATTTGAAGCTTTCAGTGGACTATGCAGCTTTAAATGTTTTGGACAACATAAAGGTGTTGGTAGAATTAATCCTACAAAGGCTGGTCAACTTGCCTTCACTAACATAATTGCAGGTTTGTTTTCTCAGTATATAGGGGCCGACATGTCAGGAATGTGGACATTTTCCTTTTTTGGGGACGGGGGTGTCATACCATCATGTGCTCAGCACTGTCAGAACAACCCAAGTCCTGGCTGAAACGCCTAAATTGGATTCCCATGTTGGCGGTCATGGGTCTGAACCCTAGCCGAGTCGGTACTTTCTGCTACCTAGCCTGGCGCTCAGAATTAAAGGTACATAGTCTGATGGTTTTGAATTTCTGAGATAAACACACTAAATTGATTGTTATAATCTGCTTTAGTTTGTAAAGCACTACTATTGGATAAGAGCTGTCCCATGAACTATGACTTTTACGTCATAGCAACATAAGGACGGGTGCCAACTTGTGACTGCTCACTCATGGCAACTTTATAGCGCTTCCCCACTGGGAGACCAGGCTGCCAACACCATGACCCGATATCCCAGTCTATATCCTGATACTGTGCAAACCAGTCTGTCCAATCCTATTCAATCCGAGTGCCAGGCTAGGTAGCAACATGTATAAATTTTATAAGTCATTGGTTTGACTCGACTGGGATTCGAACTCCCGACCTTCCACACCGGAAGTCTGTGCTCTACCGATTCGGCCACAGCGTCTAGTCTCTATTATGCTGTTTTAGTGAGCAAGAGATATTAATACACTGAAAAGATATCTTACATAAAATAAAATATTGTTAATAGAATTTCGTCAATTTAAATATTTTTATTTCATTTGTTGACATCAGAATTTGTTAACAGATCTGAAGCACACTCCTGAGGACGACTGATGAAACGGTATTTTGCCTCCTAACATATCTTAACAAGCAAAACAAATATTACGATCCTATGGTATACAATGCTTTCATATGTAGTAAACCATAACTCCTCCCCCAGAAAATGAAGATAAATAAATAAACACTATCAAGAGTGGTCGATACCCATTTCTGCTGCAATTGTTAGAAGATGGGGGGAAAAAAACAACCACACTTAAGTGATAGGGGACCATCATTCCATCGTGCTACTGGTCTCAGCTCAGATTTTATTGGACAAGATACAGTAGAAGCCCTACTCACATAGGTAGAATCATTCAATCAATTCTCCATGAGGACTTTAATAATATATTTGCTATTTTTTTTAAAGGTATTAATTAAATTGTGTTGGTTGGTATTACTTAAATTTAACATTATCGCCTACAGAATTCATCACATGTATTATTTTAAATACTCAATTTCATATATTATAATTTATATATATAATTTATGTGGATATAAATAGCGGCAACGGCCAACATGTTCAGGTGTCTCTTCATGGCACCCTACTTTTATACCAAACTAACAGTCTAGTCACCGCTGGCTCCGGTCATTCTTGCCTCCCCTCCTGCCTGATGACCAGCATCTAACCGTCCCCCTGACCTTACATGTTGCCAGGACGTAAAACTCCAACAACAAACCAATCTAACCGTTCACTCGGTCACTTTCAAATTTATGTGTAAATAATACTAGGCATCATCATATAGGCTTCATCACTAAGTTAAAGCCGCATAGTCCGATGTAAGCATCACATTTAGGAAAACCAAAACACTTATAATTATATAGATTAAATTTGACATATTCAACTTCAGATACCGACGTACTTATTAAAGCACTTGTTGCTGCATAGAAAGGTATATTAAGCCAATTCAATAGAACCTGTTACTGCTAAGTCTATGGTCTCAGACTTTCAACGTGTATGCCAAAAGTAATTGGGCATGCTTTCAGTTCAAATATCTCAACGAAAAGAGCCATTTATAATAAAAGTTAATTCAAAGTAAAGCAAGGTAGATTATAATAATCATCCTTATATTTATCTTTTAAAAAAACCAACCCAAACCCTGAAAACTATCGGGCTATGCTACTTTAAAGTTGCACAGTGCGATGGTTTAGAGTTTCGGCCCTTTTCTGAGATAAATACATTAGATTGGTTGTTGTAATCTACGTTACTTTAGTTTGAAGTAACTTTAATTTTAAATGGCTAACTTTTGAGATATTTTAAATGCAAACACGTCAAATTAGTTTTGGCAAGCATGCCAAAACTCTAACACCATAGGATTCAGCAGTAACAGGCCCTATTCAATTGGCTCAGCATGTCCTATGTGGCAACAAATGCTTACTAAGTGCCTCAGTATCTAAGTTAGATATGTAGAATCAAATCTAGATAATTATTTAGAATTTGAAAATTTGATCGGACTATGCAGCTCAAAGAGTTGGTTGGTTGCTGGAGTTTTACGTCCTTGCAACATCCAATGTCATATCAGGACGGGCTCTAAGAGGCAGTTAGTAGAACCAGTAGTACAAAAGTAGGTGCATTGGTACTGACGAGGGCAACGCAGTGATGGGAAACTGACAGAAAGTGTCCTTTAAAAAAAATATCCCATAGTTCTTTATAGAGCACATCTGTAAACTATGCGCTTTATCACGAAGTTCTAAATTCAGTTTGAATTCTCCAAACACCTTGGTCTATCTACCTCTGCCAACCTTCCCATAGAAGTGATAATGGTGGTCCACCCATGGAATAAGGTAAGTGACACCGCCATCTATAAAAGACACGCACTCTAGTTCATTGCGATAACCGTCAGGTCAGTCAGTTAGTAATGATCATCCCTGTTTTGTTTTTTGTTGGAGTTTATGTCCTAGCAACATCTAAGGTAATATCAGGACGGGTACCAACTTGTGACAGTGCACGCTCATGGTGAATTTATAGTGCGTCCCAACTGGGAAATCATACCACGGGCACCATGACCTGATATCCTACTCAGTCACATTATCCTGAAACTGAGTTAACCAGTCCCTGCCCTATCCTAATAATACCAAGCGTCAGACTAGGAAACGACAAGTATCAATCTTAAAGTCACTGGCATTACTCGACTGGGAACCATACTCCAGACATTCCACACGCGAGGCCCACGCTCTATCGATTCGGCCACCGTGCCCAGTGTGTTCAACCATGTTGATCATGAGAATGTCTCCTCTTCCGAGTTGAACCGCAGCAGAGCAGGGTCAACCCCGAGGTGCTGAATAATCTGGGTCATGGTCGGTGCGGGGTCAGACGAGGACAAGGTCATGAGCTCCTCCAAAGCGCGCTGACTGGTCTCCCGCCACTTTGTTGTCAACTCCTCTAGCTCTGCCAGGTCATTCTGTAAAGCAATAGGAAATGTATCTTCAAGGCAAGTTTGTTTTGTTGTTTTACATCCTAGCAACATCTAAGGTCATATCAGGACGGGTACCGACTTGTGACAGTGTGCAGTCATGGTGACTTTATAGTGCTGTCCCACTGGGAAACCAGGGTGCCGGCACCATGACCTGGTATCCGACTCAGTCACATTATCCTGACACTGAGCCACCCAGTCCTTGCCCTGTCCTAATAATGCTGAGCACCAGGCTAGGAAGCAACAAGTATCAATTTTTAAGTCATTGGTTTGACTCGACCAGGGTTCGAACCCACGACCTACCAGCACGGGAAACGGACGCTCTAACTCATTCGACCATCCCGTCTGGTATCAAATACTGAATACGGATTTGTTTGTTTCATTACGGAATCACCAGTAGGACCTGCAGACCTGTGCACCCTTCATATTCTTCTGTATGTGTTAAGGAATCGAACAGTGAATACGGAAATATAGACTTGTTTGTTTTGTTATGGAATCGCTGCTCTAAAAAAAACTTTGTAGTGTAATAAATAGGCTTGACACCAAAATCCAGGAAGGAAGGGTCCCATTATTATCAAGCATCAAAAGTCTGCTTGCAAATATTTTTATTTATTTATTTTTCATGGTTAAGGTGTTACTGAAAGTCCTTCAAGAATTCGGAAAATAGCTTTTCACAGCTGTGAGATCGGGTGAACAGGTCTGACTCAGTAATAATAATAGGTTTATTCTTCACAACAATGAATGGCCCAATAGCTTGGTAGCTGTGGTGGACGTTAAAGGGGTACGTTTTCAGGGATTAATGTAGTCTCCAGCAAAAACCCCGAAATCAAGCAGAGATTATCATACACATGGCGAATTTCCGCGAAAATGTGGATCTTTTCCCCATAGACTTAGCACTGTCAGGGAATCGCGTAAAAATGCCGGAAGCCATGTTTCAACTATCCTGATTATGCCTCTATTATCATACACACCTAACTCATTCTTGCTTGGGTTTTATGTTCTAGCAACATCTAAGTTAATATAAGAACGAGATTCGAACTACCCAACTGTTTTCATATACATCCTCATTTCTTGGAATTTTGTTTAACGTTATTCGGTAAATACAAAAAAGCATGGAAATCTACGATACCACAGAGATCTTTCATCCCTGAGTTCTTTAAGGAGTGCCAGGATATCCGATTAACCAATGTAAAGAGGAATTGGGACTTGGAATAATACTGTATATTAATGACATTTAAGGCGGACTAATTGATCACTAACCGACATGATTCAATAGATTACCTTTGCACGGTACATTTTGACCATCTTGAGTTTTCTGAGCCGTTCTTCCTTTTTCGTAACCTCATCGAGCAGTTGCAGCCGTAGCATAAGGAGATCTGCCACACTAGAACTCCCATCCACCTCTAACTTCTCCTGGGACATTTGCTTTATGGGTAAATCTCTATGAGGCTCTCCTCCACCCACGGCCAATTCTCCATGGGATCTCTCCTTCTTGGGTGAATCTCCATGGGGCTCTCTACCCACGGCCAATTCTCCATGGGACCTCGCCTTCTTGGGTGAATCTCCATTGGACTGTCTAGCCATGGCCAATTCCCTATGGGACCCTTCCTTCCTGGGTGAATCTCCATGGGGCTCTTGTCTCACGGCTGATTCCCTATGGGCCTTTACCCCCACTGCTGATTCCGCATGGGGCTCTAGACCCACGGCTAATTCCCCATGGGAGCCCCCATCCACAGGTAATCTTCCACCTGAGTCTCCTTTCACAGTGTGTTCCTCGCACACTCGAACAAAGTGTGCTGCCACCGAAGAACAACCCTCAGTAGTGATTACATCAGCGTGGTTTGCGTCTCTCCCATCAAGGGGTGTGGTGCAAGTGCCAGTTGGCTGACCACATGCAGAGGTCACTTCATGGTTTGCGCCTTCAGTTTCGCTGCTATCCACATTGGAGGTTTTAGATAAAGCAGTTGTTGCAGAAATGGGTGAGTTTGTCGGTGAGCAATTGACGAATGAGGAACAGGATGCAACTGCGGATGTTGATGTGAGTGTGTATGCGCAGTCAATTTGCTGTTTTGCAGAAGGGCAATCAATCAGACGGCTCCTCTTGTGTGCACTCACAGGAGATGAGTAACAGCGGCCAGTCTTTCTAAGGCGTTCTCGGAGAGTTTTGCTCATCTGCAAAAAATAAGGGTCTGTACACATGTGAAGATATGGAATTCAAGGTTATTTTGAGGCTGTTTTCAAGACTATTTTCATTTTAATTTCAGGAAAAAACAATGGTGATTTCAGACTAATTTAGATAAGTGGTGACAGTTTAATGGAACTCAAAATAGGTTAAATTCAAGGCTTTTTATGGCTTTCAAAGGGGTAAATGAAGTTCAAGACTTTCCGGGCCCGTATGGACCCTGAATAAAGTAATCTTTACATTTTTTTCAGACCAGATGCAGCTGATCTATGTGGAAAGTCACAGGCTCTGATAATTACTGAAGAACAGGGCCACATCAGAAAAGCTGGTGCCACATTGTAATGTAATCAGCAACAATAAATCTTTTTTTTAAACCTTTAAAAAAGCATAAATTATTTCATCTCAATCACCTGAAACCACAGTGTCCAATGGACAAGTCACTGGGTATACATACAACTACAAGAGAGCAACTAATCATTCTTTTGGAGAATGTAGTATAACATGGCTGATAGTATAATTCCAAAGTCAAGGTGCCTTTTATAATGAAGATTTTGTCAATGTTTTGATGCGACGAAGTTGGCTCAAGGCTTACGATTTAAATTAAATTAAATTTGTATAGCAAAGGAATATCAAGAATAGAATTTTCAAGAAGAAAATGGGTTGCTTACAAAGTAGACATAATTTGCTTCATGGGGCGCCACAACCAAAGTCACCCCATTTGTGTCTACACATCACAGAAAGCATGCAATTAAAGAAGCTATTTTTAACCTGTTGATTGGCTCCTGTAGGAGTTCTCTTTAGTTGATGGTCTGTCTCCACTAGCGAAGTGGTGGTAGCCTCATTCATAGCTTGTCCCACAGGCTGAAATGAAATAAGCGTGTGTCAAATATTCAGATGTTGAAGGAGTAAGACACAGAATTAAGAAGCTAAATATATGTCAAATACTTGTAGGCCTATATCATAGCGTACTACTTTTGAAGTGCAGAATTTATCATGTAGATTAATAGAATTTATAGGTTCCGGATGGCTGGACTATGGTCACACCCACATGAATTCCCAAATTAATATGCTAAATAAATAGTTAAATACTTATCTATCATACTCATAGTCCACTACTTTTGGAGGGCACAATTTATAACATCATGTATATTAAAAGTCGAATGGAGAATCCAGTGGCTGCCAGCTTAGCTTTTGTACAATCTTTCCCAGTTCAACTCTACACCAATATAGTCCTATAAAATAATGCATGCTGGAACCTAGATAAAAGAATCACCCCATACTTGCAGTAGGGTTGAATGTCAACATAGTTTAAATACGGGTGAAAATTGCTTTAGTATGGAACAGAAGTGTTATATGTGACTTAATCAAAGATTCATTTGCGATAGGTATTTCTCCCTATTAACTATTGGTAACCAAACAATAATCCCGATTGTAGAACGAACAAACTCAGAGGTTTGTGGGATGTGGGAGAATGCTTACAAACAGAGAAACAATGCATGCAGTAGTTAGCTACACAACAACTGAAAGTGATACACAACTGAAAGTGATAAAAAGAAGGGGTCACAGGACTATTACTGTCTAGCAGCGAAAACAAGTCATTAGACTTAACCATTATGGGCAGCATTAATACCCCCATCACAAAAAAAAGTTGATTAAAATACATATTTTATTAAATTTTTCAAATCAAAAGTAGCAGGTAAATATTAAGATATATGTGAAGAATATATTTTGCTTCTTACATTAAGAATGTATCTGCACATTTCATTTACCCAGCATGCTGTAATGGGTTGGTTTTCACACCTACTGCAAGTACGGCGTGAATCTTTTATCTAGTGTTCTCCGTACCTGCAGTAGGGGTGAAAACCAACTCATTAGAAAAACTGGCGAAAAATGTTGACACACTGTAGAAATGAACTGAGCTGATCAATTCTTCATTTAAGAAGCAAATTATATTCTTTTTTATACGTCTTCATATTTCCCCGCTACTATTTAGTTGAAAAATATAATTAAACATGTAGTTTAATGAACTTTAAAAGTGAAATCGGCGGCTTTCTGTGGTCACCATCTTGTCTTTTTGAATTCTCTTCCAATAGCCATTTGATACTGGAACCAGGGATTCTACTTCCTGTTCCATACTAAAGCTATTTTTGCCCATATTTATACTACTGTAGTGGTCTGCACTGACCTCTCAGGCAAGTAACCACATAGACAGGTAGGCGTGGGGAGTGTGTTGATATCAGGGAGCCTAGGTGGTGTAATGGTTAGCACACTGGCCCGGAATGCAAAGAGATGTGGGTTCGAGTCCCGCTCTAGGCGCAATATTTCCCATTTTCATCACCCCCATGACACTACGTTGGTATTCACCGCTGGTAGATTCAAGTATGGGGTGAATCTTTTATCGATGTTCAACCTAGATAAAAGATTCACCCCGTACATCCAGTACAGGGGTGAAAACCAGTGTAGTGGTCTGCACTGACCTCTCAGGCAAGGAGCCGCATAGACAGGTAGGCGTGGGTAGTGTGCTGATATCAGGGAGCCTAGGTGGTGTAATGGTTAGCACACTGGCCCGGAATGCAAAGAGATGTGGGTTCGAGTCCCACTCTAGGTGCAATATTTCCCACTTTCATCACCCCCACGACACCAACATAGAAAAACGGGCGAAGAATTCCGACATGGTGGGGAAATGAATTGAGCTGGTAAATTCTTAATTCAAGAAGCAAAATATATTCTTCACATAAATCTTTATATTTACCCGCTACTTTTGATTTAAAATCTATAATAAGAAATGCATTTTAAGGAATTTAACAAATAAAACCGATGGCATCATCTTGTCTTTTTGCATTCTGGCCCATTTCACCAACTCTGTGCCGATATGGGTAGCCATTTGATCCTGGAGCCAGAGTTTCTACTTCCTGTTCCATACTAAAGCGATTTTCGCCCGTAGGGTTCACCCCTGTACTATAGAGGGAGTGCACATGACGTCATTACTTAGCAAGCAGCCATCTTGGATTACAAGCACCCTCCCTAGCCATGTTCTGAATGCATGCAGTTGCAGTAAAACAGCGTTTTCTTGTGTTACGGGAAGTTCTGGCCAGTTTACATCCAATGTGTTTACTTACAGCACTTTAGCAACAACTTCTGAGGCCAAACTGCTCAAATCAGTGATAAATAAACCAACAAATCAGTAATTAAGCACAGTGTAGGCAGTTGCAAGCCTTCTGTATGTCATCCAATATGGCCACCAAAAGTTGTCTTGTGATGTCATTACACCCCCTCTATAAGTATGGGGTGAATCTTTTATCTATGTTCAACCTAGATAAAAGATTCACCGCGTACTTTCAGTACAGGGGTGAACGACAACGTAGTCTATATAAGGGCGAAAATAGCGTTAGTATGGAACAGGAAATAGAATATCTGGTACCAGTGACAAATGGTTACTTATATCAGCACAGAGTTGGTGAAATGGGAGAGAATGCAAAAAGACAAGATGGCAGCCAGAGAACGCCATTGATTTCACTCTTAAATTGCATTAAAGTATATGTTTTATTATATTTTCCAACTCAAAAGTAGCGGGTAAACATGAAGACATATACAAAGAATAAATGTTGCTTCTTAGATTGTGAAATTAGGCTCTCATAACGACTCATTTCATTAGCCCGATTTTTCGACCGTTTTTATATAAGGCTGGTCTTCACCCGTGTACTACAAGTACCGGTGTCGCGGTTTCAGCTGACTGCCGTTTTCAGCTTACTGCATAGACTCAAACTCAAGGCATTGTGTCGATGGTCGTGAGCAATCTTCATACAGAAAAAGTGAAATATCTCTAAAACCACACCACCTATTAACAAATCGCTTGGTACACATATAGAAAACATCTTTACCAAAAAGATTATATTAAATTTATAAGGTTAGGGTTCTTGATTTCTATTAATTTTGAATAAAACTAATGTTTTGCACTGCGCGTACCGTCAAACTCAAGGCATTATCAATGGTTGTGAGTAATCTTCATACAGAAAATACAGGAAAAGTGACATATCTCTAAAACCACACCACCGAGAAACAAATCGCTTGGTACACATATAGAAAACATCTTTACCAAAAACATTATATTAAATTTACAAGGTTAGTGACGATGCTGTTAGATTTTGACGTATGCGCATGAAACTGACAGTCAGCTGAAAACGGCAGTCAGCTGAAACCGCGACACCGGGTGAATCTTTTATCTCTGTTCAACCTAGATACAAGATTCACCCCGTACTGCTGCAGTAGCCACAGGAGGGGTGCATACCAACCCTATGTAAAAGCTGGCGAAAAAACGGGTCAAAGAATTGAGAGCCTAATTTAACAAACTAACAAGCAACAATTATTCTTTACATATGTTTTATTATTTACCCGCTACCTTTGAGTTGAAAGATATAATATAACATATAGTTTAATAAGATTTAAAAGTGAAATCGACGGCGTTCTGCGGCACCAACTCTGTGCCTATATGCATAATATAGGTAGCCATTTGATACTGGAGCCACATACTGTAGCCTCACTTCCATATTAATGCTATTTTCCCCCGTATTTATATAAGGCTGGTCTTCACCCGTGTACTACAAGTACCGGGTGAATCTTTTATCTATGTTCAACCCTACTCAGCCTCAGGCAAAATAGTTTGTTTTTTTACCATAAGAGGACTTGTAAATTAATCTGTAAGTTACTGTAGTACATGGTGAATCATTTATTTAATACGGAGTCTGAGAGGGCAGCTAGCCAGACCCAACTTCAAGAAAAATAAGGAAACTCAAACACTGAAACAGCGATGGATGGACTTCGTCAACTTAGCCTTAGGTACTGCTGATTAATCAATAACTGCAATTCAAGGATAGTCTATACTCACCACATTAATCAATATACTTGCAACCTTGTTGAATATTACTTTGAATAATGAATTATTGGGGAAATGTAACAAGAGAATGACATAGATACATGATAGTCATATTGGCCCAGACGATCTTTAAACTACCCGCTCGTTGGAGGAGAGCAAACCCTGCCGGAGCTGGTGCTTGGAATGGGTCTCTTTGCTGTAGTGTTTATTGTCGTAAAAGCGCAAATATAGTCGCACCATAATAAAACACAAGAGGGCGCCACCCATCTCAACCAGACACTGTGAATAGACTACATCACGGTTCCAGCGGCGCGGTGCATTGTGGGATGCATCAGAGCAAAACATGCCCCCCAAAAGCACATGGCACATGCTAATTACACTGGGTGCAGCTATAAAATGTGCTAGTTTCAGATCATCTCAGCTCTTGTTTGAAACGTAGAATACCAACTAAAAAAATATATATAATAAATTAAGATATTAATCTTTTATCCAGCATTGCATTTACATCAATATAATCAGCACATCTTATGCCATGTGCATTTAGATTTAGAAAGATCTAGGCACTCAGACTAGTGTTAGAGCCATAGCCAGTGTACTCAATGCATTGTCAATAGCTGCGTTTACACGGCCAAAAGTAAAACGATTCAAGACAAAGCGTTCTACCTGAAACGTTCTCGTGGCGCGTTTACACGGCAGCCTTCAGCGCACCAATGCGACTGAAAACTCCCCAAAACAACAACAACGGTGTCGTATTTTCGTGGCTTCTGCGCATGCGCGGATTTTCGCACGTTGCGGCATCACTGCTATTTGTTTAGTTTACACGTTGATTTGACAACATGAATAACGACGCTGATGTAGCTGCTATGTTAATATCGCTTGGAATTTAGGGTTAATTTAATTAAATTTCATCATTTGAGTATGTAATTCTGTTACATATGACCGCATTCAATAGATTTCGTTCTATTCGGTCCATAACACAGCTGGGCACCAGTGTAAAGTTACAGCTGAGCCTGTATCCGGCGAGCACCGCTATTGTACACTATCGCCGCCCGGGAACCAGCTGAAACGTTTCCTGTAGACCACCTCCTGAGGTGGTATTCGCGGAACAGTCCAGCTGGAACGTTTCAGCCCTAAAACGCCGCAGTGGTGCGTTTACACGGCCACATTTAAAACGTTCTAGGCAACTGGTTCTACGTAGGACGTTTCAAGTCGCCCGTGTAAACGCAGCTAATGGCAGTGAGCAATCTCCATACAGAAAAAGTAAAATATTGATAAAACCACACCACCTAGAGACAACCCGCTTGGAACACATATAGACAACATGTTTATCAAAAGGATTATATTAAATTGATATGGTTAGGGTTTTGGATTTCTATTAATTTTGAATAAAACTACCGTTTTTCAATGCGCGTATAGGCAAACTCAATGGCCGTACGCCTTTGCTTTGCTCCCAAGGCCGTTTTCAGCGCATGCGCAGTCGGAACCGTGATCTAGTTTATATATCATATTATAATATTATATGAGATGGTCAAACTCAGTGCATCTCAGTCTCATGGTCAGTGTTCTAAAAACATCAGTTATATCTGTAAGCTAATATGTATGTTAATATGGAAAAATGTTCTTTCTGACAGTCTGTGGGGCTGTCCATTACTTCCACATCCCAGATAGCACACAGCCGTCGGCCCGACGTCGGCTATTGGTCGCACCGTCGCCACCGACTTGCCACCGTAGGGCCACCATAGGGCCACCGTCGGGCCGACGATGGTGTTCCAACGTTGGGTTTCAATCCCTTTCCACTTTTGAGCCACCGTCGGGCCACCATCGGGCCGACGGTGGTGTTCCGACGTTGGGTTTCAATCCCTTTCCACTTTTGAGCCACCGTCGGGCCACCGTCGGGCCGACGGTGGTGTTCCGACATTGGGTTTCAATCCCTTTCCACTTTTGGTCCACCGTCGAGCCACCGTCGGGCCGACGGTGGAGGTTCGCCGCTGGGTTTCAAACTTTTGCACATTTGGGCCACCGTCGAGCCATCGTCGGGCCGACGGTGGTGGTTCGCCGCTGGTTTCCATTGATTTTCCACATGTGGGCCACCGTCGAGCCACCGTCGGGCCGACGGTGTTGATCCGCGCATGCGCAGTTCTTTAAATTTGGTTTCCGGTTCAAGTCGCCAGTGGAACACGTGCGATCGTTGAGCAGCGTTCTTTTTCAACAAATAACTCCAGAAATCACAGGAATTTTAAGGAATTATTTAACAGGTTTGTTTATTAATATGTTTAGATTATTTTGTAAAAGTTTTGTAATTTATTACGACGTAGTAATGGAATTATTCGTGTTAATACGATTTGAATTATCGGGTACGGTTTGTTGACGGTTTGACTCAGTTCAAGTCGCCACCGGAACACGTGTGATCGTTGAGCAGCGTTCTTTTTCTACAAATAACTCCAAAAATCGGAGGAATTTTAAGGAATTATTTAACAGGTTTGTTTATTAATATTGTAGTGGTCTGCACTGACCTCTCAGGCAAGTAACCACATAGACAGGTAGGCGTGGGGAGTGTGTTGATATCAGGGAGCCTAGGTGGTGTAATGGTTAGCACACTGGCCCGGAATGCAAAGAGATGTGGGTTCGAGTCCCGCTCTAGGCACAGTATTTCCCATTTTCATCACCCCCACGACACTGGTTGCCGTGATCAGGATCCTGTACAAGCTTTGCGCTGTATGGTTGTTGAACCTACCCTGTGTATGTATGTGTTAGTGCATTGCCTGTATGTATGTAATTGTAAGCATTACAAGACTTACAATTCCAGGGGGACGAGTGTAGTGGTCTGCACTGACCTCTCAGGCAAGTAACCACATAGACAGGTAGGCGTGGGGAGTGTGTTGATATCAGGGAGCCTAGGTGGTGTAATGGTTAGCACACTGGCCCGGAATGCAAAGAGATGTGGGTTCGAGTCCCGCTCTAGGCACAGTATTTCCCGTTTTCGTCACCCCCACGACAATATGTTTAGATTATTTTGTAAAAGTTTTGTAATTTATTAGGATGTATTAATGGAATTATTCGTGTTAATACGATTTGAATTACCCTGTACGGAATGTTGACGAAGAACTGCCATCTTGGTTTTTTCCGAGAAGACACTGTCACTATAGTGGCAATACGTACAGTTGCAAAATATTAGTTTTATTCAAAATTAATAGATATCAAGAACCCTAACCTTATAAATTTAATATAATCTTTTTGGTAACGATGTTCTCTATATGTGTACCAAGCAATTTGTTTCTACGTGGAGTGGTTGTAGAGATATTTCACTTTTTCTGTATTTAATTAAGCACTAATGCTAACCCTAACCCTAACCCATACAGAAAAAGGAAAATATCTCTACAACCACACCACGTAGAAACAAATCGCTTGGTACTCATATATAGACAATATCGTTACCAAAAAGATTATATTAAATTTATAAGGTTAGGGTCCTCGATTTCTATTAATTTTGAATAAAACTAATACTTTTGCACCTGTACGTATTGACACTAGAGTGACAGTGTCTTCTCGGGAAAAAAAACAAGATGGCCTTCGGGCCGACATCATTTGTCGCCTTCAGGCCGACGGCGTTTGTCGCCGTCAGGCTGACGTTGTTTTGTCGCCGTCGGCGCGTCGGCGGTTTCCACCGTCGGGGCGATGGCGGAAAACGCCGTCGAGTCGACGGCGGGAGGTTGGACAAAACAACGTCGGCCCGACGGCGGTTTCCACCGTCAGGCCGACGGCTGTGTGCTATCTGGGATATTCTGAATAAAATACTTCCACATATTCTGAATAAAATCAGACAAAACCCAAAACATTAAACCCTACATCAAACTCAGTTAGGCCTACAAATAATTATAATACAGATTAAATACTCCCGAAAAATGAAAACAACCGACGACTGACAACATACTACATCCCAGATAGCACACAGCCGTCGGCCCGACGGCGGCCCGACGGCGGCCTCTCCGTCGGGCCAACGGTGGAAACCGTCGTCAGGCCGACGTTGTTTTGTCCAACCTCCTGCCGTCGCCTCGGCGGTGGTATCCGCCGTTGGCCCGACGGCGGCTGCCGCCGTAGGCCTGACGGCGGCTGCCGCCGTAGGCCCAACGGCGGCTGCCGCCGTAGGCCCGACACAATATATTTATTCCAAATTAATAGAAAACCTTATAAAGTTAATATAATCTTTTTGGTAAAGATGTTTTCTCTATGTATACCAAGCGATTTGTTTCTAAAGCCGTGTTCACACGGGAAAAGTTTAAAGCGATTTAGACAAGGCGAATCATATGAATCAATTTAGATGCCCATTCACACGGGCAGTACTTGGGCCGGAAATCGATATCAGCGCATGAGCAAGTCGATACTAACCAGCGCCAGTTTCAGTTAGTCGACGTCGGCACGAGAGAGTGTGGGTTCGACCTAGATATGTATAGACTGAATCACATTGTTTTGGAACCGTAAAGACTTCTGCTGGGCAGTGACAACCTATAAATAAATGATGAAATAAAAATATGTGGACCTCTATCCGGTTCATAGACCAAATTATATAATATGCGCTTTTGATCGACCGGAAAATCAACAAACTAAGGTCTCGACTGTGCATGCATGTGACGTCCTTAATCCGCCTTATTGCGTCCACACGGGCAAAATAAATCGGTTCACAGAAATCGACTCACATAATCGACCTCCACAAGTGGTTAATGCCCGGTACACACCTACCGTATACGATCGTTTTTCCGCACCCACCTACCGTATACGATCTAAAACTGCCCAAAAATCGTGAGGTGTGCACTCCCCTAGCACACCTACCGATTGTGATTCGCGATTTTTAGGGCTAAAACGGTAGGTGTGCGCTAGTATTACGATTGCGATTCACGATTCGAAAAATGAATCGGCCCGATTTCAGTTTTAAGCGGATCGGGAGTTTTAGTGCGCGAATCCTATATGCTATGTGTGTACCTGGCATTACAGTATCCGGATCACAGGAATCGATTCAGCCCTAATTTGACTCAGACGCCTGTTCACATGCGAAATGTAACCCGAACTAGGCAAGTCGATTTCTACGAATCGATTTACATTGCCCGTGTGAACACGGCTTATGTGGTGTGGTCCTATATAGGAGTTTGGATGCATAACTCTTATCACGCTGTTTTGAGTCCTTTCTTTTACATATACAGAATATTTGGTCTCTATATGTTTTTGGAACATATATATATAACTTGGCATGTTGTATAGTCAGGGATCTGTTATTTTTAAATTACCATTTTATGCAGCACAACCAGTTGGCCTATGTCATTATAATGGTAGTACCATTTCCAGTGTCATACCTATATACATAACCATAGTTTAGTATGGTGTTTTTATTTCACATTTAAGGTTTACATCTTACGTTAAAGAAACGAAAGCCTTGGTAACTAAATATGCTGTTCAATTTCATATATATATTTCTTTATTTGATTTTAGTTCTGTCATGTTATGCTAGGTACACACCTACCGTATACGATTCGCGCACTAAAAATTGCGACCCGACCCGACCCGCTTAAAACTGAAAACGGGCCGATTCATTTTTCGAATCGCGAATCGCAATCGTAATCGTCCCGTTTTAGCCCTAAAAATGAGTTTTTAGTCGTGAATCGCAATCGGTATGTGTGCTAGGGGAGTGCACACCTACCGACTTTTGGGAAGTTTTATGCTAGGTACACACATAGCGTATAGGATTCGCGCACTAAAACTCCCGATCCGCTTAAAACTGAAAACGGGCCGATTCATTTTTCGAATCGCGAATCGCAATCGTAATGGTAGTACACACCTACCGTTTTAGCCCTAAAATTGTGTTTTTAGTCGTGAATCGCACTCGGTAGGTGTGCTAGGGGAGTGCACACCTCAGGATTTTTGGGCAGTTTTAGATCGTATACGGTAGGTGGGTGCGGAAAAACGATCGTAAACGGTAGGTGTGTACCGGGAATTAGTTCGTAAACGGTAGGTGGGTGCGGATGAACGGTAGGTGTGTACCTGGCATTATGATGTTTTCGTCCAGCATAGCTACCAGCATAAGCCCTGTTTACACGGGCGAATTAATTCGCTTCATATGACTCGCCTTGCCTAGTTCGCCTCACATTCGCCGTGTAAACGCACCGCTTAAGCGGATTAGGGCTGATTCGCTTCATATGATGCGCTTTTTGTAGATCGCCACGAGAGGTGGTTTATATGAAGCGATTCCACTTGTTCCCGGGCAGGGATAGTGCTTGCCGGCAACATGCGCAGCTGTAACAATCGCTGGTGCCCGGCAGTGTTAGGGACCGATTAGGCCGAAATCTATTGAATGCGATCATATTTAACAGAATTACATACTCAAATAATGAAATTTAATTAAATTAACCCTAAATTAAAAGCGATATTAACGTAGCAGCTTCATCGGCGCGGAATCGCCGAGTGTAAACTCAACAAATATAACAGTGCTTGCCGGCTACAGGCAGAACTAAGGCTGCTTGTTCCCGGTCGCCGACAGACTTTCAAACTCGCTCGTGTAAACGCGCCACTAATTCGCTTAATATAAATCGCATTGTCTAATTCGCTTCACAATTCCCCGTGTAAACACGGCTATAGAAATAGAAGGATTATATGCTACCAGTGAGTAAAGTGCCTTGTTCAACAACCACCACTTGCTACGTGACAACTGGAAGTGTCACACAGTCGGGAATAGGAGTCCCGGGGACTTCAAACATTGCTTCACCTTCCCCATGGCCTATTTGTACTTGGATATATCCACCACAGTGGAATTTCCTGTGCCCGGTGACGTCACACTGAAAGTCACAAGAGACGTGTTACGCTGACCTCGCAAATGCTCTTGACATGATGCAATGTTGGCACCAGCTGGTGCCATTCCATCTAGCATCGATACACCGGCATACCGCAGTGCATCGGTTAACTTCTCCAGCAGCTGCCACCAGCTCCCAGTCTTACCTAGCATCATAAAAACACAAATCAACGCCATACGTGAATGGGTAGGCCTATAGGCTACATGGCTAATGGTTAGATATTCATCATGCGGCTACATGCATCGTGCAGCAAAAAAGGATATATATATACATATATATATATATATAAATATTATATATATATAATAGTAGATTGACCCCTAGAGTTAATCGAGCAAATTAACTCCTTTGTTTGTTTGTACATTAGTTGATTAAGCAGGGGGATTTTCAACCATGGACAATTAATCTTCCTCATTCCACTGCTCCTTACCCTAATTAGTAAAATAAAATTGCCGACACAATTTTACTACAACCAAATGCAGAAAGGCCGAATAAGGCCTAAATCAGCCTAAAGAGGATCTGTAAGTTAATCTGTAAGTTGGGTCATCAGGAGTTATGAGTTTGAAGTAGTGAGCCTTTAGTGAGTTATACTTTATAGGGATGTGAGTGAGACTACTCCAATCCTGGGCATTTAAAGTTGCATGGTCCGATGGCATTTGAATTTTTGTCTTATTTTTTAGATAAATATATCAAATTGATCGGTACAAGCTACTAATCATTAGTCCGGAGTGATTTTGATTAAAGATGATTAGTTTTGAAGTAATATGAGCTGAAAGAACCAAAAATAATTTCGACAAGCTTGCCAAAATCCTGTGGCTATGACCCAGATGGTCATCTCGCGGTGACCACGTGATGTGAAATGACCTGGAACCTTACAGGACTGTAGGTAGGTATTTCTGTTAGGGTGGGGCACGTTCTGGGAACGGATTAGTGCCATAGGCCCATGGCACTAGGGTTTTTAACAAAATATAATGTGTGTGTGTTGTCTGCTTGTGTCTGCTTGTGTTTGTCTGTCTATGTATGTCTGTATGTATCTGTGTGTGTGTCTGTCTGTGTGTATGTCTGTGTGTGTCTATCTGTGTGTTTCTGTGTATGTGTGGGTATGTATGTGTGTATGTGTCTGTGTGTGTCTGTTTGTCTGTTTCTGCATATGTGTGTATGTATGTGTGTCTGTGTATGTCTGTGTGTGTATCTGTGTGTATGTATGTGTGTATGTATGTGTGTGTGTCTGCCTCTGTCTGTGCCCGTCTGTCTATGTGTCTCTGGCTGTATGTGTCTCTCTCTCTGCAAAGTCAGGTCCGGTGTATGTGTGTCTGTGTATGTCGGGTGTGTGCATGTCTGTGTGTGCTGTCTGTGCATGTCTGTCTGTGTGTGTCTATATGTGTGTCTGTCTGTGTGTGTATGTATGTGTGTGTATATATGTGTGTGTATGGGTGTGTCTGTCTGTGTGTGTCTGTCTGTGTATGTCTGTATGTGTGTGTATGTATGTGTGTGCATGTATGTGTGTGTGTCTCCCTCTGTCTGTGTGCTGCTGTCTATGTGTCTCTGTCTGTGTGTGTATCTCTCTCTGCAAAGTCAGTTCGGGTGTATGTGTGTCTGTGTATGTCTGTCTGTGTGTATATGTATGTGTGTATGTATGTGTGTGTATGTCTGTGTGTGTATGTATGTGTATGTCTGTCTGTGTGTGTATGTATGTGTGTGTCTGCCTCTGTATGTGTGCGTCTGTATATGTGTCTTTGTCTGTGTGTGTCTCTCTCTCTGCAAAGTCAGGTAGGGTGTATGTGTGTCTGTGTATGTCGGTTGTGTGCATGTCTGTGTGTTTCTGGGTCTGTGTGTGATGTATGTGCATGTCTGTCTGTGTGTGTCTATCTATGTGTGTCTGTGTGTGTGTCTGTGTATACGTCTGTGTGTATGTCTGTGTGTATGTATGTCTCTGTGTGTCTGTCTGTGTGTGTCTGTCTGTGTATGTCTGTCTGTGTATGTCTATGTGTGTATGTATGTGTGTGCATGTATGTGTGTGTCTGCCTCTGTCTGTGTGCGGCTGTCTATGTGTCTGTGTGTGTCTGTCTCTCTGCAAAGTCAGGTCGGGTATATGTGTGTCTGTGTATGTCGGGTGTGTGCATGTCTGTGTGTTTCTGTGTCTGCTGTCTATGCATGACTGTATGTGTGTATATCTCTGTGTGTCTGTCTGTGTGTGTATGTGTGTGTATGTATGTCTGTGTGTGTCTCTCTGTGTGTGTGTCTGTGTGTGTATGTCTGTGTATGTCTGTGTGTGTCTGTGTGTGTCTGTGTGTATGTCTGTGTGTATGTCTGTCGCTGTGTCTCTGTAAAGTCAGGCCAGGAAACACAGAAACATACACACACACAGACACATCCACCTCATTTCCCCTTCCCCTCTATGGCCCTGCCCACTAGGCCTACTTGGTTGGGGGGAGGCTAATGAGGTCACGAGATTGGCCTAGTTGGTTAATGGCCTCCCTGCATAATGGGTGTTTCAAAGTGAGTGTCTAAAGGGGTGAGCTTATAAATTCACTGGTTATTCTGTATATGCTGTCCCAAATCATTAGCTAATACACCAGTATCTAAGTTGGATATATAGGATCAAATGTAAGTAGTTGTTTTAATTTTGACAAAATTATATTTCATCGGACCATGCAACTTTAAGCATATCATATCGCAGCTTCAGTCCCTGTTCAAGAACCAGTGGACAGTACCTCGACATGTATAAATATGCAACATATATACATACATATATACATATACATATTAATTATTATATATAATATAATATATAATAAATACTCCTCTGTTAATCGGCACTGGCAACATGCATTATCCTACTCCACTGAAGCTTCGCCATGTATGAGTTGTTAATGGCATGTTTTTTTTTGTGTGACTACCATACACATTTCATATTAATTTTGATGGTTTTTACTAACTGTGGTCACTTCAACCAGAGTGGCATCCATTTTGAGTTACATAACCATGAGTGTTATTAACGTTGCCAGTAAGGCCCTGTCACATCACGGCATATGGCGGGAGCGTATTGAAAACCTACATAAGTCCTGCGCGTGCGGGCCTATCATGACCTTTGGTGACCGCTCGGGTGGTTTTGAGAGTATGTGAAACCTATGAGGAGCGTACGAGGAGCGTAAGAGCTGTATATGGGAGCGTGCTGTGACATTTTTTGATGGTTTTGATTGGCAGGTGGAGCGTATGAGGAGCGTATGAGGAGCGTATGAGGAGCGTATGATTATTTTAGGCGCGTATGAGGAGCGTATGAGGAGCGTATGCGAAGCCTATGCGTGACCTATGTTATCTCTCCGCGGTCCGCCGCCTGGTGGCTCCTGGGTATATATAGCCTGCTGCAACAGTCTCCCCTCACTCTGCCACCATGCCTGCTAAGAGGAACACCACTGCTGCTGCTGCTTCTGCTACTGTAACTACTACTACTACTAGTACTACTGCTACTACACCAGCTTCCAGAGCTGCTGTAACTACAGGAGGAGGACTAGGCCGTGGGAGAGGCAGAAAGAGGCAGACTTTACAATGCTCTCCATCACCAGCCTCCTCACCTGCCTCGCCACCTCGCCACTCTCCACACCACTCTCCAGAACACCACTCTCCAGAACACCACTCTCCAGAACACCACTATCCACTGGAGGAGCTGGAGATGGAAGTGGAGAGGTCGATGACCCAACGCTGGCGTCCCCGCTCCAGCTCGCCATCTCCTGCCTCTCGGGGCAGCTCACAGGCATCGTCCGCTGCCTCCGCCCCCTCCGCCGCCACCACCACCTCCAATGCCTCCACCAGCACCGATGGCCTCTCCGCGGCAAAGAGACGGAGGGCCAAGCAGAGCGACTGTTCTCTGTCAGTCTTCAAGGAGGATCAAATGTTGGACTTCCTCCAGGAGAACCCCATCATGTGGAACATGAAGCTCACGGATTACCGCTGCTCAGACAGAAAGGCCAAGATGTGGGAGGACCAGGCGACACTTCTGGGGACCACAACAGTCCATCTCCAGAAGTGGTTCAAGTCGCTCAGGGACACAAACACGCAACTCCACAAGAAAAGAAGCGGGGACGGAGCCGCTGACCTGACTGAGCAGGAGCAGTGGATCCTGCGCAAGTTTGGGTTCCTGCGGTCCATCATCCGTCACTGACCGGAGCCCTGCAGGAGTGTAAGTACATAATCTTTTAACGTTCTGACAAGTGCGACCGTTAGTATTCTCGTAAAACCGCTTATTGTTAGTTAGTTGTTAAATGTTATTTATTTCTTTAATGTTGAGTTGTTGTGTAGTTGTTCTTAAATCGAGATATTGACAATAGATGTATCGAGATATAATCGTTATAAATCCATGTTTGCATTTAACGTTAATTATTTTTGCTTTATATATTTTTGATTTACTGTTGACTTGTCGTGTCTCTTGTCGAAATATAGATTTGCATTCATGTTACTTATGTTATTTTATGATTTTGTTTTGCAGTTGGCCGCTCCTGTCGCGGCTCCGCAGCTCGATCTCAGCATGGAGGAGAATGTGCCGACCGATGTGGAGGGGGCGATGGACGAGGAGCTTCCACTCACTCCCCCCGCTACATCCCAAGAGCGGGGAAAGGGGAGAGGGAAGCGATCTGCCCCAGTCGACGAGAACCTCCTCGCTGCCATCCACAAGTGGGGCAGCCGCGCATTCCTCATCAGCCACAGCCACAGCCGCCTCTGCCAAGTCTTCTGCCTCAGCCTCTACCTCCAACCTCTGTGGGTCACGAGGCGGCTGCAGCTCCGCTGGTGGTACGGCCGTCACCGCCGCACACTTCTGGACAACTACGGACATTAGGGATGGCGAGGCACACGAGGGGCTCTCCCGGAGTCGTGGTGCGTGCGGGTGCTCCGTCCACTGTGGGTGCGCCATGGCCGGGGACTTGCGCTGCCGCAGACATCGTGACTCCGACACGCGGCGACCCCACCCAAGTGAACTTGTCTGAGTCGGCCAGCCCAGACGGACTATTGAACTTGTCGGAGCTGTCCAGGATATCTGGCATGTTGGGCGCAAATTTGGACCTATTCCCCTCGTCAGCCACACAGTCGCCAGCTGATGCCACTTCAAATGGCAAGGGAGAGAAGTGAATGTAAATATGTGTAGATATGTAGTCTTAGATTTTATTTATCTTTGTACATTTGTATGTATATATGTATATATATTGTATGTTTATATATTGTTTGTACATTTTTATGTATATATGTAAATATGTGTCAAGATGTGTAAATAAATAAATATACTGTCAATTTTAATTTTTGTGTCCGTGTTCAGTAAAGGCATGCCATCTTTTAATTGTTATACATTAAAGTACCATTGCTCACGGACACAGCTGACTCAGAGGCATGAGTGGGTTAATCAAGGCTTTTATTCAGGCGCTGCCCGCCCGGCGGCATGTACATTGACTGTGTATCATCGGGCGAGAAGCGAACGAGCGAAGGCCCCGATATATTGGGAAAATGAAATGTGATGAGGGCATATGAGTTATGTGAACGATTTAACAATCGAGTAATCAATTACGTTAAAGTACAATAGCAATAGTTAATGATAAAAATATGAGATAACAGTAGATGGTAAATTATCAGAAATGTGACATTTAAGTAGGTGTGATCTGTCAACTGCGCGGGTGTCAGTCGCTCATTAGATGGTATTCTTTATTTTTTAGTTTAAATGCTTGATTGGTTTTTGGTTTTGTTGATTGTTGTGGGCACAATCAACTGCAGGTGTGGGTGGGTGGGTAAAATTGGAGGTGGGAAGTGGTCAGTGCGGGCGTTTGGAGAAGACTGACCAGCTTCGGTGGCTCCGGAAGACCCCAGGATAGTGCCTGGCCATGATGGCTGGCAGGAGTTGTTATATAGGCTGGAGGGGGGAAGATGGCTTCCCCCCCCTCTACCCCCCCTCATCACTCACTCACCCCCCCCCCCCCCACTACCACCACCACCACCACCACAGTAGTGGCAGGGGGGGAGGGCTTTGGCCTTGAGCCTGCCATGTCCAGCAATGACACCGAATGAGCGACCTCGCTCATTCAAGACAATTAAAATTAAAATTAAAACATAAATAAAAACTTACAATCTAAAACATTTATAATAAATATTAAGGACACAAGTCCCTATCCTATCTTTCTCCTTCCTTCCCCTTTCTCCCTCCCCTCCCTCCCTCCCTCTCTCCCTCCCTCCCTCCCTCCCTCCCTCTCTCTCTATCTCTCTTCCTCTCTCTCTATCTCTCTTCCTCCCTCTCTCTATCTCTCTTCTTCTCTCTCTATCTCTCTTCCTCCGTCTCTCTATCTCTCTTCCTCCCTCTCTCTATCTCTCTTCCTCCCTCTATCTCTCTTCCTCCCTCTCTCTACTCTCTCTCCCTCTCTATCTCTCTTCCTCTCTCTCTATCTCTCTCTTCCTCCCTCTCTATCTCTCTTCCTCCCTCTCTCCTTCCTCTTCCTTCTCTCTCTCTCTCTCTCTCATCTCTCTTCCTCCCTCTCTCTATCTCTCTTCTCCTCCCTCTCTCATCTCTCTCTCTTCCTCTCTCTATCTCTCTTCCTCCCTCTCTCTCTCTATCTCTCTTCCTCTCTCTCTCTTCCTCTCTATCTCTCTTCCTCTCTCTATCTCTCTTCCTCCCTCTCTATCTCCCTCTCTCTATCTCTCTTCCTCCCTCCCTCTATCTCTTCTCCCCTCCCTCCCTCCCTCTATCTCTTCTCCCCTCCCTCCCTCCCTCTATCTCTTCTCCCCCTCCCTCCCTCCCTCCCTCTAACCCGTCTCCCCCTTTCTGTCTCTGTGTCACTCTATTTTTCCCTGTGTTCTTAGTATGTATGTACATTACAATTACATTAACTAGATGACTTTAAATTAGGGAACGAAAGAACGTAACAGACATGTAAAATTGTGTTTTCATATCTATAAAATGATATCGTTTATTTTACTAGACATATAGACATATTAGCATCTCATATAACAGGAGACATGTTACAACATTACAGACATGTAAATAAGCGATAACAGTACAGTGTCAAGAAAAGCACATAAGTTTGCAAAAACAGTACACAGACACAGCGCATACAGACTGATAAAATGTTTTGTCAGATCATCCTGTCTTGCCATGACAGTGCTCTGGCAGGTGAGACGACCCAGTCTTTAATTAGATTGCGCTGTTCCTTTCCTAGCTTGGATGTGGTGTTGGGGTTAACAGGTAGAACGTCAATGTCAGGAAGGTTGTGGCCCTCTCGCCAACCTCCAGGCACAAAGTTGTTGTTGGCTGTCTCGGGATGATCCAGCTGCATGTTCTGTAGCGCTGGGTAGCGTGTCCTCATGAGGTTGTGCGGAACAATGCATGCCTTGACAATGATTTTCACGTTGGAGGGGTGGTGCTGCATAGTCGTCAGCAGCACTTGGAAGCGGTTGGCTAGAATGCCAAAGGCATTCTCCACCACTCGCCTAGCTAGGGAAAGCCGGTAGTTGAATAGTCGCTCGTCATTGTTCAAGCCCCTCTTGCCATATGGCTTTATCATGGTCGGCCGCAGGGCAAAGGCATCGTCACCGATCAGAAAATACGGCACATCCTTCTGGCCGTCGACGAGCGGTTCAGGGTTCGGAAAGCCGATGGTGCCACCTTCAGTGCCTGCCTTCAGCTCGGAGGCGTTGTAAATCTGGGCATCGGACGCAGAGCCCAAACCGCCAATATCTGCCCAGACAAATTTGTAATACGCATCCACAAGCGCCAACAGGACCACGTAGTAAAAGCCCTTGTAGTTGTAGTAGAGCGACCCACTGTTTGGAGGGCACCGGCAGGCGATGTGCTTCCCATCCAGAGCGCCACAGGTATGGGGGAAGTTCCACCTCTCTGAAAACAGGTCCGCAACGGCACACCACCCTTCTGGAGTCGTCGGACACGTCATGACCTCGGCCATGTACTCGTCGACGATGGCCTTACAGACTTCACGCACTATCAGCGACTGTGTGTTGTGGGGCATCCTCCACCAAAACTTCATGGAGGAGTATTTTGTGCCAAATGCCAGGTGCCGCAGAGTAAGTGCTATTTTCAGCGCCGGCTCGAGCGGCACCCTGAATGTGGTCCGTTTTTTTGCGATCCTCGGTGCCACTCACGCCACAATCTCGTCAAACAACTGGGGGGGCAGCCGCATGAAGTTCACAAACGATGCGGTGTCCTCGCTGCGGAGCTCGACCATCAGCTTGTCGAACAAGCCAAACTGTGTCCGCCTCCCAATCCAGGGTCTGACCCACACTGATCGTCGCCGCCGCTCCCTCCTCCTTCTCCTCTGGATATGGGACGCCAGAAGAACCATGAGGTATAGGCCAAGCTCATGGTGATAAAGGGCAACTCTGTAGAATAGCTGGAACTGTACTTGCAGTGCCTGGGCATCCATCCTGTATGAGCAGCAGAGCAAGAATGACCGAAGAAGGCGTGCGTCGCCTTTATATACCGAGACCATAGGTCGGGCATACGCCGCCATAAGCTACTCATACGCTTTGCATACGCTACGAATAAGCTCCCATACGCAACTCGTAGGTTCTGCGTACGCTGCATACGCCCGAGATACGCCAGAGAAACGCCCGTGATGCAAGTTGAGCGTATGAGTAGCATACGCTGGCATACCCCTAGCATACGCCAGCGTACCCCCAATGTACGAGGAGCGTATGCCGGTGTATGAGAAGCATATGAGTAGCGTATGAACCATACCCCCCCATAGGTCGAGATTTTTTTAGCATGCACAACAAAATATGGACGGATGGACGGGAGAAAGCATATGGCGGCATACAGCGGCATAGGCCGGCATAAGCCGGCACATGACGGCGTATGCGTAGCGTATGCGTAGTGTATGAGGGCGTATGACGGCTTATGCCGACGTATATGATGTAACACGCCTATGCCGCCATACGCTCCCAAAAAAAACCCTAATGTGACAGCCCCTTTAGATAGCACCACCGACATGGTTTACCGCATAGATCTAATGGAACGGATGGATTCCACCAGATGGCGGCACTATATTGATATGGGACCATTCATGAGTTTGGAATATAGCAGAGAATACACAGTCTCTTAAAATAGTCAGAAAAAACTTGTTTATTTTAGCACCACCTCTAGAGCACATTGATTTTCATATCATCGGCTATTGGACATCAAACATATGGTCATTCTGACATATTTCTTTGGAGGAAACCTGCTGCCGCCATATAGGCTACTCTTTCCGATAAGCAGCAAGGGACCTTTTATATGCACTTTCTACAGACAGCACAGCACATACCACAGCCTTTGATGAACCAGTTGTGGACCACTGGTTGGAATGGAAAATAACCTAAACTGCAAATGTGTCCACTGAGCAGGATCGATTGGATGACCCACAGCTTCACTGGTGGACACTTTACACCTGAGCTACAACCTGCTCTCCTTGAATATAGTCAGAGACCGTGAATATATATGGGTCTCTCTCCTGCAAACTGGCCAGAAGTGTCACATGGAGAGTTAAATTCTAATATTTGAATTTTTAACAGTTTTTGGTTGCAAATGAAAGCTGGAAATCTCCCCTTTACATCTATGTAAAATATTAATTGATGAGATAAAAAATAAAGGTGTAGTCCATGATTAAGCTATCTCTTATGGCAATATAACATGTGTTGCTGAGATGGAACACATGTTTAGGACACCACACATTCTGTTAAATAAAAATCTAAACAGAATTAAATAATTGCATTCTTAGAAGCATATTAATCATGGCATACTATACAGAAATATGTAGAGCTTATATTGATGAAAAAAAAAGTAATTCCCAGCCATGCTTTATTCACTGAATAATTAGTGTAAATATTTGTGTGGCATCCAGACACCACCGGTTATGCGTGTACCAGAAATTTGTAATGTTATTTCTGAAGACATCAAATTAAAAAAAAAATGTAAGCATGCATACATGTTAATACATACTTCCTTTTTGATTTGGGAACTGTTTTGTTTGATATATCAATGCAATACAAGATGTTAGTAAGGACCCAAACATATCCCATATGTCATGTTACAAATGGCTCTCTGTAAAATGGTTTTTTTTTGGGTACAAAAACACTTCATAACTAAAGGGACCAAAGTTGCACACAGTTTATTTTATTTCCCTTATTTCTTACACCAAATCTGAACATGAATATGAAAAGTATAAGGGAAAAAAAAGTACGAAGTTTTTTTATTGATGTTTTAAAATCCCATCCCATGCTGACCATATATATATATATATTTATTTTTATACATTTTCTTCCTCCATCAGTAAATTCTTATTACAAAGATACTTTATCCTCATACTCCCACGTAGGACAATTCCGGAATAATACCATACACATATAGCTGACATAGATTCCATAGTACATCACACAGACCTGTGGTATCCCACTACCCCGTCTGCTGAGTGACAGAAACGTGTTTTTTAAAACTTTTTATCGGGAAAGCCTTACTACCCCCCCCCCCCCTAGCATGGCTATCTGTTGCCCGGTGTGGCGTTTTCAGCCGTGTGCCCTCTTCAGCCGTCCGCATAGACTTAAACTCAAGGCATTGTCAATATGGTCGTGAGCAATCTTCATACAGAAAATACAGAAAAAGTGAAATCTCTCTAAAACGACACCACCTATTAACAAATCGCTTGGTACATATATAGAAAACATCTTTACCAAAAAGATTATATTACATTTATAAGGTTAGTGTTCTTGATTTCTATTAATTTGGAATAAACTAATGTTTTGCACTGCACATACCATCAAACTCAAGCCATTGTCAATGGTGGTGAACAATCTTCATACAGAAAATCCAGGAAAAGTGAAATATCTCTAAAACCACACCACCTAGAAACAAATCGCTTGGTACATATATAGAAAACATCTTTACCAAAAACATTATATTAAATTTATAAGGTTAGTGACTCACGACCATTGACAATGCCTTGAGTTTGAGTCTATGCGGACGGCTGAACACGGCACACGGCTGAAAACGCCACACCGGCACAAGATTGACTACGGCGCCAGGTGGCGCCACTCCCCTCATCGCCACCTGGAACACGGCTCACCATGACTTTACAGGCCCGTTCTGTGTGAACATTCGGACCCCTGGAATTTATGTAGGCTGTATAGTGCATACAAGAACAATCCACTGCACTAGTTTTTGGTTACCTTTTCTTCTTTGCTTTTCCTTCTGCAAAACAGAATCGGGAGATAAATGGTGAAACGCTTTGCAGTTACAGCGGACGACGTGAGGTTCTGCGCATGCGTCTACGGTTGGTGCGCCATATGAGCGTTAGGAGGACGGTTTTCTTCCAGTGTTGGACGATGCACGGTTGATTCCTCGCGGACTATCTAGTTATAGGAAGCGAACACCCTACAGGGGTTATTTAAAACGGTTATATTCGAGGGAGTTATATCAGACTCCATTGCAATGGACTCGCGATATTGGTGAGTATGAAACTTTAGCAAGAAATCATTTAATTTACATTGAAAGTGATAAAAATGGAATCCGGTATTGCTGCTTTAATTGTTTTATTTTGTAATTTTAGATTTACAAGCTTGTACAAGGACAGCGTAACGCATAGCCAATAATGTATATTACACATATAATTATATATATATGCATATATATGAAGAGCTCTTTTCCAAACGCGATAAGCACCGATCCCAAAAATGAGCTTGCAATGCCAATACCAAGCTCATAGGTCGTGCTTTGGAAAAGAGCTCTTCATATATATAAAGAGCTCTTCATAAATATAAAGAGCTCTTCATATTTATATATATATATATGCATACATATATGAAGAGCTCCTCTCCAAAACACGATCCATGTGCCCGGCACTCGCATTGCAAGCTCAATTTTTGGACCGGTGCTTATCACATTTTGGAAAAGAGCTCTTCATATTCAGATGAACCTCGGTCCAATGGACTAATAGGGGGGAGCAGTTGTCCGTTAAAGCCGTTTGTCCATTGCAGCGACGAAATTGCTTTATCTATAGGTTCCATAGTGATAATGTGGAAAACAGGACCTTAGATGTTGCTAGGATGTTACATTTTAACAAACAAACCTGCACGGCTCTGTGCATGGCACTATGTGTGCATGGCACTATGTGTGCATGGCACTATGTGGGTATGTTTGTATGTGTGAATGAGTATGCATATGTGTGAGTATGCATTACACATGTGTGGGAGCCTAGCTCACTCTAGCGGATTGTGTCCGTTGGATCTGGAATCCGTTGCATCGGTGTCCGTTGGATCGAGGTTCATCTGTACATGTATTCTCATGTCCATATGTGTATGCATGTGTGTGTTTAGCTACACCTGTAACCGGGCGTGGTGGCCTAATCGGTAGAGCGCAGGCCTCACGTGTGGAAGGTCGAAAGTTCGGTTCCCAGTCAAGTCAAACCAAGGACTTCAAAGTTGATACTTGTCGCTTCCTATCCTGGTGCCCGGCTTTAATAGGATAGGGCAAGGACTGGCTAGCTCAGTGTCAGGATAATGTGACTAAATTTGGTCATGGTGCCAGCGGACTGATTTCCCTTTGGGGCAGCACTATAAAAAGTCATCATGAGTGCGCTCATGTCTGGTTAGCTCAGTGTCAGGATTTTGTGACTGAATGGGATATTGGGTCATGGTGTCGGTGGCCTGATTTCCCAGTGAGGCAGCACTATAAAGTCACCATGAGTGTGCACTCTCACAAGTAGGTACCCGTCTTGATATGACCTTAGATGTTGCCAGGACGCAAGCCTCCAACAAAAAAACTAACAACATGGTAAACCTATGTACCCAGACATACACACATTCACATAGATATAACACAGGGTCGAATTTGGGTGGAGGTAGTTTCGACAGAACGGCAGGTGTGGCTATCAGAAAAACTGGAAACTTAGGCCACATGTGAAATTGTGGTATTCCTACATAGTGGCAGATATTGTCCTAGAATTGAGATGGGGCGTGGTTGCCTAATCGGTAGAGCGCGGACCTGGCGTGCGGAAGGTCGGGAGTTCGGGTCCCAGTCGAGTTCGGCTCCCAGTCGAGTCAAATCAATGACTTTAAAATTTATATTTGGTCGCTTCCTAGCCTGGCGTTCGACTTTAATAGCTAAGGGTAAGGACTGGTTAGCTCAGTGTCAGGATGATGTGACTGAGTGGGCATTGGGTCATGGTACCGGCAGCCTGATTTCCCAGTGGGCAGCACTATAAAGTCACTGTCACAGGTCGGTACCTGACTTGATATAGCCTTAGATATTGCCAGGATATAAACATTCAATAACCAACCAACCTAGTATTGAATGTTGTGTGTATATAATCCACTAATACCGTAAATGTATGCCCCATCCCCTACTAACTCTTACCATACTACTCTAACGTAGTTACCTCCCCATATGTTTCTTTTTTCTCTTATCTTGTTCTTTACCTATCATTCATGTACCGATGCTTTAGTAGACCATGGGATATTGGGTTCGAACCCTGGTCGAGTTAAACCAATAACTTAAAAATTGATACTTGTCGCTTCCTAGCCAGGCGTTCGGCATTATTAGAAAAGAGCAAGGACTGGTTGGCTCAGTGTCAGGATAATGTGACTGAGTGGGATATCAGGTCATGGTGCTGGCATCCTGGTCTCCCAGTGGGGCAGCACTATAAAGTCCCCATGAGTGTCCACTGTCACAAGTCGGTACCCATCCTGATATGACCTTAGATGTTGCTAGGACGTAAAACAACAACAAACAAACAAAAATGTACCGATGTTTTGCTTATTTCCCTGTAATTGTCTATCTATATATTGCTGTACATTTGTTTACTGTGTAGAGGTAATTGTCATTAGGTCTGGAAGACCAATGCATTAGCACTGACAACATGTTATTCGTAGGAATAAAAACACTTGAACAAAAAGCAAACAAACACAAATGTCCGTTTGAGAGGAGCATACCAAAGACTAACCGAGGAGCTGCTGCTGACTACCCCAATCTAGTGTGAAACACAAACACTAGAGCACCCCGTCACAACATGCCGCCACCTCTGCCAATTTGGATTTCCACCGCTGTGGATAACTTCCAGCGTCATCAAAGGCCAGTTGCTCTCATACCATGTCTATATGGTGTGGGAGGTTAAAAATCCCTTGGGTCGGTAAAAGTGTAGGCTCGGGCTTTCTATCAACAAACTGTCTAATGGTGAAAACAAGTCTATTCAGGCTTATCCATAATAGGCAGTATACATCTTCAAGAAAAGAAAAACACGGCACTAAGTGAAGAACAGCAACATCAGTCATGCACAATGGCCATCTTAATAGAAAAAATTTAATCTATAAGAAGATATATAAAGTTGCACAATCTGATAGTTAGCGTTTTTTGACATAATGTGTATATGTATATAATAGATTATATATCAGATTATATATATAATTATATATAAGTCGTGGGCTTGATGAAAATGGGAAATATTGCGCCTAGAGCAGGACTCGAACCGACATCTCTTTGCATTCCTGGCCAGTGTGCTAACCATTACACCACCTAGGCTGCCTGATGTCACCACACTACCCACACCTACCTATCTATGCAGCTCCTTGCCTGAGAGGTCAGTGCAGACTACTACAATCGTCCCCCTGGAATTGTAAGTCTTTGAATACTTACAATTACATACATACAGGCAATGCACTTACATATACATACACAGGATAGGTTCAACAAGTATACAGCGCAAAGCTTGTAAAGGATCCTGGTCATGGAACCAGTGTCATGGGGGTAATGAAAATGGGAAACCTTGCACCTAGAGTGGGACTCGAAGCCACATCTCTTTGCATTCCGGGCCAGTGTGCTAACCATTACACCACCTAGGCTCCCTGATATCACCACACTACCCACACCTACCTGGCTATGCAGCTCTTTGCCTGAGAGGTCAGTGCAGACTACTACATATATATATATATATATATAAAATTATTTATATACATATATATATATATATAATTTTTTGACTTTCTAGATAAATGTATCACGGTATACGCTACTTTATTTTAGTTTGAAATCACTTTAATTAAAGATAATTAATTTGACTTTCGAGTTAGCACCAGACGGGATGGCCGAATGAGTTGAGCATCCATCTCTCGTTTTGGTAGATCGTGGGATTCGGAACCCTGGTCGAGTCAAACCAATCACATTCAAAACTGATAATTGTTGCTTTCTAGCTTGGCACTCGGCATTAATAGGATAGGGCAAGGACTGGTTGGCTCAGTGTCAGGATAATGTGATTGAGTGGGTATCAGGTCATTGTGCTGTGGGCCTGATTTCCCAGTGGGACAGTACTATAATTATAAAGTCGCCATGATATGACCTTAGATGTTGCCAGGACGTACAATTTCACCAACAACCAGTCAATCTTATGGCATACTTTCAGGCACAGTCTGGTGCACGTGTGTTTACGTACACATGTTTGTCGGTGATTGATGAGTACCTCGTTCTGCCAGTGTCCAGCAGCTATTAACACGACAACTCTGACAGCCACCTGGTGGTTGTCTCATGTTACTCAGATTCTTCTGACTGTGTTTGAAGACCCCCCAACCCCTAGCCCCCAACTGTCGCAACCCTCTGTTCCCCTGCCCACATTACTGCAATGTCAAATAACGGTGCTTGTCAAATAACACCATCACCAACAATAATAGTAGCAATGATGATGACAACAACATTAATAATGATAACCAATCATGGATATTATCACCCTATACTTTTTATTATTATTTGTGTTAGTACAGTAAAACCGCCCTTACTGACCACCTCCACAGATCGACCACTCTCTTATATGGATCGCTTTATTTGCGTCCCAATAATACCATTGTAACCACATTCTAGCTCCCTCCTAAACCGACCACCTCCCTAAATGGACCACTTAAAATCGGTCCCAAGGTCGGTCGATTTAGAGAGATTTCACTCTTTTAAAGAGGTTTGACTGTACGGGGGATGGTGAATGGTAAGGCGCGAACAGTTGCCTACACATGCCACCAGGTAGTCTCACACCAGATGTCACCCACCAGTACACACCAGCTCAATGTCGCATCTCAATTTCCTTTTCGCAGCAGTCGAGTAAAACCAGTGACATACACAATTGATGCTTGTCGCTTCCTTGCCAGGCACTCAGCAGTATTGGGATATGGCAAGGACTGGTTGGCTCAGTGTCAGGATAATGTGACTGTGTGGGATATTAGATCATGATGCTGGTCTCCCAGTAGGGCAGCACTGTTAACTCGCCATGAGTGCACACTGTCACAAGTCGCTACCCATCCTGATATGACCTTAGATGTTGTTAGGACATAACACTCCAACAACCAACCATTTCCTTTTTGGAATTGTCATTGACATCCATCAGCATAGCATAATCACAATATGGTAAAATAGCGACAAAAACAACAACACCACCAACCTAAAATCGCCAAAGCCCACCATGAAAGGTTTTGATAAAATAGATATGAACCAATTTTTCACCTTGAATAAAAGAGAAGGCAGTCAGGGCCATACTCTCAAACTAGTAAAACCCAGAGCCATTTCAAAGTTAAGGCAACACAGTATCTCAAACAGGATCATAAATATATAGAACAGGCTCCCACAAAATGTTATTGATGCCGAGTCAATAAATTCATTCAAGAATAGATTAGAAAAAGCATGGGCTGATGATCCAGGGAAATTTGACCCCTTATTCACCACATGCTACTAATTATTCCTTGTATTGCTTATTTACTTGCACTCAAGCAAAAATGAGAGACAAATAAGTGTTCACACTTCCTGTCTACCATTCGCTATTTCGCTATAAAGCTAATATCGAATTCTTGTTTCTTATTGCTGTGTGTGCAGGTACATAAATGTCAAACAAACAGTCGCATCACTTAACGTGGAATCCAACTGGTTGGCCACTACAAAGGAAAAGTGTACACAACAAAAAATATAAATTTGTTCATCAAGCTTTGAACACTCATCCAATAAGTAGATCTTCTTCAAATGTTGCACACATGGCGTGTGGAACTAATGCATATTAGCTATAACAATAATTTAGCTAAAAATATCAAAAGCTGCATCTTGATTGCAAATACAAATTAAAAGTGTCTGAAACCAAAAATAATGATTTTAATAAATCTTTAAATATTCACTGTGCCTAGAGCAATGGTTGGACTTCCCCAAATTTCGTCCAATATTAGATTATATATTCTGTAATATATCTCAATAGACATCAATGCCATGTACGTTACATGGGTGTTACCATTGTGAAACTAGTGCGGTAGGCAATGGCTCAAACAAGTTGGTGTCAATATTCTGTCTGTGGCTCCTTGCACTCACTAGCACTATAGTAAGATTGCTATCACTGGAAAGGGAATCAAATTGCTTATCTATCCATACCAAATCTTATTAGGTTTTAAATAACTTTTAATTCAGCAGATGGGGTTTAACCTTTCAAAATAATTTAAATTTCAGAATTTGACCTGATTGACCATTTTGACGTAGGGCATCCCTATATGAATATAAAGCTGAGGTCATTGCGCTTCTTGTGGTACCATCCAGGACCTTCTACGATGTCCTGCAAGGAAGTGCGAGCCAATTAAAATACCCTGTTTTCAGAGTCGTTTTCATTTACACCAGTAATGAAGGAATATTACCTAAATACACTCATTATACAAATGGATTTGACTTAAATACAAACTGACTACATATTAAATCCAACAAAACCATCGGATAGAACAAATGTTGATCTTCTAGGCTATGCAATTTCATCAAAATCAAATGCATACAGAATAGTTATAAGCATGTGAATATTGATGAAAAAAGCACCATTCCTGCACTTTTTCATGGCGCTGTCGGTACCTAATATATATAAATATGTATATATATATATACATATAGCATAACCTCTCTAACCGACCCTCTCCACAGATCGACCACTCCCCTCTATCGACAGCTTTATTTGGGTCCCAACAATACCACTGTAACCATATTCTAACTCCCAAATCCGACCACCTCCCTAAATGAACCACTTAAAGTCGGTCCCAAGGTCGGTCGATTTAGAGAGGTTTTACTGTACATATATAATTACAGACACGCGTATCGCCACATGTCGGTACGCGTGTCTGTAATTATTAATATTAATACACCAGGTGCCGATATAATTCACTGCTGCCGATCGGTAGTCACGGTAATTGATGAATTGATTTGTGATACCGCAGTATTGGGTAAATTGTTATGGGTTTCGGAACGAATTCTTTATCTCTGTCAGCGTCAAAAGCTGCGTACGAAGGGCTCTTCTTTTAAAATTAAATTGTTTTAATATTCTTTAAAAAAAAAATCTTTTACAAAATGCCATGAATGCATTTTCATTGCTTTAATTCAAATGACCACCACTCAAATTATATACATGGATATGTACATCAGACTGCAATGATCCATGGCATAAATCACAATTTCGCAGGAAATTAATATGCATTGTTGAATGGGTGGACAAACCTGGTGGTGCTAGATGCCTGTATGTTCATCACATTTAAGAAAAGAGCTCTTCATATATATATATATATATATATATATATATATATTTATATATATATATATATATGTATGTATATGTATATCTATGCATAGCTTGGATATATCTCTATATCCTGGTGTAGGGACGGCACAGCCTCCCTTTCCCCCTTGGGTTATGAAGGTTATTACTTATCTATGACAGTTATTGTTCATTGACGGCCTTGTGGCACCAGGCGGGAACTGGTCTGGTGATGGCACAGAGCCTTCCTCTGGTGTTATTTGTCACTCCTGTGTTTACTGATCTAATTACCACCTGGACTCGCCAGACGGCGCTATCGTGCCAGGCGACAGGTGGGCATGCCCGTCGAGATGGTCACTGCTGGCCCAAAACAGACGAGAGCGCACAGAGTCTTATGAGTTCCTGAATTTTTATATATTTTTATTACTATTAAGTTTTCCTTCTGCTTTCAGTAGGGCGTTGTTAGTCCCAGCCAGATACGGTTTCATTAAGGGATTGTCATTATGTCATTATCCTGTTTGTTGTTGAATAAATCCATGTCAGCCATTAATTGTCTCCGTTCGTCTGCGCTTAACTGCACATATGTATGTATATATATATATATATATATGTATGTATATGTATGTATATGTGTATATGTATATATATGTATATATATGCAAAAATATATGTATATATATACATATGAAGAGTTCATGCGCAAAACCATGTAAACGCCAAACCAAAAATGGAGATCAACATTGGAATCAAACCTGCAAAAAGATTATTTTTGCTTATTCCTGCTTTTTTTGTTCATTGCTCCATAACAATATGATCATATGAAAAGTGGAATTAGTGAGAAATTAAATTATTTTCAGGTAAATCTGTTATTTAAACTACTTTTTTTGATTGGCGTTTACGTGATTTTGTGCCTGAACTCTTCATATGTATATATATATATACCTAGGCTCTACTGCATGCCGCATGTAGTTCCAGATTCGGCCACACCGGAGCCACTAGTCGTAGGCTTTGACACTTGTATGCCAACTGTGTGTGGTCGTTATCGCCTCCAGACCCACTCGGGCGGTCAATTTTTAATACTGATTACTATGCGATATTTGAATACAGCAAACCATCTATTATCGCTCAAATGCATATGTGTTTTATCAATGCAGAACATATATACTAGTCAGGAGCATCGCTTCCATATACGCCGGTACACAGCTGCCTACCACCTGGGATTACAAATATATCCTTTTAACTAAAATATGTGATTCTTAAAAATGTCATTGCATTTTATTGCAACGGTGTTTTATTCCATCGCCGAAAATATCTGTGCACCACCTGAAAAGTACAAACTCAGCCCTTGCTAGTCACAATTTTTCTTCAGAGTTATTATGATAGCAACTCCTATGCAACCCAGATTCAGAATGCCTATAATTGTGCGCGCGTGTTTGTATTTTGTAGTTTCTACGCCACGCTGGTGGTGGCGCTACTGCTGGAATCCGCCTTCAGCATCAGCGTCAAGCCATGGTCTCTGAGGAATAAACGCGAAGTGCGCACACGAGGTATGTTACTGCTGAGCCACGTGGGCCCCTGTTTACATGGGCCCTGTTTACTTGGGCCCCTTATCACGTGGGCCCCTATTCACGTGGACCCTTGTTCACATGCTGTCCTTATCACATGGGCCCCTTATCAAGTGGGCCCTTGTTCACGTGGGCCCATGTTCACTTGGGCTCAGTTCATGTGGGCCCCTTATCACGTGGGCTCCTCATCACACGGACCCATTATCATGTGGACTCCTGTTCACGTGGGCTCTTGCTTACATGCTCCCCTATCATCTGGCTCCCTGTTCACATGGTCCCTGTTCACATGGTCCCTGTTCACATGGGCTCTGTTCACATGGGCCCTAATCACGAGTGCCCTGTTCATGTGGGCGCTGTTCACATGAGCCCTGTTCAAGTGGGCTCCTTGTCCCTTGGACACCTTATCCTGTGGGCCCCTTGTCACATGGGCCCTTGTTCATGTGCTCCCCTTGTGGGCCCCTTTTCATGTGGGCCCTCTTTACAATACCGCTATTCACATGGACCCTCATCACGTGCGCCCTGTTCACATGGGCCCTCATCACATGGGTCCTCTTCACATGAGCTCTGTTCACGTGCGCTCCTTGTCCCGTGGGCATCTTGTCCCATGGTCACGTGGGCCCCTGATGAGGTTGGCCCATGGAGTGTAGTAGTGAGTACTTTTCTGCAACGGTGCTAATGTTAATATTGTTATATACTCCTGACCTTCTTCCGTGCCAGGTACCTTGTGTGATGGTAAATATGACAACGTCCTGTACCCGCTGGAGTCGGACTGCACCAAGTACCTCCTGTGTATCGGAAACTACGAATACATCGCTTCCTGCCCCATTCCGCTCTACTACGACGAAGAGCTCCAGGCGTGCAACTTTGATGAAGGAGGCGCATGCGCAGGTGAGAGATAAGTCGACCGGATGGCCAAATGAGTTGATTAGTTGGTTGTTGGAGTTTTGCATCCTGTCAACATCTAAGGTCATATCAGGACTGGCATGGACTTGTGACAGTGCACGCTCATGGTGACTATATAGTGCTGCCCCACTGGGAAACCAGCCACCAGCACCATGACCTGATATCCAACTCAGTCACATTATCCTAACACTGAGCCAACCAGTCCTTGCCCTATCCTAATAATGGCGAGCGCCAGGCTAGGAAGCAACAAGTATCAATTTGTAAGTCATTGGTTTGACTAAAACAGGGTTCGAACGTGTCTGTGGCTACTGTCTGTGTATCTATTGACTATTTAGCTGTTGTCTATGAGGCGATTATCTATGTGTCTATTGACTATGTGGCTATTGTATGTGAGGCGATTGTCTATGTGGCTATTGTCTATGAGGCGATTGTCTATGTGGCTATTGTCTTTGTGGCTATTGTCTAAGTGGCTATTGTCTGTGGCTCCAACCGGTAACATCATCCTGACATGTACAAGCTATTTATATGTAAATGTGTTTATTATTTCAGCCAAAATGCACCGTCTGAACATCGTGCCTGTGCCTCAGGCACCGACACACCCGGATATATTCAGGACGACGGCACCCGTCCGCGTCATATCTCAACGTAAGGACAACTCTCCTTACTTCCACCTTTTTTTAGTCGGTTGTTGGAGTTTTACATCCTGGCAACATCTAACATCATATCAGGACAGGAACAGACTTATGACAGTGCGCACTCATGGCGACTTTATAGTGTTGCCCCACTGTGAGAATAGGCCGATATCCCACTCAGTCACATTATCCTGACACTGAGCCCACCAGTCCTTGCCCTATCCTAATAATGCCGATCGCCTGGCTAGGAAGCGACAAGTATCAATGTTGTAAGTCATTGGATTGACTCGGCCAGGGTTTGCCGATAGAATGCGATGGCCGAATCAGCAGGCTTTCCGTGCGAAAGGTCGGGAGTTCGATTCCCGATCGAGTCAAACCAACGGCATACAAAATTGATACTTATCGCCTCCTAGCCTGGCGCTTGGCATTATTAGGATAGGGAAAGGACTGGTTGGCTCAGTTTCTGGATAATGTGACTGAATGGGATATCAGGTCATGGTGCTAGCAGCCTGGTCTCCCAGTGGGGCAGCACTATAAAGTCGCCATGAGTGCACACTGTCACAAGTCCGTACCCATTCTGATATGACCTTAGATGTTGCCAGGACATAACACCGATTTGTTCGAAAAGCGAGCTGTTAGAAAAGCGAGGTTTCGATGTATATCATTAAATTATCCGCCTCTTCATCTAGGCCGTAATCGATTATGACGACGTGGACTATTCAAATCATCCGGGTTGTCAGAATTTCAAATAGAACACCGCAAGGTGTACCTAAAAATACACGGGCCGTGTGCAAAATGATCCTACCCCGATGCTGGGAGCATCAGCAGCAGTGACGTCACATTTGTGCTGGTACCTGTAGTGTCAGCCTGTAGTACTACATGTACATACCAATACAAGTCCCTATGTTAAAAAAGGAAGAACAAAAGTATGACCACCCAGATTAATGAAATGGACACATAACTAAATTATGCAATCATAAAATACTTTAAATCCTATTCGCTGTAGATATATTGGTTATTTTAAACAAATGTTTTGGATTAAGCCATTTTTTCGGCCCCGCAAAACATTCGTTTATGCAACCCGAGAGTTTGTCTAATCTGCACATGTGCAGGATGATCCGAATTGAGTGATTAATCGATTTCGACCCTAGATTTCTGATTTAGATTCCACATAACTATTTGCACAGCAGTATCGACGCATGTTTCCCCACGGGCCGCCATCTTGTTTGCAGCCTTGCCCTTCTGCGAGAACCGGCCGGATGGAACCTACGCCGACCCGGGACGCTGCGACCAGTACATCGTGTGCAGCAACGCCATGCCCCACGTCCGCGCATGCCCGCTGGGGCTCCTCTTCCGGACCGACACGAACCGCTGCGACTTCGACAGTGACGGCACCTGTAACGGGGCAAGCCCCGCCAGAGGTAAGGGTGCCGATAGACAAAATGCGGTGTTCTCTGTGGCGGAGTGGTTAGAGTGTCTAACCTTTTTCTAGGTCAGACTCCTAATCTGAGGGTCAGCGGTTCGATTCCCCATGCCCCCATCTCTGCCAATTTGGATTTCTACCGCTGTGTATAACTTACAGCGTCATCAAAGGTCGGTTGCTCTCATACCATGTCTATAGCCTTGTTCACACGGGCAAAATGTGAGGCGAATCAGGCAAATCGAATCAGGTGAGGCGAATTAGCGCCCGTTCACACGGGCAAAATTAACCGCATCACAGGAATCGATTCTCGTAGACTACCTCGCTGAGGTGGTCTACACGATGCGCATCACGTGAGTCGAATCAGCCCTAATCCGCATCAGACGTCCGTTCACACGGGAAATGTGATGCGAACTAGGCAAGTCGCTTTCTACGAATCGATTTACATTCCCCGTGTGAACAGGGCTTATGTGGTGTGGGAGGTTAAAAATCCCTTGGGTCGGTAAAAGTGTAGGCTTGGGCTTTCTATCGACCAGCAGTGAAATGAGGAAGACCAGTCGTCTATGACTGAAATTTCCCCTGCTTAAACAACTAATGGACCGGAAAATAAAATAAATAAAAAATTCACCCTCTACGCAGAGGGGTGGATGGGTGAAGAACAACCCGTTAGAACAAGTGGCGAAAGGCTGGGTAAACGAAATGAGCACATTGATTCTTAATTTAAAGCTGCATAGTCCGATGAAATATCAAATTTTCAAAACCAAACCAATTATCTAGATTTGATTTTTCATATCTAACTTAGATACTGATGCACTTATTAAGCATTTGTTTCTGCATAGAAGGCAATACTGAGTCAATTTAACAGAACCTGTTTCTGCAGAAGTCTATGGTGTCAGAGTTTTGGCAAGCTTGCCAAAACTAATTTTCCCATGTTTGCACGCAAAATATCTCAAATGTTTACCATTTAAAATAAAAGTAACTTCGAGCTAATGTAAAGTAGATACGAGTGATCGATCTAATATATTTATTTCAGAAAAAATATAGAAATTCAAAACCATCGGACTATGCAACTTTAAAGTTGCATAGTCCGATGGTTTTGAGTTTCTCTCATTTTTCTGAGATTAATATATTATGAAGAGTTCAGGTGCAAAACCCAGTAAATGTCAATCCAAAAATTGAGATAAACATTGAAATCAAACCTTCATTTTTTTGTTCATGCTTCTATTTCTTTTGTTCATTGCTCCATAGTAATAGTAACTTTAATTTTAAATTGCAAACCTTTGAAATTTTTGAAGCATAAATATATATAATTAGTTTTGGTAAGCATGCCAAAACTCTGACACAATAGGCTTCTGCAGAAACATGTTCTATTAAATTTACTAAGAATCTCCTTCTATGTGGCAACACATGATTAATAAGTGCATCAGTATCTCACTACTTTATGACCCACAGCTGACGTCACCAGGAGTTGACGTCACAGGACGTAGGTGTCACGCTAATTAATGCGCAACCGCTGGTGTTTTACTCACTAGGGGGCATTGTAATAACGCTTGATGAAGGTCGAATTGGTAAGAGCACTGGGTTCGAACCTCAGCTCAAACCAATGGCTAGCAAAAATGATAATTGTATTTCCATAGGCCAGTGACCTGCAAAATTAGGAAACGGCAAGGACTGGTTTGTTGAGCATCAAGATAATGTGACTGAGTGGGATATTGAGTGAATGTGTTGGTGTCCTGGGGCCGTATGCAGGAGTCGGTGGTAATCGGTGGTAGCGAGCCAAAACGGTGTTTGGCAGGAATTTCCAAGTTAGCGGCGAAAAATGGTATGCACGAGGCGGTGATAGGCCTAATACCAAAACCTTAACCGGTGTTACCCTACCCCTGGAAAATAGCAGGTTTACAGCAGTCGGTTAAGCCCAAATCTATTCAATACTATCATATTTGACAGAATTAAATACGCAATAAGTGAAATTTCAACAAATTAACCCTAAATTCGAAGCAAAATTAACGCCTCTGCCGCATCGGCGGAGATATTAATGTTTTCGAATCGCCGAATGTAAAGCAACTGCCGCCGCCGCCAGTATGGAAAGCAACGTCGATGCGACGGCGGCGGCGATTTGTTTACTTTACGTGCGTCGATTCGAAAATATAAATATTAATATCGCCGCCCTTACGGCGGCAGTGTTATTATTGCTTAGAATTTAGGGTTAATTTTATCAAATTTCACTTATTGCGTATCTAATTCTGTTAAATATGATAGCATTTAATATATTTAAGCCTAATATATGGGTACAGATGCAGAGGGATTTCCCAAATCTATAAATAACTTCACGTTTAGCTATAATGAAAGTGTTATGCGCTCCTGCATACCACTTGACCGCATTCCCTGGCTCGGAGATAGCTAAACAGTATCAGGCTGTAACACCAAACCCCGCTAACACTGACTCCTGCATATGGCCCCAGGTCTTCCAGTGGGGACATAAGCATCAGACATGGTGAAATGGGGAAGGCCCAACCAGCAAGTGCTTGTTTCGGTGTGTGCTTGTTAGGTCGACTAGGCTGGTCCCCTGGCATTTGTTTACTCAGAGGTCGCCACTGTAGATCCACTCAGACGGCACTTAGGGTCCATCCTGAGAATTGGGATCAGACGCGGTGACCGAATCGGTAGAGCGCAGGCTTCCCGTGCGGAAGGTCGGGAGTTCGGTTTCCAGTCGAGTCAAACCAATGACATACAAAGTTGATATTTGGCCTGATGTTCGGCATTAATAGAACATGGTAAGGACTGGTTGGCTCAGTGTCAGGATAATGTGACTGAGTGGGATGTCGCATCCTGGTGCCGGCGGGCTGATTTCCCACAATAGCACTATTAAGTTGTCATGAGTGCGCACTGTCACAAGTCGGTACCCGTCCTGATATGACCTTAGATGTTGTCAGGGCATAAAATCCCAACAACCAACCAACCAACCAACTGAGTACTGGAACCCAACTATAGGTCAGCGTCCATTGAAATCCAATGGAGTAGTAGTTTTGAATTCTGGACAAAATCACGAAGTAGTATTTATGTATAAGACAGATTAAAGAGTTTGAAGAATATTTGAAGTTTACTAAGCTTCTGTTTATGTTTAAATCACACTATATCAGTAGTATCAAGGACAATGTATGACAAGACATCGACAACTGAGCGCTTTCATATAGGAATTTCTCAAATAAGCATACCACACTGCCACCCAAAGGCAAACAAGGCAATCGGACAGGTCCCCTAGCCCAGCCTGACTGCTGTACCAAAACAAGGGGACAGGTTCCCGAGCTCACCCTGACTGCTCTACCACCAAAGACAATGTATGACAATTATAGTCAATTATATTAATAATAACAATTATAGTCACTTCAATTAAATTATTATTCAATTATACAATATTATCTAATTATACACTGTGTAAATATAACATTTTAATTGCAATTTAATGCGCATCTTCTTTGCCATGGGATGGCACCGCTGCATCTGTATTTCACGGGAACGCACTGAGTGGCACATCTTGTCTTACATTGTCTTTGGTAGTATAAAGAATCAAAGAATTACAGTTAACATGTATGCTCAATGAAGGGTTTGTTAAGTCGAACTAGTGGGCATGTAGGACCTGGTCGGGTATCCTCCTCAGTGGGGCAGCACTATGAAGTCACAACACCTAGCCGCCAACTAGTCCTTACATTCCAGAAACGCCCTAACCGCACCACATGAACGCTAGAATAAATAGTATTCTGGTTATTCACAACAACCTATCTAAGTTTCTGCGAATTCGTATCAAACACACATCACCACCATTAGCTCTGGTGACAGATGAACAGCAGAACGCCTGTAGGACTAGATGCTTTGACCTTTGACCACCCCCCCACCCCCCAAACCCCCCTGTCCCCTCCTCTTCCCAGCATGCACCAGACGCGGTGGCCAAATCGGTCAGAGCGCGGGCCTCGCGTGGGGGAGATTGGGAGTTGGGTTCAAGGTCGAGTCAAAACAAAGACTTATAAAATTGATACTTATCGTTCCAGGCCAGGTGCTCGGCATTTTTAGGATAGGGCAAGGACTGGTTGGCTCAGTGTCAGGATAATGTGACTGAGTGGGATATCAGGTCATGGTGCTGGTGGCCTGTTCTCCCAGTGGGGCAGTACTATAAAATCGCTATGAGTGCGCACTGTCACAAGTCGGTGCCCATTCTGAAATGACCTTAAATGTTGCCAGGATGTACAACTCTAACAACCAACCAACCTTCCCTGCATGCATGACATCAGCTAGCCTTTGCGAAAATGCCCTTCCAAAAAAATGAAAGTTTGTTTTATTTAACGACGCCTCTAGAGCACGTTGATTTTTATCACCGGCTATTGGACATATTTCTTTGGAGGAAACCTGCTGCCGCTACATAGGCTACTCTTTCCAATAAGCAGTGAGGGGTCTTTTATATGCACTTTCCCACAGAAAGGACTTCACACAAACCACAACCATTGATGAACCAGTTGTTGACCACTGGTTGGAAGGGAAAATAAAAATGACCCTCGGGTGTGACCCAGATATAGGACACCGATTGACGCGCAGCTAGCTGTTACGCTCAGAGTGCATGCATGTTCAGGTTCTCCTACCTTCGTCGCCGGGCGCGGTGGCAGAATCGGTAGGTCGGGAGTTCAAACAAATGACTTATAAAATTGATACTCGTCTCTTCCTAGCCATAGACGCTCAGCATTATTAGGATAGGGCAAGTACTGGTTGGCTCGTGGTCAGGATAATGTGACTGAGTGGGAAGTTAGGTCATTGTGCCGGCGTTCTGATCTCCCAGTGGGGCAGCACTAAGAAGTTGCCATTACTGTGCACTGTCACAAGCTGGTATCCATCCTGATATGAACTCAGATGTTATTAGGATGTAAAACTCCAGCAAACAAACTTTCCGTCGTCACAGGAATTTGCCATTTCATGCTTTCTCTATTGGATAAAACCGATTGGTGAGCTATGTACGTTTGTGGTCTCAAACAATTTCCGGTTTTTAAATACTTATTTATATTTCAGATATTGTATTTGTATTTACTGGGGTGGTTAGAGTAATCTCAAGCTGCCACACTTTCCCCTTATTATTTCCTTGTTTAAAGAAACAGATTTGACCCATGAGTAAACAAATATTAGAAGAGTTCAGGAGCAAAAACCCTGTAAACGCCAATAAATTGTTTTCAGAAAAAACATTGGATTAAACCTTCAACAAATTAATGTTGCTACATTCCTACTTTTTTTTGTTCATCGCTCCATAATCATGTCATCACAAGAAAAATGGAATTAGTGAGAATTCAAATTATTCTCAGGTAAAAATCTGTTGTTTTAGTTTAATTTTTGGATTAGCACTTACGGGGTTTTGTGCCTGAACTCTTCATATGCGGCTATCCGTCCATATGTCTATGCATTTATGTGTCTATGCATCTATCCACTTTTAATCATTAACTACGTAACGTGGATACTAAATATGTGGTACACAGTCCCTGAAAACAACCCGTTGATGATTGCTAAAGGCTCAGGCACACCTTACCGGATTGGGGTACTGGATAGAAAATGGACACTGTCCGGTGAAATACGTCAATGTCCATTTTATATACAGTACGCATCCGGCGTGTCGGTTCTCTCTTCGGTGGTGTCCGGTGTGTACGGTGGCAAGTTTTGAACATGCACAAAACTTGTACCGGACACCGCTGGATTGACGTGTATGGTTGGTGTCCGTTTTAAGTCCGTTTAGCCTGTTTTCTCTGGTACTGATCTGGTACCCATCCGTTACCTCTCCGGTTTGCTTCCTGCAGAGTCCATTGATGGTGTTGCGGGAATTCGGTCAGTATATGTTTTCAGCACGTCCGTGAATAGTCCGGTACATGTCCGGTTGATGCTTGGTCCATCCGTTAGACATTCGGTTGTCATCCAGTTATTGTCCAGTGGGTATTCGTTAATGTACGTTCCTTGTCTGTTTAGCATCCGTTTCGTCTGGTGGAAAGCGCAACATTTTGACACATTTCAGTACATTTTGATACAGAACACCACCGGACTAGAAAATTCTTTGTCCGGTTGTGTTCGGTACTCAATCCGGTAAGGTGTGACAGGCACTTAAAGTTATATTCAACAGCTGAAATATAATGATCAAATCCAGCACGCTGTCCCACATAGCGGTTCACAGTACTCACAGTGCCTGACCACGACTCTATTAGTATGTAGCACTATAAATATTCAACGGACATAAAGTCACACCATTCATCCATTCACTCTCTTTCAGAAATTGATGTGTCTGATCATAATTTCCAAGGAAAGGAAATTCTTTCTTGAAGATTTATACTGCCTATTATGGATAAGTCTGACTAGACTTATTTTCACCATTAGACAGTTTGTTGATAGAAAGCCCGAGCCTACACTTTTACCGACACAAGGGATTTTTAACCTCCCACACCACATAGACATGGTATGAGAGCAACTGGCCTTTGATGATGCTGTAAGTTATACACAGCGGTGGAAATCTAAATTGGCAGAGGTGGGGGCACAGGGAGTTGAACCACCGACCTTAAGATTAGGAGTCCGACATAGAAAGAAGTCAGACACTCTAACCACTCTGCCACTAATTTTACATCTTTGCACTTGAAATATCTCAAAAGTTGACCATTTAAAATAAAAGTTACCTTAAACAAAAGTAAAGAAGATAATACCAACCAATTTTATATCTTTATCACGGAAAAATGACAGAAACTCTGACCCATCGGATTATGTGGTCAGGTGTGGCTTGCATGTTGATTATGGATGACAGTTTTCCAACACAAACACATTAGCCTACATAAATATCACGCCGCGCCGGACTCTGATAATGTCCGGGGGCTCCATGTTCCTGTTCCCCGGGCTGAACGAATGCTCTATGGCAAGGTGAATTAATGGTGTTCCCTATTTATTGTTCACCTGTTTCAACAGCAAAAGCAAAATGGTTAGGCATAGTGTGTCGATTAAATTAACCTTACAGAGTCAAACTTTTTAACGATATTCTCACTTTGAAATATCGTACGCAAAAACCCATGGCCAATTATTTGAGAAAACTCCATTATTATATTCTCTAGTTTCACAAAGGCTTAATGCCTCTTCGTGCATAGTCATGTTGTTCGTTATCGCTAATCAGAACAGAATGTCCGAATCTGTAAGAATGCTAGCTGGCTGGCTTCCCATGCTGGAAGTCGTGGGTTCGATCCCCAGCAGAGTCAAATCAATGACTTACAAAATTGATACTTGTCGCTACCTATCCTAGTGCTCAGCATTACTAGGATAAACCAAGGACTGGTTTGTTCAGTATTAGGATAATGTGACTGAGGGGGATATCGGGTCATGGTGCTGCTGCTAGCCTGGTCTTCCAGTGGGGCAGCACTATAAAGTTACCATGAGCGCTCACTATCCCAAGTCGGTACTCATACTGATATGACTTTAGATGTTGTCAGGACGTAAACCCCATGTAAACAACAAGAACACACCTACATACGCGGAGAGAGACAGACAGAGACAATTTGAGTTTTTCAGTTGCTATGGCTACGGGCTTCCGGAGGAAGAAATATATGGACCTCTTAGTTTTCAATGAGTAATGAGGTCATCCATGAATTGTGCAACTGTAGACACAAGATGCAGTGGCATAATGTTCCGGTAGGTTTGTTCTGTGCGCCACCAAACACACCTTTATAGATCAGAGGAAGAAATGTGGCAGCCTCAAGTCATTACACCCCGCCAGTTAAGGTAGAGACATCTATCGGCAGAATCAGGAACCACTCATTTGGCTGCTCATTGTACAGGCTCATTGTACATGATAATGTAATAGGTGTCTTCAAAAGTATCTTACGTGACATATTATCGATTGGCAGCTCCTTTCCCCAAGTAGTTTGCTAATAAAATCAATCAAATGTGGTGGCCTCTATTTTTGGATTCGCTGTACAAATAGATGGCGTTTCATCGATCTGGGTTTCCATTCGGGGAAAGTACCCGAATAGAGTGGTTCCAGATTCTGTCGATAGATGTCACTAGCTTAACTGGTGGGGTGGGGTCTATTGTACAACGCAGCCCCCCCATAAGTCACCCCTTCCCCAAACTAACACATCGTCATCATCATCATCATGCGGTCGGTCGCGATGCGACAAAGAATGCTTTCATTAGTTGACTGCCCCCCCCCATTTAGCTCTCTGCTGTGAGAGTTGCATCCATGAGTCGGTCTTAATGTCTCTCAGCTTCAGGTTTCTCTTGATGGTATCCTTGAACAGGAGACGAGGGCACCCTCTCTTTCTGTACCCAGAAGACAGTTGAGAATAGAGGATCTGCTTTGGTAACATTTCATGAAACCTGCCTGCAAGAGTGTTGAAGTGCTGCTGGCTTTTGCAAGTTACCAGCGGCACTCTCTCGAGGAGCAAATAGAGGTTTCTCACTGGCAAGAACATGTCAAGACAGGCGCAAAACTATTTGTCCCTGCAGTGGCTGGTCGGGAGATGTTGGGAGTTCCATACATCAACCGCCCTTAATGCTGCCACAGTGACATGGTTTTCTGTTCAGGGTTTGCTCCCTAATGGGGCTGTCACACTACGACGCTTCTCCCGGCGCCCCGTCAGCGTTGAAAATACAATTTTAAGCGTCGAGAAACGTTAAAGATTTAGGGCAAATATGGTGAAATTGGACGTTGGCGCAGCGTGTGAGTAGCGTGTTAGTAGCGCGCCGCCAACGTGTGTCGACGTGGTGGGGAAAAAAAAAAAAAGTTTGGCGCGACGTCTTCAAATAACCTTAAATGTTGCTAGGGCGTAAACAAAAATGCCCCACTTTGCCGCAACGGGTGGGAACGACCCTCCAGCGCGCGCGGCGTCTGCCTAGCGTTCCCATGACGTTATTCCGGTGCCTCCAACACATCGCGACGCGCGCCTAATGTCCTTACCGATATATTTGCGCGCGCTGCCGGTCGTTTTTTTTTTTTTGACACGCTTAAAACCTTGGCCGACCAATAGCGCGTACTGGCATTTTGCGCCGACCATCAACGTCAAGGATACTGTACCGACGTGTACCGACGCACGCATAACGTGCCCCCAGCGTGACTCGATATTTCACTAATTATCGCCCAAAATCACCACACGTTGACTGGTCTCCGGCGAGAAACGTCGTAGTGTGACAGGGCCATTAGCCTTCGGTTCTGTCAAGAACCTGTCCCACAAGGCAGTGGTTTACAACTCTGCAGGGCAGGGGCGTCAAACTCCCTGAGGTATTGCTATACCTGCAATACCTGCATACTAACACATCGACAAACCTAAGAACTACTTAGCATTATCCAGACACATTATGCCTAGAATTCGAACCCACTAACATCACTAGCACTACACACACTGCAAAATCACCATGGCAACATTTAAGGTCATATCAGGATTGGTTCCGACTTTTGACAGTGCACACTCATGGTGACTTTATAGTGCTGCCCCACTGGGAAATCAGGCTGCTGGCACCATGACCCAATCTCCCACTGTCACATTATCCTGACACTGAGCTATTCAATCCTTGCCCGATCCTATTAATGCTAAGGGCCAATCTAGGAAGTGACAAGTATCAATTTTATAAGTCATTGGTTTGACTCGACTAGGAACCAAACTCCCGATCTCCCGCACGCGAGTCCCACACAAGGCCCATGCTCTACCGATTCGGCCACTGCGCTTTGCAAAAATTGACCAGTGCAGTTGGCGACTGGAACAATTAGTGTCTATATATTTATTGGCTGTCAGGTCCAACGTCAACACTGAAATATTTATAGTGGGACCAGAATGAATTTAATCACCGCTTTAAACATGCGTCAGTAGCACTGACGCATGTTTAAGGCATTTAGAGCATTTCAGCACATCAATTTTCGCTGAGTAATTGTGTGAATAACAAGAGGTAGTTTCATTAAGACACAATAAAAACCTTCTCCCATATCAATAAAAACTAACCGGGAAATAAAAACTGTCATATGATATATATATATATCTTATATGTTATATATGTCGTGGGGGTGATGAAAATGGGAAATACTGCGCCTAGAGCGGGACTCGAACCCACATCTCTTTGCATTCCGGGCCAGTGTGCTAACCATTACACCACCTAGGCTCCCTGATATCAACACACTCCCCACGCCTACCTGTCTATGTGGTTACTTGCCTGAGAGGTCAGTGCAGACCACTACACTCGTCCCCCTGGAATTGTAAGTCTTGTAATGCTTACAATTACATACATACAGGCAATGCACTAACACATACATACACAGGGTAGGTTCAACAACCATACAGCGCAAAGCTTGTACAGGATCCTGATCACGGCAACCAGTGTCGTGGGGGTGATGAAAATGGGAAATACTGCGCCTAGAGCGGGACTCGAACCCACATCTCTTTGCATTCCGGGCCAGTGTGCTAACCATTACACCACCTAGGCTCCCTGATATCAACACACTCCCCACGCCTACCTGTCTATGTGGTTACTTGCCTGAGAGGTCAGTGCAGACCACTACATATATATATATATGAAGAGTTCAGGTGCAAATCTATGTAAACGCCAATAATTAAATTTACTTAAGTTAAAAAGAATTACCTGAAGGTCATTTTAATTCTGACTAATTCCATGTTGCTTGTGAAGAAATGGTTACGGGGCAATGAACAAAAGAATAGGAATGCAAAAAATTAACCCTTTGAAGGTTTGACTCCACTGTTTACCTCAATATTCGGATTGGCGTTTATGGGGATTTGCACCGGAACTGCACATATATTTATGTATATTGATATGATATATAAAGGCGTGTAAGGGATGTCCTATTATTATTATTATTAACCACTGCTGTGCTGTGTACTACGCTATATCTATCTATATTTACATATATGAAGAGTTCAGGCGCAAAACCACGTAAACGCCAATCCAAAAATTGATATTAACATCAGAATCAAACCTTCAAGAAGTTAATTTTTTTACATTCCTCTTTTTTGTTCATTGATCCATAATCATATCTACATAAGATAAGTGGAATTAGTTAAAATTAAAATTATTTTCAGATAACAATATTTTATTTAATGTGCATTTTTGGATTGGCGTTTACAGGGTTTTTGCGCCTGAGCTCTTCATATATAGCGATATAGAAAATCCTCCGGTGCGACTGACACTGGTCTACATCCGGTGGAGGAGAGGAGGGTAGGTGGAGCCACCTGTACAGTGTTGGTCTTACAGAGTATAACAAATAAAGTAATAATTAACCCTTACGTATCTTTATACTTGCATAATTCGTTATACATCACATATGTATTATACATAGATACATAGAACATCAGAGTTACAAGGCCAATTGAACTGTCAGAAGTCTGGACCAAGGGAGGCGGTGAGGTGTGGTGGGTGTGGTTTGCAGTCATTTCATAACTTAATGATCAAATGTTAGTAAGGAGGGCCCATGGTGGGCGGATTTGAGGTGTGCGTGGGTGGGAGGGGGAGCGGCTACAGTTGGGGGAGGGTGGGTGGGGGAGTGGACTGGTGAGTGAGAGAAGCGGAGGGGAGGGGGCGGGGAGGGATGGGGATGGGGAGCAGGGGGTGGCGGGGAGGGGGGACGAACTGGGAAGGGGGGGGAGGGGGCGGGGAGGAATGGGGATAGGGAGCAGGGGGTTGGGGGGAGGGGGGAGGCACTGGGAAGGGGGGGATGCGGAGAGGGGTGGGGCAGGAGGGAAGGGACGGGAGGGAAAGGAGAGGGAGGGGGAGGGAAGGGGAGAGGGAAGGGAAGGGGGAAGAGAAGGGGAGGGAGAGGGGATGGGGAGAGGAGGGGGCGGAGGGGGAGGGGTGGGCCAGGAGGAAGGGGACTGTAGGGGAAGGCGAAGGGGAGGGGAAGGGGATGGCGAGTGGAAGGGGAGGGCATGGGGGAGGGGGAGGTGACGGGGAGGTGGGGGGTATTCCCACCTCGCTGTGATCATAGACAACTTCAGAATAACAGGTGCATGCCCAGTCTACACCGAGTGTCCACTGTACTCAGTTGTCAGTCCCAAACTCTGCTCATTCAGAACACTATAACACCGGCATCCACTCACGTGACACGCACGCCACACGGACACACCTACGTAGTAACCAAGGAGACACAGACTGCATACTACTGTCTGCAGCTGTAAGAGTTCATAACACCACCAGGATACAGGCAGTTAGTAACCAAGGAGACTGTCTGCAACGGTAAGAGTTTATAACACCACACGGATACACCCAGTTAGTAACCAAGGAGACACAGACGACACACTGCTGTCTGCAGCTGTAAGAGTTCATAACACCACCAGGATACAGGCAGTTAGTAACTAAGGAGACACAGACAGCACTGCTGTCTTCAGCGGTAAGAGTTCATAACACCACCAGGATACAGCCAGTTAGTAACCAAGGAGACTGTCTGCAGCTGTAAGAGTTGACAACACCACCAGGATACAGCCAGTTAGTAACCAAGGAGACACAGATGACACACTGCTGTCTGCAGCTGTAAGAGTTCATAACACCACCAGGATACAGTCACGTGTGTCTGTTTACATTGCTTACCTCGAAAGCGCGTCTGCAGCATCGAAACCCTTTACAGGCCAAACACCAGCCAATTAACCAGTTGCTTCAATATTATTTTGCACACCGGGCTTATACTCCTATTTATTAATTAACATACATATAAATATACACCCATATATAGTCATTATCATCATCGCCCGCATCATCTTCATCATCATCATCATCATCATCATCATCATCATCATCATCGTCGTCGTCGTCAGCATTGCAGAAAGATAAGAAATCGCATTTCTTCACACACAACCTTAGACACTCACTCACTCCTTCACGCACTCCTGCACTCACACCTTCACTCCTTCACTCATTCCTTCACCCACTCCTTCACACCGTCAATCATTCACTCCATCACTCACTCCTTCACTCACTCTTTCACTCATTCACTCATTCACTCACTCACTCACTCCTTCAATCACTCGCTCACTCACACACTCACTTCTTCACTCACTCACTCACTCACTCCTTCAATCACTCACTCACTCACTCACCCACTCACTCACTCACTCACTCATACAAACACACACATATATATATATCTTTTTCACAAAACCCCCCATCACACCACATTGTGGATAACATGCTGGACACATGGAATTAATACCAATCTGAAGCCACAGCAGTCCATGACGCCATAGTCTAACCAGGATGAGAGTGGTGACGTCACTGCTGCTGATATACAGCGTTCTGGGCTTCGTTGTGACGTCATTCACTGTTGTACGTTGGCAGAAGAAGCGGTGTAGTCGCTACCCTTCAGTGTACCGGAGAGTACTATGCTGGCGACTCAGGATCAGAGGCATTACAGGTGAGGTGGCCGTGCTCTATGTTAAATTATAACATGCAAAACCCCGGAAAAAATATGTTGTGTTTAACGTGTAAACACGTCATATATAAGATGTTCCATGATCAGAGGCATTACAGGTTAACTGTCCATGCTCTATGTTAAGTTATAGCATGCAACACCCCAGAAACAATATGTTGTGTTTAACATGTAAACACCTCATATATAAGACATGACAGGATCAGAGGCATTACATGCTAACTGGCCGTGCTCTAGGTTAACCCCGAACGATTCCAAGATTTCCCTTCCAACACTACCATTCGCCATCATTCCTGTATGTAGAGCCTCGATCATAGTTCTGAACTTCTCTGTGCATCAAGGTCACCATTAAACAACTACTACGCATATAAGCCCCGTTTACACGGGCGAGTTAAAATGCTTCATATAAAATGACTTGCCTAGATCGATTTACATTTGTCGTGTCAACGCGACTCTGAGGCATTTTAGGGCTGAATCGATTCATATAAATCGGTAGATGTAAACCACCTTGCGAGGTGGTATAGATGAAGCGATCTAGCCTGTTCCCAGGCGGCGATAGTGTAAAATAGCAGTGCTCGCCAGCTACAGGCTCAGCTGTAACTATCGCTGGTGCCCAGCAGCGTTAGGGACCGATTAGGCCGAAATCTATTGAATGCGATCATATTTAACAGAATTACATACTCAAATAATGAAATTTAATTAAATTAACCCTAAATTCCAAGCGATATTAACGTAGCCGCTACATTGGTGTCGTTATTCATATTGTGAATCGACGTATGTAAACTAAACAAATAGCAGTACTCGCCGGCTACAGGCTCCCCACTAAGGCTGCTGGTTCCCGGCGCCGACACATTTTCAAACTCGGTCCATGTAAACGCGCCACTAAAACGCTTCATATAAATCGATTTGTCTAGATCGTTTTACAATTCCCCGTGTAAACACGGCTATAGATCCGGTCTGTTTGCACACTGAGAGTTATGCCTTCCTGTCAATGTAATCAATGAGTTTGTCTTGTTGCGAGTCATTTTGTGCGTGTATGAAATGAACAAGGCCCTTTATTACTTGCCCAGACCATCGTTGTCAGTGTCATATAAACGATGCACAGTATCTAATGCTCATTATTTAACTCACAAGTTTATAATTGCTATCACAACAATAAACCTTTTCCCCGACCGACTCGCCCTGACGCCAGCGGAAGAACTAATGTTGTGGGTACCAGCTCAATGTGCAGCATGCTCTGTGGAACAGGTCTTATAGAGGATTTCCACCACCAACCTGCCATCTGACGGCAGTAGAAGAACTAAAGTTGGTAGTAGCAGTAGATTTCCACCAGCAACCTTCCCTCTGACGGCAGTGGAAAGAACTAAAATTGTGGGTAGTAGCTCACTATGAAGCATGTTTTGAGATAAACTCCTATAGACGATTTCCACTATCAATATGCCACCAACTGGCGCTCTGACGGGAATGGCAAGAACTAAAGTTGTTGGTAGCAGTTCACTATGAAGCATGTTTTGAGGAAAACTCACTTTCATCATAAATGGCTCAGCTTTGAGATATTTGAAGTGCAACCATGCAAAATTAGTTTTGGCAAGCATGCCAGCACTTTGACACCATAGCCTTTAGCAGTAACAGGTTCTATAAAATTGACTCAATATTCCCTTCTACGTGGCTACAAATGCTTAATACATGCATCATTATCTAAGTTAGGTACGCAGTGTTGAAGTGATCACATTTGGTTTGTATGTTGTGATGATGAAGTGCAATGTGCTGCATTGTGTGCAGCACACCCCATTCTGAACATTAAAAGTGGTGGAGCAGCCTATGCTGTATAGTGCACAGCATAGGTACTCACCGGGCGCAGTGCCCTAATCGGTAGAGCGCGGGCCTCGAGCGTGGAAGGTCGGGAGTTCGGTTCCCGGTCGAGTCAAACCAATGACTTTAAATTTGATACTTGTCGCTTCCTAGCCTGTCGTTCGGTATTAATAGGACAGGGCAAGGACTGGCAAGAGTAATGTGACTGAGTTAGATATCGGGTCATGATGCTGGCGCCCTGATTTCCCAGTGGTGCAGCACTGTAAAGTCGCTATGAGAGTGCACTGTCACAAGTCGGTACCCGTCTTGATATGACCTTAGATGTTGCCAGGACGTGAAACTCGAACAAACAAACAAAAGCATAGGTATTCAGCAGAGTGCAGGAATGAGTCTCCTTTGACATTTCAGGATCCTACAAAAAGGCATTTAATAAAAGAAATTTAATTAAAAAAATAAAGCATTTGATGAATATTAAAGTAATTAGTTAAAGTTGTAATTTATTGAGATGAATCCGCCATAGATTTCTTACCCAACACCGCAGTGTGGAATGTATCTGCCATGTGGCACCATGGGTAATTGGATTGAATGGAATTTTTATTTCACCATAACATATTATATGGCCGATTTGATCGGCATCCCCCCCTAGGGTGTGTGTGTGATCGGCAAGTGATAAGCTCGGGTTTATCTTGTGGTCTCTTGTGGTGTTTGGTCTCCATTAGTAGATATATTCATGCCAATACAACAAAGGCCCGGTCACATACACGTTAGTGGACGTAGTTGAACATAGTGGAGGCTAACGTAGTTGAACATAGTTGAACATAGTTGAACGTAGTTGAACGTAGTTGAATGTAGTTGAATGTAGTTGAATGTAGTTGAATGTAGATGAATGTAGTTGGACGATCTTTGGATGTAGTTGGACATAGTTGAACGTAGTTGAATGTAGTTGAACATAGTTGAACGTACCGGCATCCATACTTCTCCGGTACCTTCAACTACCTGCAACTACATTCAACTACATTCAACTACATTCAACTACATTCAACTACATTCAACTACCTTCAACTACGTTCAACTACGTTCAACTACATTAGCCTCCTCTACGTTCAACTATGTCCACTAACGTGTATGTGACCGGGCCTTTAAACTGAAATGCAAAACCCAACCTATCGTAAAGGTACAAGTAGGTCGCTGCATGGCGACCGGCCTCTGTCCATATGTGTGCACTCGCCAACCTTGACCGCTGACCGTGGTTCTCAAGGTCACTTCGCAGTGGACGCATCAGAAATGAATTAAAGGCTGCAGGAATGTGCTTAATGCTTGCATCACATGCAGGATATAGTGGAGCGGTGTTTATCCACACTGTCAGCTATTAATCTAAAATAGAGGCACTATGTGGAGGTATTAAGTCCTAAAACCTATACAGCATAACCCCGTGAAACCAAACTTGAAGGGACCCTAGAAATTTGTTTGCATTAATCGATCATTAGTTTAAAGGCCCTGTCACATTACGGCGTATGGCAGGAGCATATTGAAAACCTACGTAGGTCCTGCACGTGCCGGCCTATGATGACATTTGGTGACCTTTCGGGTGGTTTTGAGTGTATGTGGAACCTACGAGGAGCGTACGAGGAGCGTATGAGGAGCGTATGGGAGCGTGCTGTGACATTTTTTGACGGTATGTGCCATACGCCCTCATAGGTCAAGATTTTTTGAGCATGCACAAACAAATTTGGACGGACGGATTTATGAAAGCGTATGGCGGCGTATGCCTCATACGCTTCACATAAGCCGGCATCTGGCGGTGTATGAGTAGCGTATGAGTAGCGTATGCGTAGCGTATGCGTAGCGTATGAGTAGCGTATACGGCATATGCCGATGTATATGACGCAACGTGCCTACGCCGCCCTACGCTCCTGCAAAAAAACCTAATGTGACAGCCCCTTAACCAAGCTTTGGCTTTGACTTTGACTTGGCTTTGCAAAAACGCGGGTGCACAATGAATGTAATATACAATGTATGTGGACACTTTGATTATTGTTTTTTATGTATAAAAAGTATAACCCCATTAAACCAAGCTTGGTTAACCCAAACGATCGTTTAATCCAAACTTGTTTCAGTGGCCTGGTAAAATACTACCATTTAAAAAAGTTGGTGGGGTCTCAGATGACCTTAGAACCACATGAAAGTTTGGTTTAACTTTACCGGAAGTGGCCTGGGGCCCGACAATTTTGTTTGGATTAACCAATAATTTGGATTAACCGACTTTGGTTTAACCAAATTTTTTTATAGAATAAATGTTAGTATTTTGCCGGGCCGGTGAAAAAAGTTTGGATTAACCGATCGTTTGGTTTAACTGACCTTGGTTTAACGGGGTTGTACTGTATGCTGATCTTCGTAATCAACAATGCACATGTTCCAATTTCTCTGGGTCCGCCCCCCCCCGCCCACATAAGCTGCATACTAAAATAGGTTAGCCATTAAGGAACCACAAAGGAAAGTTTGGTGCTGAATTTAATATACCTACTATGGTAAGACCGAATGGGATGACCAAATGAGTTGAGCTCCCGTTTCCCTTTATGGTAGATCGTGAACCCTGGTCGAGTGAAGCCAATGACTTAAAAATTGCTACTTGTCGCTTCCTAGCCCGGGGCTCGGCATTAATAGGATAGGGCAACAACTGGTTAGCTCAGGGTCAGGATAATTTGATTGAATGGGATATCAGGTCATGGTGCCGGATTTCCCAGTGGGCCAGCACTGTAAAGACACATTGAGTGTGCATTGTCACAAGTCGGTACCCATCCTCATATGACCTTAGATGTTGCTAGGATGTAAAACTAAAACTCCAACAACCAAATAATCTGCCCTCCCCCGGGAAAAGACTGAAAGTTGCGTAGTCGCGAAGTCTGCGCTGTATCGATTCGACCACCACACCCGGTAGTAATCAGCGACCAGACTATTTAGTCACAAATAGCCTGCGACGTGCTTGCGGCGGCCGTAAGTCGCCAAATTGGCAAAACCCGTACGGCGACCGTAGGGGTGGATACGGTGGCCGTAAGGCGACCGTACGGTTTTTGCTCGCCGCAAGGGGTTGTGATTTATTTAACTTGACATTAAACTTTTAAAAAGAAATCGCAAGGCTGTAGGCTGCATAATATCGCAAGGTGACCTACGGTGACCGTACGGTGGCCGTACGGTGACTTTAATGATGCAGTATCCACAAGAAACCTTATTGCAGCGGCATAACAAAATGTACAGTTGCCGATTGCTGTAAGGACCCCATACGATCTGTGAACATTTCTACCGCAGACCACAACACCGTACGATTTGTAAAAATCCCATCAGTAGACCGCAGAACCGTACGGCGGCAGCATGATGTGACCTATGCATAATGGTAGGGAGATTGTCCCTTGCCAGAGACTATTAAAGACTCAGCCCAACTAATGTGTTATGTTTTGTTATTCTCGGAGTAAGCCTTTATATATACATATATATATATATATATATATATATATGAGTAAGCCTTTATATATACATATATATATATGTATATATAAAGGCTTACTCCGAGAATAACATACATATATATATATATTTAAAGGCTTACTCCGAGAATAACATATATATATATAATCTAGATCTATATATATATATATATATATATATATATATATATATATATGCAGTATAACCCCTTTAAACCAAACTTGAAGGGACCCTAGAAATTTGTTTGGATTAACCGATCATTGGTTTAACCAAGCTTTGGCTTCGACTTCAACTTGGCTTTGGCAAAAATGCGGGTGCATTATGAATGCGATATACAATGTATGTGGACACTTTGATTATTGTCTTTTTTATGTATATACAGTATAACCCAGCTAAACCAAGGTCAGTTAAACCAAACAATCGGTTAATCCTACTTTTTTCGGCAGCCCGGCAAAATACTACCATTTATCATATAAATAAAAAAAGTCTCAAATCACCTTATCACCACATGAAAGCTTGCTTTAACCATATCGGTTGTGGCCTGGGGCCCAAAACTTTTGTTTGGATTAACCGATAGTTTGGATTAACCAACATTGGTTTATCCAACTTTTTTATATGATAAATGTGGTCTGGGGCCCAACAATTTTGTTTGGATTAACCGATAGTTTGGATTAACCAACATTGGTTTAACCAACTTTTTTTATATGATAAATGGTAGTATTTTGCCAGGCCGCCAACAAAAGTTTGGATAACCGATCGTTTGGTTTAACCGAGCTTGGTTTAACTGTATATTTTGTCTGTTACTGCAGCATCCGACGAGCTGGCCCTGCCGACCCACGGCACGCCGGCCGCCAACGTGGCGCAGCGGGCGGAGGCTGTGATGCCGGGCGCCGTGGAGAAGGCCATGAACGCCCTGATGGTGAAGATGCGGGACGAAACGGACATGGCAAATAACCTCAGGGGTCAAGGTCAGCTATTTTCTTGATATGATATATGTTGGTACTGTGATTTGATGCCGAGTCAATAAATTCATTCAAAAACAGATTAGAAAAAGCATGGGCTGATGATCCAGGGAAATTTGACCCCTTATTCACCACATGCTACTAATTATTCCTTGAGTTGCATATTTACTTGCACTCAAGCAAAAATGAGAGACAAATAAATGTTCACACTTCCTGTCTACCATTCGCTATTTCGCTATTTCGTGAGTGGGCGGTTACAGTGTGCAGGGATGGTTGCGCCACCATCGGAGCTGATGGGGAGGCTGGACCTGTAGATGACCAGGACAGGCTCCATCAGTCCATGAAGTTGGGTGAGTGATGAGGGAAAGGAGGGATATTCCGGGTTATTATACTAGTATCATTCTTATACAGCATATATATTTCTTGAAGGTTTATGCTTATCATGGATAAGTCTGAATAGTCTTGTTTTCACCAGTAGCCAGTTGGTCGATAGAAAGCCTAAAGCTAGGATTCCTTACACACGGTATGCGCCATGCACCATGCGGCATGCAGCATGCGAATGTCGTATATGTGGCATAGATATATGCCAACCCCCAACATTTGTTGGGGTTTTTCTTCCCAATTTGTGAAGGAATGGTATTGGTTTCTATAGCAAACGCAGCAGCATTCGCATTCGCATGCCGCACCTATGGCTACAGGGACCGATTCAGTTGCCACATTCGCATTCGCATTCACATTCGCATTCGGAGGCATGGAAGCATCCCCATTCACTTAGATGGTTTTCCATTCTTTGCCGCATTCGCATTAGCATTCGCATGCCGCATACCACGTGTAAGGAATGTAGCCTTTAGCCTAGATTTTTAACCTCCCACACCATGTAGACATGGTATGAGAGCAACTGGCCTTTGATGATGCTTTAAGTAATAAACCTCTCTCACCAAACACCTCCACAGATCAGCCACTCCCCTATATCAATCGCTTTATTTGGGTCCTAAGTGATCGACTATACAGTACCATTGTAACAATTAAAAAAACCTACCTAAATTGACCATTTAAAGTCGGTCCCATGGTCGGTCGATATAGAGAGGTTTTATATATATGAAAAAGAAAAAGATTCACACAAAGAAATCTACAACCCCACCCCCACACCCCCACCCCCACCCCCACCCCCACCCCCACCCCCACCCCCACCCACACCCCCACACACAAAGAATCTCCCCTTCGAAATATCCCTTTAGCCAACATCAATTTGGAAACAACAATACCACCACTGACTAGGTACGACAAGTTTAAATTGATTAGTATTTTCGCCAAGAAATCCACAAAACAAGAAACCATTCATGTGCATTTCTCAACAGGATCACATCCGCTACTGTATAATCATGTGTCTACGTTGATGTGTCTGCAGGCAGTGGACCATTCCGCCTAGTGCAGAGCCTACTGCTACTGTATAACTGTATCCTTATGTTGATGTGTTGACAGGTAGTGGACGATTCCGCCTAGTGCAGAGCCTACCGCTACTGTATAACTGTGTCCCTATGTTGATGTGTTGATAGGTAGTGGACGATTCCGCCTAGTGCAGAGCCTACTGCTACTGTATAACTGTATCCTTATGTTGATGTGTTGACAGGTAGTGGACGATTCCGCCTAGTGCAGAGCCTACCGCTACTGTATAACTGTATCCTTATGTTGATGTGTTGACAGGTAGTGGACGATTCCGCCTAGTGCAGAGCCTACCGCTACTGTATAACTGTGTCCCTATGTTGATGTGTTGAAGTAGTGGATTGTGTGGGTACTACTGTATAACTGTATCCTTATGTTGATGTGTTGACAGGTAGTGGACCATTCCGCCTAGTGCAGAGCCTACCACTACTGTATAACTGTATCCTTATGTTGATGTGTTGACAGGTAGTGGACCATTCTGCCTAGTGCAGAGCCTACCACTACTGTATAACTGTATCCTTATGTTGATGTGTTGACAGGTAGTGGACCATTCTGCCTAGTGCAGAGCCTACCACTACTGTATAACTGTATCCTTATGTTGATGTGTTGACAGGTAGTGGACCATTCTGCCTAGTGCAGAGCCTACCACTACTGTATAACTGTATCCTTATGTTGATGTGTTGACAGGTAGTGGACCATTCTGCCTAGTGCAGAGCCTACCACTACTGTATAACTGTATCCTTATGTTGATGTGTTGACAGGTAGTGGACCATTCTGCCTAGTGCAGAGCCTACCACTACTGTATAACTGTATCCTTATGTTGATGTGTTGATAGGTAGTGGACCATTCCAACTAGTGCAGAGCCTACCACTACTGTATAACTGTATCCTTATGTTGATGTGTTGACAGGTAGTGGACCATTCTGCCTAGTGCAGAGCCTACCGCTACTGTATAAGTGTATCCTTATGTTGATGTGTTGACAGGTAGTGGACCATTCCGCCTAGTGAAGAGCCTACCGCTACTGTATAACTATCCTTATGTTGATGTGTTGACAGGTAGTGGACCATTCTGCCTAGTGCAGAGCCTACCGCTACTGTATAACTATCCTTATGTTGATGTGTTGACAGGTAGTGGACCATTCCGACTAGTGCAGAGCCTACAGAAGGGGAAGCCGGTTGTAAAGCAATTCTCCATGAATGCCTTCATCCTCGAAAATGTCATGCTTGAAGTGAGAGCTCAGTAAGAAAGCGCTTCATTTTCAATATTCCTACACCACGTCCACCTTCCTATGTCACTGTGTAATAAACACACACATATAAATAAGGTCAAATAAAATGAAAATTGGTGATCGTCCCCCCCGTGCCTTGAAAATCGGCCGCCCCATAATTTGTTAATTATTTAATATTTTTTAGACTGTTAAAAATGTATTGGGCTAGCAGCAATTCAACTGTTGGATCAATTTTTAAGTCATTGGTTTGAACCCAGGCATTCAAATCCCATGAACTACTAGAATGTGAGGCGGACGCTCCACTCTTTCGGCCAACGTGTCTGCTTACATATTATATTTACGTAAAAAATAAAAAATAAAAATAAAAACCACCCGCCCAACCCTGATTTTTATTTCAAAAGGACGACCACCAACTTTAACAATTGTATTTGGTTTAAGTACACAACATAGTAAACACATTGATGCATGAATATACACGGTGTGAACAAATGTATGTTACTAAATTAATGCACTAGAACTACATATAGGATGGTACTGTTGGATTAATGTGTATTGGAACCACCCAAATATATATATATAATAAGTTAATCAGTACCATCTAGTTTGGAGTAATCTTTGATTAATAACAGTAAACTTGGAAATAATTAAAGTAAACATATACACAATAATTTTGATGTGCACATACAAATGCTGGACATTTGCATTCAAAATAATGAAAGCTACTTCAAGTTTAAGGTAGGATTATAATATTCAATTAAAAAGAAATTAATTTATCAATTATTTTGGTGATGAATTTATTTACCCTGCTCATGACGGATGATAATCAGAAAAATGAGTGCAACACAAAACCATCGGATTATGCAAATTTAACTATCATGGTGAAGTCCTTCCTCAACAACCAGGATGCACTAACTCTGAAATCATAATATTATCTATTCATATTCTGTTTCTACGATGTCATGTGTTTAACTGCGTCTTTTTCTAACCTTTCCCCCCCCCCCCCCCCCCCCCCAACACCCCCCCCCCCCCCAAACACCCCCTCCTCTGCCAATGCAGGCTGGGTCTGTCAGCTGACAGTGCAACTATGGCTGTTCTACGCGGTGTCACCTCCCCACTCAGCCCCAACCCTAACACCATCAGGTAGGTGTCAACAGCCTGATTCAATTTGTTATTGATTCGGCTAAAACTAAGATTCCATATACGCGGTATGCAGCATGCAAATGCGAATGCAAATGCGGCAAAAAATCAAAAAGCATGTAAATGAATAGTGGTGCTTCCATGCGTCCGAATGCGAATGCAAACGCGAATGCGAATGCGGCAAATGGATCGACCCATGGACCGATCAGTGCGAATGCGAATGCGAATACTGCTGCATTTGGCATAGAAATCAATAGTAACTTTGATCTTCCTTCACAAATTTGGAGGAAAACCCCCCAAAAATGTCATGGGTAACTTCTTTGGTGTTTTTTTTTGTTTAACCATATCCCAGCACAAAAAGTAAACATCGGCTATTGGGGGTTGGCATATATCTATTCCGCATATACCACATTTGCATTCGCATGCGGCATGGCGCATACCACGTATAAGGAATCTTAGCTTAATGCCCCAAAGTAAAGCTTTTGAAAATATTTAATGACGCCTCTAGAGCACATTGATTTTTATCATCGGCTATTGGACATCAAACATATGGTCATTCTGACATATTTCTTTGGAGGAAACCAGCTGCCACCACATAGGCTACTCTTTCCGATAAGCAGCAATGCTCTTTCCCTGATCTCCCTGAACATGGCCCACCAGAAGCCAACTCCCTGCTGTATGGGACCTCAGCAGCCTTCAGTGTACCAACGCGTCTGAAAACTCCCTAAAACAACAACAATCACATTGCAGCCAATTTGATTTGATTCATTATGCAATATCGTATGTGTTAGTTAAAATAACTACCCCCATTGGCGCCACTGTATGTCGGGCTTTAAAATACACGCCCACCTGAGCACGCCTTCTCCACTTCCAGGTCCGACGAGCCAGCCCCGAAGACTGACCCGAGCATGTGCCCCTATCCCCGCTATTCGTGCACAGGCACCAGGTACAGGAGCTGGGACGGCACCTGCAATAACCTCCAGCACACCATCAGAGGGCGCGCCCTGACTCCACTGAAGCGTAACCTACCGGCCACCTACGGAGACGGTGAGAGATAATAGGAGTTTATTCATTATTAACTGCCATTGTCACATTCTGAGCGATAATGGAGACGGTGAGCGATAATAAGAATTTATTCATTATTAAATGGAGAATTGATGTTAGTGCCATATTCTGAGCGATAATGGAGATGGTAACGGATAATAGGGGTTTATTTGTTATTAAATGCCCAATTAGTGTTAGTGGCACATTCTAAGCAATAATGGAGATGGTGAGCGATAATAGGGGTTTAATCATTATTAAATGCCGAATTGGTGTTAGTGTCACATTCTGAGCAATAATGAAGAGGATGAGTGATAATAGGAGTTTATTCATTATTAAATGCCTAATTGGTGTTAGTGTCACATTCTGAGCAATAATGAAGAGGATGAGTGATAATAGGAGTTTATTCATTATTAAATGCCGAATTGGTGTTAGTGTCACATTCTGAGCGATAATAAACGCTAATAACATTGATGGGACGGCACCTGAAACAACCTCCAGCACACCATCAGGGGGTACGCCCTGATCCTGCCTACCGGCCACCTACGGAGATGGTGAGCGATAATAAGGGTGTATTCATTATTAAATCCCCAACTGGTGTTAGTAGCACATTCTGAGCGATAAAAAAGGCTATTAATATTGATGGGACAGCACCCTGCAACATCCTCCTGCAAGCCATCGAGGGGGCAGCCCCTGACTCCACTGAGACACAACCTTCTGGTTAATTAAGGATATGGTGAGCTATAATAAAGGTGTTTCGTTATTAAATGCCCAATTGTTAAGGTTAATATGAATAAGTAATGCTTAGGGCCGACCCGCCCACATTAGTCGGAATTACGAAACTGTCTATAGACTGTGCACTGAAAACGTCGTCGAGTGCCAAACAAATGCCCATGGCCATTGAGTTTTCATTCTAAAGAGTTTGCTGCTACACGCAGTGCAAAACTAAATTAATAGAAATACAGAAGAATTTGGCATAAACATGAAAGTTTGGATTTACAAACTAGTCTATTGACATATACATATAAACGCTCGGAGAATTATTTATTTATTATTATGTGATTCAACTCGAGTATACAAATGGTGGCCCCCATAGGGCTATTTCCGTTTCTGTTTGCTGGATTTTGATGAGTTCATTTTCCACCTATGAGTACGGGTATTGTTTATGTATATATGTACACGTGTTAGTCCTTAGCCTCCCCCCTGGGTGGGTCGGTATTATTTTTTTTAAAGAAGAAAAAATCTCTCTCTTTCACACATTCATGCTTTCATATGTTCACACTTCTTGGTGTTTTCCCGCTCTAGGTCTGAAGGCACTTCGGAAGGCAAAGAGCGGCTCAGAGCTGCCCAACCCCCGCAGCGTGAGTAGCTCGGTGTTACAGGACCGCGACCTGCCTGAGCCAATGCACACTATCATGGTGATGCAGTGGGGCCAGTTCCTTGACCACGACCTCACCCTCACCGCACTCACCAAGCTCCCGAAGGACCCTAACGGTAGGTAACCACTATACACGGTAGAGTGCAAGCCTCCTCCAGTGTGGGAGATCGGGAGTTGGATTCCCTAGTCGAGTCAAACCAATTACTTATAAAATTGATACTTGTTGCTTCCGAGTCTGGCACTCGGCATTAATAGGATAGGGCAAGGACTGGTTGGCTTTGTGTCAGGATAATGTGACTGGGTGGGATATCGGGTCATGGTGCTGGCGGCCTGATTTCCCACTGGGGCAGCACTTTAAAGTCGCCATTAGTGTGCACTGTCACAAGTTGGTACCCATCGTGATATGACCTTAGATGTTGCTAGGAGGTAAAATTCGCAAACAACCAACCAAGCATATTGGCCATCTCCAGTCCACTCAGCCCCCCACCTCCCCCACCCCGCTTTCACAACAGACACTCTCCAAGCATAATCCATGTCATGCTCTTGTTGATGTTGACATTCCGTAGTTCCACTGCTTTCTCAGAAAGGTTTGCTTTGTTGGGATTTTACGTCCTGGCAACATCTAAGGCCATCTCAGGAAGGACTGAAGTTGAGACAACTAGTACGCCGGGTCGCAGCTTCAGCATATCCACAGGGAGTTTCGGTTGGTCCCACATCAAGTCATATCCTTCACTATTGGACCAACAATTCAAACCCTCCCTTTGCGCAGATAATCACATGCTTCCTGATACCCAAAGTCGGGAGAATTATTGATATTTTTTGTTTGTTTTTGTTTTTGTGATGGTGTATTTATGCAATGGGTATGCAGGTATTGCAATACCTCAGGGAGTTTGACGCCCCTGCCCTGCAGAGTTCTAAACCACTGCCTTGTGGTACAGGTCCTTGACAGAACCGAAGGCTAAGGGAGCAAACCCTAAACAGAAAACCATGTCACTGTGGCAGCATTAAGGGCGGTTGATGTATGGAACTCCCAACATCTCCCGACCAGCCACTGCAGGGACAAATAGTTTTGCGCCTGTCTTGACCTGTTCTTGCCGGTGTGAAACCTCTATTTGCTCCCCGAGAGAGTGCCGCTGGTAACTTGCAAAAGCCAGCAGCACTTCAACACTTTTGCAGGCAGCTTTCATGAAATGTACATTAAATGGAGAGCGGCAGTCAAGTAATGAAAGCAGTCTTTGTCGCATCGCGACCGCAGAAATGATGATGATTATATTTATGGCTGCCCATAAGGGTTAGTACTAATGACATGTTTTTCGCGCTAACAATAATAGTCTTGTGACTTCTTTTTATCACTTTCAGTAGTTGTGTAGTTAACTACTGCATGCATTCTTTCTCTGTTTGTAAGCATTCTCCCACATCCCCCAAACCTCTGTGAGTTTGTTCATTCTACAATCGGATAATTGTTTGGTTACCAATAGCTAATTTCTCTGAATGTCTTCACCTTGCTGTGTTAGTGGTCGTTAGGTTTGATTTTAAGTTTAAAGTTGACCTTTTGTATGTAAAACTTTGCTTGAATTATCAGTGTATTTTCTATTTATTTATTTATTTATTTATCTTTCTTTTTCTTTTTTAATTCATTTTATTTGTTGTTGTCATTAGTCTAGCAGTGAAATTGTCCTGGCAAATATTTTATATAAAATAATTCAGTGACACAAAATGTCATAGATATTGTCAAGGAGGTTCATTGGGAAGAGAAAGACCAACAAAAATGTGTAAAGGTCAAGCAAATTACTTAGCCATTCTTTTGTCTCTACCTAGCCTTGTGCTTGGAATTACCACGATAGAGCAAGGAGCAGTGGAAAAAGGAATATCAATTGTTCACGATTGGACTTTCCTCTGCTTAAATCGGCATAGTCCAATAAAAGCATAAACATTTTAAAACCAGATTGTGTACTTAGATTTCATCTTAAAGTTGCATAGTCCGTTGGTTTTGAATTTCTGTATTTCTTTTGAGATAAATATATTAGATCCGTCACAAGTATCTACTTTACATCAGTTCAAATTTACTTTTATTTTAAATGGTAAACGTTTGAGATATTCTGAGTGCAAACATGGACAATTAATTTTGGCAAGCTTGCCAAAACTCGGACACCATAGACTTCTGCAGTAACAGGTTCTGTTAAATTGACTCAGTATTGCCTTCTACGCAGAAACAAATGCTTAATAAATGCATCAGTATCTAAGTGAGATATGTAAGATCAAATCTAGATAATTGGTTTGGTTTTGAAAATTTGATATTTCATCGGACTATGCAGCTTTAAGTATCTACCTTAAATACTGGTGCATTTATTAAGTATTTGCCGCTGAATACAAGGGAATGCGGAGCTGAGTTATCTTTGCTGAACCTGTTACTAATGAAGCCAATATGGTCAGAATATTGATGTGCATGCCGAAAGTAAGTTGGCATGTTTTCACTTCAAATATATAAAAAGTTAGCCATGATAAGAACATTTGCTTGAAACTGGAGTAGAGTAGATCATAGCACTATTAGCAGTCACCATATTATATTTATCTATGCAATATGACAGAAACTACATTTTTTTATCGGACTATGCAACGTTAATCAATGAATGTAACAGAAACGAGAAATGAAATAAATAATAGTCACGTGGCTTTAATTTCCAGATTAATTTGCAGATCCTCTTCTGGCTGATCTAGGTTATATTAGGCTTCTAATGCTAGCTCATTGTGGTAAAAAAGAACTATTTCTTTGCACACATGTGGCGGTCGACAGAGCCCTGACATCATATAATTCAGGACACAACACAAGACTACTTAGTATGGAATTGATTAATTTGGACAGGAGAATGCATAGGCAAAAGGCAATAGGAGGTCAATTTCAGAATAGCTAAGGTCAGTCTCTGCGAGAACCGGGCACTCAACCACATGTCATCTGAAAGTAAGGTTGGGTGGGGCGGTGAGAAAAGGCGGGAGGAGGTGTCGGGTTGGCGTCTGGAGGTGAAGTGCCATCTGGAGAGACGGGTGGGCAGAAGTGACATCACAGGGGCGGGTCGGGTACAAGCGGGGCTACCAGCGGCTGGAGGGGGCACCACCTGGAGTCGCCTCCGGGCCCCTATAGTTAAAAGGGGGGAACTAAGGCATAGGAGGGGAGGGGGAGGAAGGGGAGAGTGAGGGGTCCCATGTCGATCCCGAATTACTCATGTTGCCTAGGCAACATGACCAATTGGGATTGTCTGTCGTCCATCGAAAGAACAGCTCAGGGACAAGTGCCACACCTGTGCAAGATCAGGAACAACTGACTATCCTTCAAAGTAAATCTGACGAATAATGCATGATAGTGGTTTGAAGCGAATGTTAATTGAATGCATAATGACATGCACATTTTGCCGTCAAGGTCAGACTGTATGCATCACTAACACAGACGCCATCCTTAATGAGTTTGACTAATATAGATACAATTTCCAAGGTCGCTTTTGACTTTTGTCCCTTCCCTGGTACATTAGTTGAGTTTCTTTTGTATTTTTAGTGATGAATCTATTTACCTTGCTCATAATGGATAACTGTGTTAGCACTTGTTTTCACCGCTGGACAGCACTAATCCAATTTGATTTAAATCTTCTAAATTTTGTTTTAGTAATAATTTTGGTTTCCTTGCTTCCTGTTGATGGCTTGTAGCTGTTTGTAAATTGGAAACAGTCCAAAATCGAGCCTTTACTCTACATTGTGTTAGTCCATTTAAACATCATCTCTTCTTTTAGGTTGCATAATCTTTTAGTTGTTTCTTAAACACTGCTATGTTTTCTGAAGTTTGTGTTGCAGCTTGCAGTTTAGTCCAAATATTGGCACTTGTGTTAGCTACACTGCGATAATATGCACGGCATTTTGATTTTACCATTTCTAGTAACGGACCATTGTTGCTTCTTGTGTACCTTGTTTGTTAGTTGAATAACCAGCGGAAAATAAAATCACCGATAATTGGTCTTCCTCATTGTACTGCTCCTTGCCCTATCATAGTAATGCTGAATGCCAGACTAGGTAGTGTGATATATGCGTAATAGACATACAGGTGTGTGGTTAATATATGTTAACGAGATGCAGAGGTTGAGTCAAAGAGGTATGCAAATGAGATGATGTCATGGAAAGTTGCCGGCGGGTCAAGCGTGCCCTAGGCCATGAATAAGCCATTCAGTATCCAGAACTCGAAGTGTTCAGACGTCGTACTTTCACAGGTAGTAACAAGTATAAGTTTTTAAGTCATTGGTTTAACTCGGCCAGGGTTCGAATCCCACAACCTACCAAAAGGGGAGGCAGACATTCAACTTATTCGGTCATTACGTCTAGATATTACGCCTGCAGATTGATACTGATATCGAACCAGCCAAAGCTGTCTAGCCACTGAGTCTAGTTTGATATCAGTCTGATAGGAAAGTACTGCAAGCTTAATGGTTGAAAGACTTTGCTAATTGAAATAACGGAAGACCGACATACTTTATATTGGGATTTATTACAGTCTTTAGAAGTTACATGTCAGAGTCCAGATATTATATTTTTGAGGCTTACAGAACTTAACCAAAATTTATAGTCAGAGTTCTAGGAGCCGAAGAAATTGAAAATTGTGGAACGTATGAGTGGACCACATCAGAGGTCCAGCAACCCAGTTCCTTGATGTCCTCTATGGTGGAGACCAGGGAGGCACATGCCTGTGCCCCACCTGCGAAGGCTATGGAGAGTTATGGCACCTGGTGCCGGGTGCCCTTTCGTGGCCAGGGTCAGTCTCAAGGTGTCCAGTAGGGCTCGGGGACGGAGCGGTAGAACATCAGTCATGATGAAGGCAGGCCCTTCGAGGCAAGGCTGTGTCCTGGACACATACTTCGTCCAGGCCCGGACAGGGCAGTAGATAGAACCTGGTATAGCAGGCACCGTGATGTTACGTGGCGGAGCCGAGCTCAGTAGTATCTTCGATGACCTAACATGGACATTGAGCCTGGCGTCTGTTAGGGTTATGTCTCGGGCGTGCAAGGCATGGCCCGTGTTGGTGCGGCCAGGGGACTGGAGGAGGTTGCTCTGTCGGAGCCGGGTAAAGTACCTTACCAACAGAGCTGCCGTTCACACTGGTCCATTGTCTCCTGCTGATCTGAAGAAATGCACCGCCTTCTTTACATCAGATCCATTCTACAGCGAAGAGATTGTGGAGTTTTAGACTAGTTCAGTTACAGCTGGGCTAAATTTAAAGTACCGTCAAGCATACGGTACTAGTTATATGTAACATGGATAATTCGCAATGTGGCAAAGTCATTCACCTGCCCCGACATGTGCCATCTAGCTTATCATCCTGAACCATCAACACCTATCTATGCCCCTGTCCCACCTACAATTTTTGACGTCACTGCCTGCCACTGGCCAGAGTAGCTCAGCCACTTCTCACCGAGACCCAAACCAGCATGGTCAGATTTGTTCTCCACGAGACTTTCTTGCGGCCCACCAGCCCCACACTCTGTGGTGGAGTGGTTAGAGTATCTGACCTTTTTCTAGGTCAGACTCCTAATCTGAAGGTTGAGGGTCTGATTCCCGATGCCATAGCTTCTGCCGATTTGGATTTCCACCACTGTGTATAACTTACAGCGTCATCAAAGGCCAGTTGCTCTCATATCATGGCTATGTAGTGTGGGAGGTTAAAAATCCTTTGGGTCGGTAAAAGTGTAGGCTTGAGCTTTCAATTGACCAACTGTCTAATGGTGAAAACAAGACTATTCAGACTTATCCATGATAGGCAGTAAAAATCTTCAATAAAAAACAACACAACAACACATTCTAACGCGGGTCACCCTGAGGCTGAATGATAGAACATGACAAAAGGTAGCCTACTGATAATGGCTCCGGTCGACATTGCAGATGTCGTAAATTCTCCAGTGGTCTTCGCCTCTTTATCTTCTAGGTGTGGAGAAGACAGTCGACCTGGAGTGTGGAGAAGACGGGTGTGACACCTCCCCCGCCGCCTGTCAGCCTATCGCCATCCCCGAAGGAGACGCAGATTTCCCACAGTCCAAGAAGTGCCTCATGTTTGTTAGGTCCGAAGGAGTGCCCAACCTTGACTGCAAGATAGGTGAGTTGGCAGCTGGCAACACATGCCTTAAAGCCACATAATCCGATGAAAGGATGCACATCTTTAAACCCTAAATACTTACATAAATTTGATCCTATCAACCCAAGTTAGATGATAATAGCATGTTCATTAAACATTCATTACTGTATTTTGAAGGGGATACTATGCCCATATAATCTGTTGCTGGTAAATATAATCTGTTACAAGAAAAACACAGGCCTTAAAGCTGCATAATCCGATGAAAGGATACATTTTTAAAACCTAAATACTTACTTAAATTTGATCCGACCTACCCAACTTAGATGATAATAGTGTAGTAGTCTGCACTGACCTCTCAGGCAATTAATCACATAGACAGGTAGGCGTGGGTCATGTGTTGATATCAGGGAGCCTAGGTGGTGTAATGGTTAGCACACTGGCCCGGAATGCAAAGAGATGTGGGTTCAAGTCCTGCTCTAGGCACAATATTTCCCATTTTCATCACCCCCACGACACTGGTGCCGTGACCAGGATCCTGTACAAGCTACGCGCTGTATAGTTGTTGAACCTACCTTGTGTATGTATATGTAAGCGCATTGCCTGTGTGTATGTAATTGTAAGCATTAGTCCAATGAAAACATCACATTTGGGAAACCTAAATGCTAGTTAGATTTGATCCTACATACCCAGCTTAGATATCGGGAGTTTGATTCCAGGTCGAGTCAAACCAATGCCTTTCAAAATTGATACTTGTCGTTTCCTAGCTTGGCGCTTAGCATTAATAGGATAGGGAATGGACTGGTTAGCTCAGTATCAGGATAATGTGACTGAGTGGGATATTGGGTCATGGTGCCAGCAGCCTCATTTCCCAGTGGAACAGCACTATAAATGTGCCATGAGTGCGCACTGTCACAATTCGGTACCCATCCTGATATGACCTTTGATGTTGCCAGGACGTAAAATTCCAACAACCAACTAACCAACCTGATATGACCTTAGATGTTGCCAGGACGTAAACTTCCAACAACCAACCAACCTGCCATGACCTTAGATGTTGCCAGGACGTAAAATTCCAACAACCAACCAACCTGATATGACCTTAGATGTTGCCAGGACATAAAATTCCAAAAACCAACCAACCCACCTGATACAGTATAACCCCGTTAAACCAAACTTGAACGGACCCTAGAAATTTGTTTGGATTAACCGATCATTGGTTTAACCGAGCTTTGGCTTCGACTTTGACTTGTCTTTGGCAAAAACACAGGTGCATTATGAATACAATATACACTGTATGTGGACACTTTGATTATTGTTTTTTATGTATATACAATATAACCCCGTTAAACCAAGCTCAGTTAAACCAAATGATCGATTAATCCAAACTTTTTTCGGCGGCCTGGCAAAATACTACCATTTATCATATAAAAAAGTCTCAGATGACCTTATAACCAGATGAAAGTTTGGTTTAACCATACTGGGAGTGGCATGGGGGCCCGGCAATTCTGTTTGGATTAACCGATAGTTTGGATTAACCGACTTTGGTTTAACCAACTTTTTCATATGATAAATGGTAGTATTTTGCCGGGCCGCCAAAAAAAGTTTGGATTAACCAATCGTTTGGTTTAACCAAGCTTCGTTTAACGGGGTTGTACTGTACGACCTTAGATGTTGCCAGGACATAAAATTCCAACAACCATCATCATCATCATCATCATCATGCTGTCGGTCACCATGCGACAAAGACTGCTTTCATTACTTGACTGCCGCTCTCCATTTAGCTCTCTGCTGTGAGAGTGATGTCCATGAGTCCGTCTTAATGTCTCTCAGCTTCAGGTTTCTCTTGATGGCAACAACCAACCAACCTTGGAAGAAGGTCTATTTCTTTAACTTGTCCCATCCGCTCCTCTCAGGGCCACGCGAGCAGCTCAACCAACTCACGTCATATATCGATGCCTCCCAGATCTATGGTTCATCCAAGGAGGAGGCAGAGAGTCTGCGTGACAGTGACACCAGTAAGTAACCCACACCCGCTGTCACCACGCCAATAAACCAAAGGCCTAGCTAGCTAGCTCTTTGCAACATGGTTGTAACCCTTCTCCTAAAAAAAGACCCTTCCTCCCCCCCCCCCCCTCCCACCCGACAACAAACCCCCCAGCCCCCGTCTCCCCCTGAAAGACATGTCATAAGGCCAGTGCCTCGGCACTTACAAAATATGTATTCAAATGGATAAAATATTTCCACAAAAAATAACTCTACTAACCAGATGGTATGGCCGAATGAGTTGAGTGTTCGCCCGTCTCCCGTTTTGGTAGATCGTGGGTTTCGAACCTCATGCGTTAGAACCCATGTCGGGTCAAACCAATGACCTGAAAATTGATACTTGTCGTTTCCTAGCCAGGTGGTCGGCATTATTAGGATAGAGCAAAGACTGGTTGGCTCGGTGTCAGGATTATGTGACTGAGTGGGATAGCAGGTCATGGTAATGGCTGCCTGGTTAGCTCAGTGTCAGGATAATGTGACTGAGTGGGATATCAGGTCATGGTGCTGGTGGCCTGGTCTCCCAGTGGGTCATCACTATAAAGTCAGCATGAGTGCGCTTTGTCACAAGTCGGTACCCATCCTGATATGACCTTAGATGTTGCTAGGATGTAAATCTCCTACAATCAACAATGTACTAGTCCTCGTGAGTGGTCAGAGTAATTTTAAAGGAGCCAAAACCGAAGGCTAAGATCCATTTTAAATCACTGCGCTACAAGTCTGTAGAGTCAAATCTTATTTATTTTTGATTTATTCACATGTACTGTGGTTTCTTAGTATTCACAGGGTCCGTACGGGGCCTGGAAAGTCTTGAAAAGTCTTGAACTTCATTTGCCCCATTTTCAACGCCTTAAAAAGCCTTGAAAAGCCTTGAAATTTATCTGTTTTGGGTAAATAGTTTTGAAAAGCCTTGCATTCCATTAAACTGTCCCCATTGATTTCAATGGCCTCCCCCAGACAATTTTTAAGAAAGTGACACGAAGTGGTGCATTCTGATGAAAAATATATGCAACCACCCCCCCCCCCCCTCCCCCAAACATACTAAACTGAATCTTTGGCGGGAGGATGACACATTAAAAGCGTGAAATCGGAAGATTGGGGTAATTTTGCTATATTTCAGGGAAATCCAGCAAATCGGGGGAGTTCGCACTTCTGGATTGCTGACTAACCCACGTGTTTATGGCTCCATAGGTCGTGGGAAGCTGAAGATGAGTGCAAACCCAAACTCATCCCTGAAACAACTGCTGCCCACCTCCACCACAGACAAGTTGTGTTTGAAGCGCCAGCCCACATGCTACATGGCAGGTCAGTGAGATCCCCCCCTGACCACAGTTTCTACCTCCTACTGTTCCCTATGGCGGAGTGGTTATATAGTGTCTGACTTTTTTTTATAGGTCAGACTCCTAATCTGAAGGTCGATGGTTCGATTCCCCATGCTATCACCTCTGCGAATTTAGATTTCCACTGCTGTGTATAAGTTACAGCATCATCAAAGGCCAGTTGCTATCATACCATGTCTATGTGGTGTGGGAGATTAACATCCCCTTAGGTCGGTAAAAGTGTAGGCTCAGGCTTTCTATCGACCAATTGTATAATGGTGAAAACAAGTCTATTCAGACTTATCCATGATAGGCAGAATAAATCTTCAAGAAAAAAGTGTGTTTTCTCTTATATTAAATTGTCAGCGATTGAAAACGCCACCTACTTAAAGTTAAAGCTGCATAATCCCATAAAAGATAAAAGAATCACATTTTCGAAAGCAAAACTGTTATCGAGGTTAAAATCTACACATCCAACTTATACCCTACCCAACCAACCAACCTGGGCCCGTATGCAGGAGTCGGTGATAGCGAGCCAAAACGGTGTTTGTCGGGAATCCCCGTTTAGTGGCGAAAAGTGGCATGCACGAGTCAGTGATAGGCCTAACACCAGAAGCTTAAACTAGGTTAAGGTAAACCAGAAACATAGCTAGTTTACAGCGGTGTTAGTGTTAGGTTAGGCCCAAATCTATTCAATGCTATCATATTTAACAGAATTACATACGCAATAAATGAAATTTGATCAAATTAACCCTAAAATCGAAGCGAGATTAACGCCGCTGCTGCATAGGCGACGATATTCATACTGTCGAATCGACGAATGTACACAAACAAATAGCGGTACTCACCGGGAACAATCTCACCAATAACAAGGATAGCTGGTTCCCCGTGTGTGGAGAAACCAACCGCCGCATCGGTGGCAATATATAAGCCCAAATCTATTCAATGCTATCATATTTAACAGAATTACATACGCAATAAGCGAAATTTCATGAAATTAACCCTAAATTCGAAGCGATATTATCGCTGCCGCCGGATCAGCAGCGATATTAATATTTTTGAATCGACGAATGTAAAGTAAACAAATCGCCGCCGCTGCATGGACATCGATATCCATACTGTCCATCGCCGCCGCTGCCGCCGCATCGGCGGCAATATATTAGGCCCAAATCTATTCAATGCTATCATATTTAACAGAATTATATATGCAATAAGTGAAATTTGATAAATTTAACCCTAAATTCCAACCGATATTAACACCGCCGGCGCATTGGCGGTGTTATTCATATTCTCAAACCGAGGGATTTCCCAAATTTATAAATAAATTCACGTTTAGCTATAATGAAAGTGTTACACGCTCCTGCATATGGCTTGACCGCATTCCCCGGCTCGGAGATAGCTAAACGGTATCAGGCTGTAACACCAAACGCCGCTATCACCGACTCCTGCATACGGGCCCTGATATGACCATAGTCAGACTACTGCTTGCGACCACTTTGCAACCAGAAAAAAAGCGGTGGTCGCAAAGAGGTCACAAGTGGTCGCAAAATAGTCGTAATGTGGTCGCAGAGTTGTCCTAAGTGGTCGCCAACATTGCGACCATTCTGGTCATGAGAAGGTTGCAGCCACTGTGCAATAAACCTCCTTGCGACCAAAATGGTCACCCAAAAGTTGGTGACCATTGCTTTGGTGGCAAAGAGGTCGTAAATAGGTGGGTTATTTTATCCAAAGTGGTCGCCAAGTGGTCGCCAAGTGGTCGCCAAGTGGTTGCCAGGTGGTCGCAAGCCACAGTGTGGCTGGTGCACGTATTATAATAAGTGACTTATAAAATTCATTCTTGTTGCTTTCTAGCCTGGCACTCAGCATTAATAGGATGGGGCAAGGACTGGTTAGCTCAGTGTCAGGATAATGTGACTGAGTGCGATATCGGGTCATGGCCCCAGTGGTAGATAACTATAAAGTCACCATAAGTGTACACTGTCACAAGTCGCTACCCATCCTGATATGACCATAGTATGTTGCCAGGACGTAAAACTCCAACAAACATACACAAAAAAAATATAAAATTTATTTTAACCGATGGCAGCCATCTTGAAAATGGTCGCCATTTTTGTCGTCACAGATCGAATCTGAGATGGCCCTAGAGTAGTGTATAGTTAATAATCATAATTGAGGCATTGTGCATGTTGGCCGAGGCTAACATGGGTAATTTGCGCACGAGGCAGTCTATTCTTAGCTTTCCTGGTGCACCCATTTCCGCTTCAGTCTCACTTGGCTCACTGCCTCTGCTCTGACCACTCCGATTTCCCCACCCTCCCACCCTTTCTTCTAGGGGGGTGAGCGCTGATCTCCACGTTGATTCATTCCTGTGTCATGAACTGTTCCTGGTTGTGCATCCCAGTCAGCGCATGATCCTGGCTCCTGTCGCCTACTTGATCACGATAGACCTCTAACGGTCCTGACTTGTTTTGTTATTAAATCTTCAGAAACCATGTCTGTCTATGTCTTTCCTTCTTTCTGCCTGTTGCCGAGTGCGGCGAATTGTCTAGCTGTGTGCCAAATTTCATGCCGGAATCATCAAACCCGCAATTCTTCCAAATATTTAAAATATCGGCAGTATCATTTATATACAACCCATGTATAATTAATAAATGAATAAATAAATAAAATGGTAAAAAAAACCTCTAAATCAACCCAGGCGACGAGCGAGTGAACGAGCAGGTCATGCTAACGTCAATGCACGTGATCTGGCTTCGGGAACACAACCGGATTGAGGCTGGGCTGCATAAGGAGAACCCCACGTGGTCTGGGGAGCGTCTCTACCAGGAGACGCGCAGGATTGTGGGCGCGCTTCAGCAACAAATCACCTATGGAGAGTTCCTGCCCGTCGTGTTGGGGCCCATCGTGATGAACAAGTACGGACTACTGCTCCAGGAGGAGGGCTTCTTCAACGGTCAGTGGTAACAGCGGTTCTTTAATGGTTGGTTTGTCGGTTGTTGGAGCTTTACGTCCTGGCAACAAAGCGAGTATATACAAACATAAGAACTGCCCCTCCTACAGGCATGACGGCCTGCAGGCGCGAAGTACACAGTTATAGATTAATAACAATCAGTCGTATATTATTGTCCTTATCGGCCTGCCGGCCCGGGCTCTTAGAACAGTTTATAGGGGAAAAGTTCTCTCAGTGAATGAAATGCACACTAGATCTAATATTACATACCTGAGCCAAAGCAGAGATGCACATCTGATATCTCTTATGTTTATCAGAGCCAAGGATGAAAACTACATAGACCATACTGCCAGAGTTACCAGGCAGGGGGATGCTAGACTCCTCAAAATTCCTAAACCAATCACGAATAGACTGAAAAGAGCCCCTATCTACAAAGGCAACAAATTATGGAATGAACTTCCTGTCGGAATTAGACATGCACAAGCACAACTAGAATTAACAAATCTGGTCAGAATTCACCAAGCCAATCAGGCCCTTCTACAGGCCTAGTGATGAGGTCACCATATTTAATTATCTACCTATTATAAGCACCTATGGCAACCCACTAAGTAAAGCCTCTCTAAATCGGCCGACCATGGGACCGACTTTAATTTTTAATGGTCCATTTAGGGAGGTGGTCGGTTTATGGAATTTCTTTAATCATTACAATGGTATTGTATGGGCGATCGTTTGGGACCCAAATAAAGCGATCGATATAGGGGAATGGTCGATCAGTGGAGGTGGTCGGTTAGAGAGGTTTTACTGTATAAGGAAGGCTAAGCGAGGCTGTTTTAGGCTCTCCTAGCGTGCAATCTGAAAATACGACCCCCATGTTGGAAGCATGATAATGAGCGATGATAGGGACAACATACTGGCCAATTATCATGCTTTCATGACGTCACTTAACCATCTATACCTCTGCTATCTGGGGTACTCACTACTAAGGATGTCGTTCAATTTTCAAAATTTTTCTGGCTGCATTTCTTAGGCATCATGATCCATGTCGGTTTAATACAAAATAAAACCACCAGGGAAGCCTAGCAGTAGGCTATACCATATGAATGACATTGGACAGGCACTTAAACTATGACCTTTGCGTAACAAACACTATCAAAAAAGCAAACCATAAAATATGGCTACTGGCAAAACTAAGGTACTACATGACTGAAAGCATGGCAATCAAAATATATAAAGGAATGATCCTTCCCTACTTCGACTACGGTGATGTAGTATACATGGCGGGGAAGTACCAAACTACTCAACAAACTACAAGTGATGCAAAATAAAGCCCTTAAAATATGCCTCCAAGTACACAAAAGATATCCCACGATAGAACTACACAAAAAATGCAAAGCAACACTATTAACAAGCAGAAGAGAAACACACCTGAAAATACTAGCACACCACTACACCACGAAACCGGATTACACAGTAGCCCCCCCGCAGGGACACTAGACACATGGCGGCCCCAATACTCCTAACGGAAAGAAGCAACATGAAAATACATGAGAGAAGTGTACTAACCATGGCAGCACATGCCTGGAATAAACAAAATGTAAAATTACGGGCAATCCGTAACCCTGACCACTACAAAAAATTCTTAAAGAAAACAATTACTTACTGACACAACAAAACCGCACCTGCCCCTGAGCGCCGTCAATGCTTGCTGTGTACTGGCACAGAAAGCAAAAGACAGGCCAGGAAAAGTGGTAGGCACTAAACCGAAAAAATAGGAAAATTAGCCCTCCTAAGTATTAAGGAAATCAGGAAAGCTATCACCACATGGCGTAGTCCACCTGGGTATGTGTAATGGCACACACCAACACAGAAGTGGACAGGCCACGGTCATGCAACTGATATAAAATGGCTAGGCAAACAACACAGCCATCCCACCTGGCCACAGTTCTAAAGGGTCCGAGTATGTTCTAGCACACGCGTGCACTATCTAAGGACAGGGTTTAGGTGAAAGGATGCTGTAACAAATTTACAAAAAAAATCTGAATGGAACAGGATCCTCTCCCGCAAGCCTGCATGTCATCCAAGTAGATGTACATAGTAGGCTAAGGTATCATTACTCAGACTAGACAAAAAAACTGGAAAATTACAAAAAAACTAACATAGGCTATTACTAACAACCAAAATTGCAGAAGGCTGACCCGAGCAGACACAGGTAAACACTCCTGGGCAAAGGAACAGATCAAGACAGCGCCACAGCTGTCCAGCATTGAAAACAAGCACCCTGACAGGAGCTTATACGTTATGGGCAGAGTAAATATCTCGTCAATAAAAAAACAACAAAAAAACAAACATTGGGCAATTATCACGCATCCAAAATGACCAATTATCACGCTTTCATGACGTCACTTAACCATCTATCTCTGTACTATCTGTGGTATAAGGTCATATCAGTACTAGTGTTGGGGGGGGGGGGGTAAACAAATGGAAATATTGCACCTAGACTGGGACTAGAACCCACAAATCTTGTATTCCGGGCCAGTGTGCTAACCATTACACCACCTAGGCTCCCTGATATCACCACACTACCCACACCTACCTGTCTATGCGGCTCCTTGTCTGAGAGGTCAGGGCAGACTACTACAGTGTTTTATTCCACTATGCTTTACTTTTATTCCCATAGCGCTTTACTCCATCTAAAAGTTAGTTTTATTTAACGATACCTCTAGAGCGCATAGATGTTTATCATCAGCTATTGGATGTAAAACATATGGTCATTCTGACATATTTCCTTTGGAGGAAACCCGCTGCTGCCACATAGGCTATTCTATCCGATATGCAGCAAGGGGTCTTTTATACAAACTTTCCCACAGACAGGACAGTACATACCACAGCATTTGATGAACCAGTTGTGGCCTACTGGTTGGAGTGGAAAATAGCCGAAACTGCAAATGTGCCCACTGAGCAGGATCGATCAAATGACCCAAATCTTCACAGGTGGACACTCTACCGTCTGAGCTAGATCCAGCTCCTCCTTTACTCCATTTATGCACGACCTAAACATCTGAAGCTATTCCCATTGTGAAGAAGAGTGATGTCCAGGGATTAGGATGAGGATTGTATAACGACACATGTGAAGAGTTCAGGTGCAAAACCACGTAAATGCCAATCCAAAAATGGAAATAAACATTGGAATCAAACCTTTAAAAAGTATATTCTTTATATTCCTACATTTTTATTCATTGCTACATAAGCATGTGATCATATGAAAAGTGGAATTAGGGAGAATAAAGATTATTTTCAGGTGAAAATAATTGATTTTAACTACATTTTTGGATTGGCGTTTACGTGGTTTTGTGTCTTAACTCTTAATGTGTATTTAACAAGAGGCAGGTTGTTTCTTATAGTCAATACTTAGTGAGTGTCATCACAGATTGTCATCATAAAGATAATATGGATATTGCAGTTGTTGCCTTTGCTTCTCCCCTTCTTCGCAGGCTATAACTCCTCTGAGGACGCGAGTGTCAGCAATGTGTTCGCTTCAGCTGCTTTCCGCTTCGGCCATAGCCTGTTGATGCCATCAGTGAAGTTGCTGGACAAGGACTACAACGGGCTTGCGACACTGCAACTTAGTGAGGTAAATACGTCAGTGATCGTTATAACGCGGGCCTCGCATGCAGGATATCGGGAGTTCGGTTCTCAGTTGAGTCAAACCAATGACTTATAAAATTGAGACTTGTTGCTTCCTGGCCTGGCGCTCGGTATTATTAGGACAGGGCAATAACTGGTTAGCTCAGTGTCAGGATAATGTGATTGAGTGGGATATCAGGTCATGGTGTCAGTGGCCTGATTTCCCAGTGGGGCAGCACTATAAAGTCACCATGTGTGTGCACTGTCACAAGTTAGTACCTGTCCTGATATGACGTATAACTCCAACAACCAACCAACCTGCCCTCAGCCATTCCTGCGTTGTTCGTTTGTTGTTTGTTGTTTGCTGATGTCTTCCATCTCACAACATCTAACATCATATCATGACGGGTACCGACTTGTGACAGTGCACTCTTAGGGTAGCTTTATAATAGTGCTGCCCCACTGAGAGACCAGGCCACCATGACCTGATATCCCACACAGTCATCTTATCCTGATACTGTGCTAACCAGTCCTTTTCCTCCCCTATTAATGCCAAGCACCAGGCTAGGTAGCGACAAGTATCAATTTTATAAGTCATTGGTTTGACTCAGCTGGGATTCGAACTCCCGACCTTCTGCACGGGAAGCCTGCGCTCAACCGATTAGGCTACTGCGTCCGGTGCCACTCCTGTTATAAGCAACTCCTTGCCATATGCTAGTAATAATTCAGTGTACAAAGTGTGCATAACAGATTCCACAGGCCAGTGAGGACTGAAACCCCATTAGTAGTAGGGCTCCAGCTCTAGACATGGTGTATTTCGTTTTTGTAAATATAGTTTATTCATTGAATAATAACTTTCATCAGCACCAGATGACTGGCTGTACCGGTCTTCCAGCCATGTGACAATACAGTTATTTACAATATATGTATATATGTAGTCTGATATTGTCATCAGCGTGTAATATCTGTGCAGCTCGGCCGTCAGAGCCCCAGATATCATTATTCTTCCCAGGTGTGTTCTGACAACTGTCTGTCAGTTCCCACCTGGTGTCACTCTCCACAATCTCATAAGGAAGAAAGGAAGACAAGTCATGCAATATTGACAGTGAAGAAGGTTTGCTTTATTGCCATCAACTCCTGTTCACCTACTACTATTAGCGACCTATCACCCTCATTCCTTACCAACTGCCCACACATATCCTCATGACTCTTGCTGGTGTATCTAAGAATCAGTGCCTACAGCCAATTGAACCTGAGTCCCATGGTTGTTGCACACAGCTCAGTACCTTTTGAAATGCTGCTGCTAGTTTGTGTGTAGAAAGTGGAGTCTCAGACAAGAGTGTCTGGAGTCCAAGACAAGAGTGCCAAGTGTGGGGTCTGTGTGTCAGGTATAAGGAATGCAGGTCACTGGACTCCCACAGCCAGCCAATCACACACCCTCTACAGCCTGGGTGGTGATGCCCTAATAGGGGGCAGCTGTCACTCAACCCCCAGCTGCAGGTGGTGTCCATAATGTATGCAGGATGGCTGGGCGTGCTTGCCCATCGGCCCCGTGGTAACAGGTAGTTGCAGACAGTTACAATAAACATATATTAAAAATGCCCTTCCCCTCCACTTGCATTCTTTCTGGTGCATGGAGGGGACATTTCACTATTCATTAACCATCTCTCAAGTATGAACATCACATCATAATCTTGGTCGCTAAAGTGTTATCGCATTTCCACATGGGCGCTTATGTCACACAGGGAGTGGGGCACCCATTGCTTCTCTGTTACATAATCCTGGTCCCCACTCAGTTGCCCGAGAATAGTATTGCTCTTTGCCAATATATAAATCCGAACCAAAAATCCGTATATTTTTACAAGCAGCTAGCTCAAGTCAGCCGATATAACAGTGTTAATCATTCCAAGACTTACATATGGTAATTGGTATAGTTTCACAATTCTCATATGAGATAGTAATTAAATGTTGTAGTATACATGCATGTGTATTGATTGATCAGAATATTACGGAGTGGGACGTAGCTCAGGCAGTAGAGTGTCCACCTGTGAAGGTATCGGTCATCCTATCGATCCTGCTCAGTGGACCCATTCGCAGTTTGAGCTATTTCTCGTTCCAACCAGTGGTCTACAGCTGGTTCATCAAAGGATATTGTCCTGTCCTGCTTGTGGAAAGTGCATACAAAAGACCCCTTGCTGCTTATTCGAAAGAGTAGCCCATGTGGTGGCAGCAGGTTTCCTACAAAGAAATATGTCAGAATGACGATATGTCGACGTCCAATGTCCGATGATAAAAATCAATGTGTTCTAGAGGCGTCGTTAAATATAACAAACTTTCCCTTTTGTTTGATAATTCACATATGAGATTATATATGTTGTAGTATACACACATGTGTATTGATTAGAATATTACGTTATGGAGTGGTTAGGTGTATGGTACACAGATTCTGAGAATGACCCATATGCGGTAAATGCTTTATAAATCTTTGCCAGATGTTTTTCCGGCCGGACCGGATCTTGAGTAAAGCGAATGACGGCATTGACGGCTTCCTCCGGGCCGTCTGCACTGGCCGCCAACAGACATTTGACAGATTCATCACCAAGGAGGTTTGTATGACGATTGTAGCTAATTCAGGATATGGGACCAATATAGGTATAACAGCGGTATTTATCCTATAAGAAGAAAGGTGCCAAGTCTTCCAATTTGGCGGGATCTCTCTATAAAGTATAGCAAAATAACCCCAATCTCCCAGTTTCCTACTTTTCAATTTGTAATCTTCCACCAAAAGAAGCATTTTTAGGTTTTAAATTAAAAAATTTTTTTTTTCATCAAAATGCAACAAAATGCACCAGTTTGCTTAACTTCTATTCTCCCCACACACCCTTCCCCGCTTTGGTCATGCTATTTCTCTCTGTTTACAATTTGTGTATTACTTTTAACGAGATCTCCCTACTCACACTCTTGTCTCATTGCTCTCGGGAACAAAAGACGTGGAAGCTGATGTGGGACAAAGGACATGACTTTATTTTGGGCACAGCCCCCCCGGCGGCATTACATGTGATTCATTGTGGAGGCTGGGAAGTCCCGGCTGACATAAGGTCACGCACCGATGATACCATATGAGTGTGAGACGGTAGATGGACAATTAGCAATGAGATAATCAACATATACATAATGACATGATAGCAGATTCAGAAAAAATATAGCATATTAATTAACAGGTTAAATTCACAATAAATCAGTTGAAGGTGATATGCCAATTGCTCGGGTGTCAATTGGTGATTGTCATTTTTTCTTCTTTTGAGTGTTTTTAGTCATTTTTGTTTTTTCGTTTGATTGCCTGTGCTAATCAATCGGCAGGTGTTGGGGGGGTGGGTGAAGAAAGGTAGTAGTAGTGGTCAGTCCAGAGCACTGTTGCAGACTGACCATCCAAGTGTGGGAGAGGTGGTCTCTGGGTAGTGTTGTGATTTGATTGGTCGGTTATGTTGTGTTGTGATTGGCTGAGAGCTGGGGGAGGGGGCAGCGCGGCGCACGCCGGTCAGCCCCTCCCCCCCCCCCCCCCCCACCCCCCCCCCAGTGGCAGCTCCCCCCCCCCTCCCTCACTTGGAGTGCGGCCCCCACTCAGAAGCCCCCCTCCCCCGTAAGCCGCCCCCTCCCTTCAGGGCAGGGGTGGGAGGCCCCAGGAGCGTCGCAGTCCTAGTGCCCAGCAATGAACCCAAATGAGCGTCTCGGCTCATTCCATAACCAGGACGGGTATAGACTTGTGACAATGCGTATGCATGGAAACTTTATAGAGCTGCCCCACTGGGAAACCAGGCAGGTGGCACCATGATCCGATATCCCACTCAGTCATATTTTCCTAACACTGAGCGAACCAGTCCTTGCTTTATCCTATTAATGCCAAGCGCCAGGCTAGGTAGTAACAAGTATCAATTGACTTGGTCGGTTATTCAAACTCCCGAATTTCTACACAGGATTTTGTTTGTTTGTTGTTGTTTTACGTTCTAGCAACATCTAAGGTCATATCAGGATGGGTACCGCCTTGTGACAGTGCGCACTCATGATGACTTTATAGTGCTGCCCCACTGGAAGACCAGGCCACCAGCACCATGACCTGATATCCCACTCAGTCACATTATCCTGACACTGAGCCAATCAGTCCATGTCCTATTCTAATAATGCCGAGCGCCAGGCTAGGAAGTGACAAGTATACATTTTTAAGTCATTGGTTTGACTCGACCCGGGTTCCAACCCACGACCCTACGATCTACCAACACGGGAGACGGACGCTCTCACTCATTCAGCCATCCCGTCTGGTGTTCTACGCAGGAAGCCTGCACTCTTTCCGGTTCGGCCACTATGTCCGGTGTTCAAACTTAGTTCTCACTTCAAGAGCTACTCTTGCTGAACGGTATCACCATTGCCTCTTTCGCAGAAACCAACCAATAACCTTTGCGAGCAGCGCAAGTTTCATTTGAGTGTGCATAGTCCATGGAAATCGACTAATGCGCATCAGCGCCACCTAATGACTAATCTGTGATTGTGGACACTTCCGGTCCTGTTTCAGGTGACGGCTCGCCTGTTTTCGGATTCCCCACCACATGGACTTGGCACCGACCTGGCGTCCTTGAACATCAAGAGAGCACGTGACCACGGCATTCCAGGTGCGACAACACAAAATACTTGAAACACCCTTAATATACACAGATAACATTCTTACATTTGCCCAATGTTGGCAAATGTATTAATAAAAATTGGCTCAACATTGGCAACCATGTTGGCTCAACATCAGGCAAATGGTGGCCGAATGTTGGCAGAATGTTGATCGAATGTTGACCGAATGTTGACCGAATGTTGGCCGAATTTTGACCCACTGTTGGCCCAATTTTGGCCCAATTTTGGCCCAATGTTGGACCAACATTGGGCTAATGTTGCCACAAAAGCATGAGCCAACATTCGCCTAATATAATGGGTCAATGTTGGTATGAGCTAATCATGCCGAAATATCCATGTAATCCAGATTTGAAACACGAATAGCGAAAGAAAATCTAATAATAATAAAATAAACAAAATTTACAAACGAGTAAAATAGATGGGATTTGAACCCATATGTTATGTCTGCAATGTTAAGCATCGTTCCCCTAGACTGAAAGTATGAGGCTCTGCTGAGAAGGTGCTGAGAATTGTTCCACAGTAAAATACTAAACTGGGTCACTTGGCTGAGTGACAATGATTGCTCAATTTTCATTCCAATGAACTTCATTATGTGCAAAAGGTGTAAATAATTAAAGTTACCTATGACCAGAAGACCTGTGCCTTGACACAAGGTTAATCAAAGAATAACTATTTACAGATAAAAAAGCCCACCTAAACAAACTGACACTTCAAATTAACACACATTAACAAATTTACAATTTTATTGTTGCACATAATGTAGTGAAATATTTCAGAGTAGGTTGTGATAGTAAAAATCAAATATCCTCATTTGTGTGTGATTTGTGTGTGTCTTGTCCATATTGCTGTGGCAATATGGGTAATTCGGGACCGAGGCGAACACACCCTCCCTACCCACTCCACCCCCCATCATACCCCCCTACCGCCCTCCCCCGCCCCTTCCCTTAACTGTCTTATCTCCAGGCGGCGACATCAGCGCGCCCGCGCCGGAGCCACTGCTTGTACCCGTCAGTCCTATGACGTCATTTCCGCCCTGCCCCCTGTCCATCCTCACTTCTCCACCCGACGCCGGACCAGCAAGACCTTAATTTCAGCAGCCCACCTGACCCTACTTATATCTTAAGGGTTGAGGCCCGGGTCACCCAGAGACTTTATTGATTCACTACCTTATTGATTGATTTAAGCTTATCTACTGTCTTATCATGCTTTATTACTGTCTTATTACTTCCACTGCACTTTGACTTCTAATAAACTCCCATACTATGTAGTTCTGCCTCGTGTCTTGAATTGTGGGTATCCTCAAAACCTTTTTTGTTAACAGTTTAAACAAAATGGATATTCATAGATGGTGACGGATACATTTGGCGTCACTGCGATATTTTCATAATCATTTATAATTAGGCATAATTAAGTAACGCGAACGATATGATTTGACATATGTGCGAGCATAATAGCACCAAGAGTTTTTTGTTTGTTTTTGTTTTGGTGATGCTGTGTTTATACTGTCCATAGCATGTAAGCTTGAGTGCTCGGGCTTGTTTTCAATGCTGGCCAGTTGCAGTAGTGGTTTAATCTTATCACACAGTAGGAGGTGATAAGATGTTTTTGTTTCTCACACAGTAGCAGGTATATGGTGATTATTTAGTTGGTGGGGTAAGTGATCATTTACAATCAGTTTACCCCCTTGTTCCCCTTAGTGGGAGTATTAATTAAACTGCATACAACTACTACAAAACGCACGCCTTTCTTTTAATATTGATAAAGAAGCAACATTGCACTGAGTTATTTACTTATTTCTGGTGGAAAAAATATTGTACTGGTTTCGTATGGGACTAGTGTCATTTGGCTCGGTTCGTGATACCTTAGTATCAAGCTAATAATTGCGCGATGAAAACCCTTTAAGGCTACAATGCATGGAGAGTGTGGTGTGGACTGAGGAAGGCGAATGACTTCGATGACCTGGTCGAGATGAAGGCGTCAATCAGGCAATCCTTCAAGAATCTATATGAGTAAGTATTCTTTTACTTAAACTGACACAGGACGCAGTAGCCGCATCGGTAAAGCGCAGGCCTCACATGCGGGAGACCAGGAGTTCGGTTCCCGGTCGAGCCAAACCAATGACATATAAATTTGGTACTTGTCGCATCCTAGCCTGGCGGTTGGCATTATTAGGATAGGGCAAGGACTGGTTAGCTCAGTGTCAGGATAATGTGACTGAGTGGGAAGTAAGTCATGGTGCTGGTGGCCTGATTTCCCAGTGGCGCATCACTATAGAGATGTCATGAGTGCGCACTGTCACAAGTTGGTACCGGTCCTGGTATGACCTTAGATGTTGCCAGGACGTAAAATTCCAACAACCAACCAACATGTATTTAAATGTATATAAATGTATACAATTATGCATACATCGATATATATATATAAGTATTATGTATGAATTATGCGAGTATAAGTTACTCCTGCCCAACTACCGCTTCCTTAGCGCGCCGAGTGGGTCCCAAACAATCGCCTCTCCATTGTAATGATAACAAAAACTCCCTGACCTAACCACCTCCCTAATTGGACCATTTAAAGTCGGTCCCATGGTCGGGCGATTTAGAGAGAGGTTTTACTGTATGACCAACGCCCCCGTGTGTGCCTTTCCGGTCGCCAGGTCCGTTGACGACATCGACCTGTTCCCGGCAGGCCTTGCAGAGACCCCGGTTGAGGGGTCCCTGCTCGGTCACACCTTCTCCTGCATCCTCGGCCGGGAGTTCGCCAGACTACGCACAGGGGACCGCTTCTGGTATGAGAAGTCGGACCAGTTCAGCCAGGGTGAGTGCCACTTCTTTGCTTCAGCCAGGGTGAGTGTCACTTTTTTGCTTCAGTCGGGGTGAGTGTCACTTCTTTGCTTCAGACGGGGAAGTTGAGTGTCACTTCTTTAAATGAATAGTTGCTGAACAATTCACGGGGGGGGGGTCAGTGTCACTTCTTTGATTTATTATCAACTAATTTAATCTTCTGTGCTTTATTATCAAGTAATTTCCTTTTCCTTTTGAATCAAAAACCGTGGATCAATTCACTGAGGGCCAGTGTCAATTCTTTGATTTTTTATCAAATCATTTCATTCATATTTTGAATGGAAAGTTGCAGCTCATTAGACTACATCACGGTTCCGACTGTGCATGCGCTGAAAACGGCATTGGGAGCAAAGCAAAGGCGAACGGCCATTGAGTTTACCGATACATGCAGTGAAAAACGTCAGTTTTATTCAAAACTAATAGAAATCCAGAACCGTAACCTTAACAATTTAATATAATCTTGTTGTTAAGCATGTTTTCTATATGTGTTCCAAGCAGTTTGTGACTAGGTGGCGTGGTTTTATAAATATTTTACTTTTTCTGTATGGAGATTGCTCACAGCCATTGACAATGCATTGAGTACGGCGTACGGCCATTGAGTTTGCCGATGCACATAGGGCAAAACTGGCATATTATTCAAAATAAATAGTAATACATAACAATTTGGCACAAAAATGGATGGAAGGATGCAATATAATAATATAATGAATATGATTAAGGCACAACTCTCCATAATTAAGCATTTTGAGCTAAGAAACATACAATTTCGGTCACTTTACAGGCTGATGTTTACATCACCATTGATTAGCCATAAGTAATTCTTGTTCTAAATATTAAAATGTCAAATGTGTCAACTTGTTTCAAAGAAATATATAACCAATATCTGATTAACCCTACTCATTTTCTATTTCTACATATGTCATTAACCATCGGATATAAATAAAAACATAAATACAATAAGTAAAACTGACTCTGGCTATGGCTCTAACACTAGTCTGAGTGCCCAGATTTGTCTAAATCTAAATGCACATGGCATAAGATTTGCTGGTTATATTGATGTAAATGCAATGCTGGATAAAAGATTAATATCTTAATTTATTATATATAATTTTTTAGTTGGTATTCTACGTTTCAAACAAGAGCTGAGATGAGCTGAAACTAACACATTTCATAGCTGCACCCAGTGTATTAGCATGTGCCATGTGCTTCTGGGGGGGTTGTTTTGCTCTGACGCATCCCACAATGCACCGCACCGCTGGAACCGTGATGTAGTCTATTCACTGGGGGCAGTGTCACTTCTTTGTTTTGTAATTAGCTAATTTCTGCTTCTCGTTGAATGAAAAGTTCCGGAACAGTTCACCAGGGTCCAGTCTCACTTCTTTGATATAATATCATGTATTTAATCTCCTTTCCTTTGCAAGGGAGTGAGTGACAATAGGTGGCATGAACATCAACAATCTTAGATATGCCGATGACAGTGTAATACTAGCAGACAGTGAGAAAAACCTACAAGATATAGTGAATAGAATCAATAAAGCTGGAATACTATTCAACATGAAGATGAATGCCAGGAAGACCAAAACAATGGTTATAAGTAAAAAGACAGATAAACCAAATGTCAATATAACCATAGATGGCACAAACATAGAACAAGTATCCGAATTCATATATCTCGGACAAAAGATTACAAATGATGGGAGATGTGAGGAAGAAATTAAAAGAAGGATAACAATAGCCCGAACAACATTCTCCAAAATGAATAGAGTGTTAACATCAAGTAAGATATTAATACAAACAAGGAAGCGTATTCTTCAGTGTTATGTGTGGTCTACTCTAATGTATGGGGCAGAGACATGGACAATCTCTAAGAAAATGTACAAACGTTTAGCAGCATTTGAGATGTGGACTTATCGAAGGATGATGAAAATATCATGGACAAAGAAGATCACCAACAAAGAAGTTCTCAGAAAAATTAAAAATAAGAAAAGCTTGTTTGCCACTATACAGACAAAGAAACTTATTTATTTTGGCCACATCATTCGTCAGAGTTCAATATACCGTACATTGTTGGAAGGGAAGGTGAATGGCAGCAGAGGGAGAGGGAGACCAAGAACATCATGGTTTACAAATATTTCACAGTGGACAGGCTTGAATTATTCACAGTCTATCAGAACAGCACAACATCGGGACAAGTGGAGAACCATTGCATCCAACCCTCGACTAGAGGATGGAACTATTGATTGATTGATTCCTTTATTATCAAGTAATTCCATCTTCTTTTTGAATGAAAAACCGCGGATCAATTCACTGCAGGGGTCAATGAGAGATATCGTGTCACTTCTTTGCTTCTTTTCATCGTCAATTTGAATGAAAAGTCGCGGGCCAATTCACTGAGGGATGGTGTCACTTCTTTGTGTTATTATCAAATATTTCATCCTCTTTTTTTAAAAGACACCTATCAATTCACTGAGTACAATCAAGTTGTGGTCATAGCTAAATGGAATCATAGTTACACAGGATTGTGTAACTAACCAGTGACTTAATAGCAAAATTGGAGCAAAACCGCATTGTTAAACAAGATAAGCAATTGGATTTCCATTTCCAACTTGATGAGGTTGACTAAAACTTCCTTTCTTAATGCCTTGCTAATATTTGTCTATCTTGATTACATTAATTGATTCATCCTGGAAAATTTCAACTGTGGAACATTGGTCTTCCTCATTCCATTACTGCTTTCCCTATCCTATTAACCCTGAGTGCCACACTAGGTAGTGACAAGTATAATACTGTCATGGGGGTGATGAAAATGGGAAATATTGCGCCTAGAGTGGGACTCGAACCCACATCTCTTTGCATTCCGGGCCAGTGTGCTAACCATTACACCACCTAGGCTCCCTGATATCAACACACTACCCATGCCTACCTGACTATGTGGTTACTTGCCTGAGAGGTCAGTGCAGCCTACTACACTCGTCCCCCTGGAATTGTAAGTCTTTTAAATGGTCATTTAATGCTTACAATTACATACATACAGGCAATGCACTAACACATACATACACAGGGTAGGTTCAACAACCATACAGCGCGTAGCTTGTACAGGATCATGGTCACGGCAACCAGTGTCGTGGGGGTGATGAAAATGGGAAATATTGCGCCTAGAGCGGGACTCGAACCCACATCTCTTTGCATTCCGGGCCAGTGTGCTAACCATTACACCACCTAGGCTCCCTGATATCAACACACTACCCACGCCTACCTGTCTATGTGGTTACTTGCCTGAGAGGTCAGTGCAGGCCACTACACTCGTCCCCCTGGAATTGTAAGTCTTTTAAATGGTCATTTAATGCTTACAATTACATACATACAGGCAATGCACTAACACATACATACACAGGGTAGGTTCAACAACCATACAGCGCGTAGCTTGTACAGGATCGTGGTCACGGCAACCAGTGTCATGGGGGGTGATGAAAATGGGAAATATTGCGCCTAGAGCGGGACTCGAACCCACATCTCTTTGCATTCCGGGCCAGTGTGCTAACCATTACACCACCTAGGCTCCCTGATATCAACACACTACCCATGCCTACCTGACTATGTGGTTACTTGCCTGAGAGGTCAGTGCAGCCTACTACACTCGTCCCCCTGGAATTGTAAGTCTTTTAAATGGTCATTTAATGCTTACAATTACATACATGCAGGCAATGCACTAACACATACATACACAGGGTAGGTTCAACAACCATACAGCGCGTAGCTTGTACAGGATCGTGGTCACGGCAACCAGTGTCATGGGGGTGATGAAAATGGGAAATATTGCGCCTAGAGCGGGACTCGAACCCACATCTCTTTGCATTCCGGGCCAGTGTGCTAACCATTACACCACCTAGGCTCCCTGATATCAACACACTACCCATGCCTACCTGTCTATGTGGTTACTTGCCTGAGAGGTCAGTGCAGACCACTACACTCGTCCCCCTGGAATTGTAAGTCTTTAATGCTTACAATTACATACATACAGGCAATGAATTGTACAGCTACGTACACAGGGTAGGTTCAACAACCATACAGCGCAAAGCTTGTACAGGATCCTGATCACGGCAACCAGTGTCATGGGGGTGATGAAAATGGGAAATATTGCGCCTAGAGCGGGACTCGAACCCACATCTCTTTGCATTCCGGGCCAGTGTGCTAACCATTACACCACCTAGGCTCCCTGATATCAAAACACTCCCCACGCCTACCTGTCTATGTGGTTACTTGCCTGAGAGGTCAGTGCAGCCTACTACAATACTTTGAAGTCATTGCTTCAAACCCGTGGTTTACATTTTGCAACCTGCGACATGAGAAGTGGGCGCTCAACTCATCTGGCCATCCTGTCTGGTCTCATTAAGTCGCAAACGAGCCATTGATGGCGGTGTAATGGTTGTTTGCTCCAGCTCAACTGCAGGAGATCCGGAAGATGAAGCTGTCAAAGATTATCTGCACAAATGGAGACAACATCACCCAGATCCAGCCGTCAGTGTTTGAAAGTCCATTCAGGGTCGCCTACCCAAAACTAAGGTAAGTCGTATACCTTACTGCCTTATCTAAACATAACTCATATAATTCAATGGAACCATGGCATTTAAAAACCCATTCGCTTGCCTAGATTTGAATCTAAAGGGCTACCCGGTGTTTCCCGGTCTGTGAGGAACCATATTTAGTCATGTGATAAGGGAATCCCACCTGTGACGTCATTGATACATTACATTCAGAGTTTGTTTATCGTCTCAGTGCATGGACTATACCAGGTGACTTTAACTTAATTCGGCTGCAGATGGAAAACATGCACCGGGGATTGCTCCCACGTCTTCCCCCCTCATGGAAGATCACTGTGAACATATTAATCATTTCTATCATTATTTTTCAAAATGAAATAATTCCATATAGTTGTGTACATGTCAGTTAACCATGTAACCAATGCACATCTTTTTCATCCTTGTTTTCACTAATGTTATCTACTGATCTTTGTAATATCATTATTTAAGCACTGTATACAATTGACCTTCGGATCTATCTTTATGATTCTTCACAACTGAGTCGTTCCTTTTCTAGCTCCTTTCCATGTTCAATCACCAAACCTTCAGCTCATCACATTCTTCTTGCAGGCTGCGTTCACCCATTGATCCACATATCTTTGCCAAGCCTTACTCATGTCACTGTTACTGTAGTAACCTGACTAACCCTGACCTACATGGAATGCCTTGGTTCTACTGAATTGACCCATATATGGTACTCTTGATCCACTAACCTGACTAATCATGACTTACATGGAACACTTTTGTTCTACTAACCTGCCCTATATAAGGCACTCTTGATCCACAAACCTGACTAACCCTGACCTACATGGAACACTTTTGTTCTACTATCCTGACCTATATAACGCGCTCTTGATCCACAAACCCGACTAACTCTGACCTACACGGAACACTTTTGTTCTTGTTCCAGTTCCCTGACTCATCCTGACCTACATGAGACTCTCTGTTCCAGTTCCCTGACTCCCCCTGTCCTGTGAGCTGCTCTTGTTCCAGTTCCCTGACGCATCCTGCCCTACATGAGACTCTCTGTTCTAGCTCCCTGACTCCCGCTGACCTGGTTGAACTGCTCTTGTTCCAGTTCCCTGACTCACCCTGACCTACATACATGAGGTCATGTGTTCCCGTTCCCTGACTCCCCCTACCCTGTGTGAGCTGCTCTTGTTCCAGTTCCCTGACTCATCCTGACCTGCATGAGACTCTCTGTTCTAGCTCCCTGACTCCCCCTGCCCTGTGTGAGCTGCTCTTGTTCCAGTTCCCTGACTCATCCTGACCTACATGAGACTCTCTGTTCCAGTTCCCTGACTCCCCCTGACCTACATGAGGCCCTCCCTTCCAGCTCCCTGACTCCCCCTGACCTGTGTGAGATGCTCTTGTTCCAGCTCTCTCACCACCCCTCAGGACGGCCTGCCAGTGAAGTGGCTGCAGCAGTTGTGGACCGACAATTACAACAGGCGCGAGCAGTGCCATTGCCTGCCAGCCCTCGACTTCTCCAAGTTTGCCATTTAGGCACTGGCTCCTGCCCCAGGCCCTCGGCTGGCGAACCCGGCAGCCGACCCCAACCGCGACCCAGCCGCCCTCCGACATGCCTACCTCCGGACACCTCCGCCAACTACCTAACCACCTGCTTCCAGTACTAACCATCAAACCACGATACCAGCGTTACCATCGTTACCACCACACCCCCCGGTCATTCCGGCGCCTGCCCATCATTACCAACACCTGCCACCCCAGTATAACCTGTTGCCATAGCAGCAGTTGTTCCTGATGTGACCATGGTTACCAAAATGCTCCCCCATAGTTACTCGACATTTGTTTCTTTTTCTTTTTCCTATGTCTTCGCTGACATGAACCGGGCCACTCCATGTTCCCATAGACCTATTTCAATGTTTACTAACATCGTGTATGCGTGTGCAGCTTGGCTGCAGAATGAAGGCACACCGCCATTGAGTTTGCTGATATGCGTAGTGAAAAACGTCAGTTTTATTCAAAATTAATAGAAATGCAGGACCCTAACCGTATAAATTTAGTATAATCTCTTTGTTAAACATGTTTTCTATATGTGTTCCAAGCGGTTTGTGTCTAGATCATGTGGTTTTAGAGATATTTAACTTTTTCTGTATGAAGATTGCTCACAGCCATTAACAATGCATTGAGTTTGCCGGTACGCGCAGTGAAAAATGTCAGTTTTATTCAAATTTAATAAAAATTCAGAACCCTAACCTTATCAATTTAATATAATATTTGTGATAAACATGTCTTCTATATGTGTTTCAAGTGGTTTGAGTCTAGGTGGTGTAGTTTTAGAAATATTTAACTTTTTCTGTATGAAGATTGCTCACAGCCATTGACAATGCATTGAGTTTGCCGGTACGCGCAGTGCAAAACGTCAGTTTTATTCAAAGTTAATAGAAATCCAGAACCCTAACCTTATCAAGTTAATATAATCTTTTTGTTAAACATGTTTTCTATATGTGTTCCAAGTGGTTTGTGTCTAGGTGGTGTGGTTTTAGAGATATTTAACTTTTTCTGTATGAAGATTGCTCACGACCATTGACAAAGCATTGAGTTTGCCGGTATGGCCAGTGGAAAATGTCAGTTTTATTTAAAATTAATAGAAATCCAGAACCCTAACCTTATCAATTTAATATAATCTTTTTGTTAAACATATTTTCTATATGTATTCCAAGCGGTTTGTGTCTTGGTGATGTGATTTTAGAGGTATTTTACTTTTTCTGTATGAAGATTGCTCATAGCCACTGAGTTTGCAGTGTGACAGTGTGTCGTCCTGCAGCCAACAGGCGTGCGCTCTGACCTTGATACCTATGCAGACATCATATGAAATAGGTCTATAGCAACGCTCGCGCTACGCTACCATGGTAACGGTCGTAAACAAAATCTCATCCTTGACCAGGTTATTGATGTAATTTGAACAATTAATTGAGATTACTAATATAATAGTGAAGTCTAATAATGTGACGTTATGTGAGTGAAGAGTTCAGGCGCAAATCCCCGTAAACACCAATCCAAAAATTCAGATAAACATTGGCATTAAACTTTGAAAAGGTCCTTTGTTTTACATTCATATTTTTGGTCCATTACTCCATAATCATTTCTTCATAAGCAAAGTGGAATTAATGAGAATTAAAATGATCGTCAGGTAAAAATCTTTTATTTTAATTCAATTTTTGGATTGGTGCTTGCGGGGATTTATGCCTAAATTCTTCATATGTCAGTATGCAAAGCGAACTGCGCTAAGACTGTGCTCAGGGCCAGCAGAAGGTTCCTGCAGCTTGGGCAATCAATCACCCGGGGCGCCACATTAAACAAATCTTTTTATTAAGGGCAATAGAAAGCTAACGCATGGAATTGTAGAGCATCAAGGTCACTTATGCAACCTGATTCGTGATGCCCTACAATCCAGCCCAGATGGTGCTTAGAACTATTTACATATCAAATTAAAGTTGCATAGTCCGATGGTTTTGAGTTTCAGAAATTTTCTGAGATAAATACATTAGGTTAATCGTTATAATGTACCTTACCTTAGCTTGAAGTAACTTTCATTTTAAGTGGGTAACTTTTGAGATATTTGAAGTGCAACATTGCAAAATTAATTTTGGGAAGCTTGCCAAAACTCTGACACCATAGCATTCTGCAGTAACATGATCTATTCAATTGCCTCAGTATTCCCTTCTGTGTGGTGACAAATGCTTAATAAGTGCATCAGTATCTAAGCTAGATATGTAGAATCAAATTTAGATCATTGTTTGGGTTTTGAAAATTTGATGATTTCATCGGACTATGCAGCTTTAAGTGATTTGTGAATTTTATGGAAGATGAGATGGGTGATATGAGGCAAGAGACAAAACAAACAAAATTTTAAAATTTTAAACACGCACAAAAACACCTGAACCACAACAGATGTACAAATAGCAATTTGATGTTCTAAGAAAGAGTACATAACAGTCCATATTAACATGCTAATGGGCGTCACATCAGTGGTAATGTGTTTGTTGTAAATTATATTAGCATTGCAATTATACTTGTAAGCGTGCAAAGTTCAGCTTTCCTGGGTCGCCAGCAACACTAGGGTTGGCTATGACTGCAATTCATCAGCACGTCACAGAGCTAGAAAGGATTATACGCTTATTGTCTTGTGCTGAACCATGCAACTTCTTCTCCCTGCTCTGATTGGCTACTCGCCAGTTTTGTGACCCCATTATCGAGCGTTCCTCACGACCTCGTTAGAACGCCAGCTGTGGGTCAATGGGACGCTCAATTAGACACAATTTAGGTGAACAAATCGAAAATGCGGTTACTGAACCAACTAAACAATGTCGCAAAAAATGTACACCTTGTCCGTATTGTCATCCACGTACATTGTGACATTCATCGATTAAGCAAGGGGAATTTCAATAGCAGACAATTTATTTGGTCTTCCTCATTTCACTGCTCCTGGCCCTTTTCTAGAAATGATAAGTCATTGATTTGTCTCGGCCGGAGTTTGAATTCCACAATCTGCCACATCTGGAGCTCAACTCATTTGGCCATCCAAATTGCGATCCCCAAAGATTGGTCTTGTAGTTCCAAACTAAAAATTAAAATCCGCGGTGTAGTGTTTCTCCATCCGTGTTTGTAATTGTGAGCTGTAATTTTTTTTCCTTGAAGATTTATACTGCCTGTTATCGATAAGTCTGAATAGACTTGTTTTCACCATTAGACAGTTTATCGATAGAAAGCCCGAGCCTACACTTTTACCGACCCAAGGGATTTTTAACCTCCCACACCACATAGACATGGTATGAGAGCAACAGGCCTTTGATGACGCTGTAAGTTATACACAGTGGTGGAAATCCAAATTTGCAGAGATGGGGGCATGGGGAATAATTTGTTTGTTTGAATGCGGATGCTGAAAGAAGAAGAATATGGATCCTGTGCTTCGAGAAAAGCTAGTTAGCAATGCCTATAGCAGAACAATGGGTGCTTTTTTACGTAGTGTCTACGCGTCCGTGAGCCGTACGCGTAGCCTGGCGGTCTAAACGTTCATGAGGATACGCGCGCATGTGCCAATGTGTGCTACGGTTAAGACCTAATATTGTGTATCTCCCAATTATTTTGGCTCAGTTGACAACTCTTGTCCATATGTAAACTGGTATGTGAAGGAAAAGGTAGTTGAGGTTACTATCTTGTCAGAATAATAACAATTTATTGATTTTCCAGATATGTTGAATATACCATGCCCATGGCCATGTTGACAAATATTGGAGCTGTAATGGCTTAAAATAGACCAATTTTCTCTCACTTAATTTCACAAATATTGGCTATTTCCACCAATTTAAAAGTATATTTGATGTCATTTCACATAATGTATATTTTGTTTTCCTTAAAGAGACATACTTCATATATACATATATATGCATATATACATGTATATATTTGTATATATATACACATTTATATATATACAGGTGCCGAATCTATTATCTGGCTTCCAGAAATCAGGAATTACCAGAAAACCGCCTATTTTCCAAACTGGTTAAATACAATTTAGTTCTTTACTTTTCATTATGTATTTTATATCTTAAGTATATATTTAGGCTCTCTGCAGAAAACAGGAAATCCAGAAAACACAGGCTACTTCCGGTTTCAAGTTTGCCGATATTTGGTCCGCCACCTGTACACTCCATTCTGCGTAAAGCTGAATAGTCCGATAAAACTATAAACTTTTCGAAACCAAACCAATTATCTAGGTTTGATTATATATATCTAACTTAGATACTGATTCACTTATTAATAATTTTTTTTAGTGATTGTTTGTTTATTCTGCTCATAACGGTTAAGTGCATGCACTTGTCCTGATATGACCTTAGATGTTGCTAGGACGTAAAACAACAACAAACAAACAAACTTGTTTTTGCCGCTGTGCAATAGCAGTCATAATCCATATGGATTGATTTCCTTTGTCAATAATTTCTGTAAATGGTGTATTTGTTACCACATAGGATGGAATACTACGTCAATTTAATAGAACCTGTTACTACCTAATCCACTGGTTTCACAGCTTTGGCATCCCTGCCAACAAATCCTTTTTTTTTTTTTTTTTTTTTTTTTTCATGTTTCCACTTGAAATATATAAAAGGTTAGCTATATATTATAAAAGTTACTTCAAATTAAAGTGAGGTAAATGATAATAATCACCCCACTCTATCTATCTAAAAAAAATGATAGAGATTAAAAACCATCGGACTATGCAACTTTAATGGATAATTACAGGTGACTTCCTGCTGTGGGGATGCATGCATATCAATTGATGATACCCTGCTGGGGTGGAGAGGTATGCATGAAGGCAGGCGACTTCCTGATTGGCTTAGCGCCGATATTTTTTAGTTGGGCTGACATCGATTATCGCAATCCCAACCATTGGAATCATCCCGGGGTAAAGATTTCAAATTCCCCTCTGATTCAAGTTCCCCCCCCTCCCCCGGGAACTTGAAAACGTTTTCAAATTCATCACGCTGGAATTTGAAAACGTTTTCAAATTCATCCTAGGGGAATTTGAAAACATTTTCAAGTTCCCTCCCTCGTTTTAACTTTCCCTCGCCCCATTTTTGGGGAATTTTCTTTATTTTCGTAATAATACACCTAGAATAGCATAATGGAAATTATTACTAGTACAGCAAAACATATTTCACCCCATATGACACAAAAAGTCTTCAAGATGGCTAAAAAAAAAATATTATAGGTCTGAATTTTAAAACGTTTTTTAAAGTTTTTTAAACAATTTTAAATTCCCGGAGAAGGGAATTTGAAAATAGGGGGAGGAATCTGAAAACTGTTTTTAGTTCCCCCCCCCCTCAGGAATCTGAAAACGTTTTTAATTTCCCTCCGGGGAAATTAAAAACTCCCCCCTGTCCTCACACTTGTATATCATGTATGTGCGGTGCTTTCTGCTTTCTCTAATCTTCCACTGCCTCCCCTCCTCTTGCAGCTACAACGTTAAGGCCCACAACGATGGGCTCAAGGCCATCTGGTTCTCACAACTGTGGGCAGCTGACTACAACGCCAAGACCTCGTGTAGCTGCTTAGATGACCTTGACCTTTCCCTCTGGTAGTGGTAGAGAGCTAAGCTGCTCTGGGTAGTAGTAGTAGTAGTAGTAGTAGTAGTAGTAGTAGTAGTACTGGGGCGCATGCAAAATAACAACGGGTCCAGTGCGGCGGAAGTAAATAGACTCATGAATATTAATTTTGACATGTATATTTATGATGGATCGACCTTGAACTTGCTAGATCATGGCGTCTGACCCGGCTGAATCCCCATCTGAATGGCAAAGTATATTTCGGTCTTCCTTAGTTATACAAAAGGGAAAGGTGTAAATACAGGAATATAATTATTATAATAGGCTAAGTTAGTCTTTTTAAGAAAACATGTTGATTGTATACTTTTTCCTTAAGTTTTGTGTGGCTATCGCTGAAAGCTGGGGAGAATGCAAATGTCATGTGACTATGAAGCCAGGGCTGCGTTCAGGGTCCATCTCGGAGGCGTCGCGGAGACGTCTCGGCGATGCTTTTTGGCCTAATACCATTCAGAGTGCGTCTCGGCAACGGTGCCTCTCTTTTCAGACTGGAGATGAAAAGCGCCTAAAAAATGGCCACCGCATTCAGTGCTTTCAGCCAATCACAGCACAGCTTTACCATTGCAAATGGCCGCCGTCTAAGGGGGTGGCCATTTTCGAGGTGATAAACTGCTTGTGCAGTTCAGACTAGCGTGACATCAGTGCCATCTCTGAGGCGCCTCCGAGACGGACCCTGAACGCGGCCCAGGCTAATGACGCCCGGGGAGTGTTCATATGGCATATATAGGTCAACATCAATATTCATGAGTCTATTTACTTCCGCCGCACTGGACCCGTTGTCATTTTCATGTGCCCTTAGTACCAGAGGGCGTGTATATAAACAGATGAGAGGGACAACTCTCATACTAGACCGTGTAACAGCCTCCGACTGTGGCGCTCCAAGTGGTGGTTGTTGAACAGCTTAAGCATATGGGCAAACCTCAAGGCATTTTCAATGGCAGTGAGCAATCTTCATACAGAAAACGTTAAATATCTCTAAAACTACAACACCTAGAAACAAACTGATTGGAATACACATAGATTATATTAAATTGATATGGTTAGGGTTCTGGATTTCTATTAATTTGGAATAAAACTGACGTTTTTCACTACGCGTACGGCAAACTCAAGGCATTGTCAATGGCAGTGAGCAATCTTCATACAGAAAAAGTGAAATATCTCTAAAACTACACGACATAGAAACAAACCGCTTGGAACACATATAGAAAACATGTTTACCAAAAGGATTATATTAAATTGATAATTTTAGGCTTCTGTATTTCTATTAATTTTGAATAAAAAGAAATGTTTTGCACTGAGCGTACCGGCAAACTCAAGGCTTGTTCAACACTAACCGCCAGGAACGCCACTGTAGCCTGTGTTACCGTTTTTCGCGGGAGTTGTCCCTCTCATCTGTTTATATACACGCTCTCTGTTAGTACTGGGGAATGAGTTACTGAAGCACAGACACCAGAACAAAGCCTGGAGACTAGATTGTAAAGGTGCATTGGTGTTATATTACATGCCGGATTAGTGCTGGTGATGCCTTGTTCATGATATCTGCTGCAATCTTTGATGTATTAACCAATTTGATAAAGCTGATACTGCAGCGGTACAGCGCAATATCATTCCATACTGTGTTTTTGTAATAGTGTAATAGCTGGTTATTTGTTCAAATGGATTTAAATTAAAGTTTCTGGTGATCTTGTATACATATGTATGTATATATATATGTTAGATATAATATATACATACTATATGTAGTATATAGTTATCAGATGTAATATATATTATATCTAATATATATCATATTTGGTATACATATAATTATAAGATATATTAGGTCTGAAGTATAACTATCTGACATAATATATATTATTTCTTACATGCATCATGTCTAGTATATTATATATTATATCATATAGATGTTATATCTGATATACACATATGCATATGTACATATATTCATGTGTACATATATACTCATAATACATATATGCACATATACACATATCTGTACATGTACAATATACACATATCTGTACATGTATATTTACATATATGCGTATAATTACAGACATAATTGTATCTTTGTAATGATACCCACCAATTAAACCGATTTAGCGTGTATGTGTGAACAGAGCTTTATGCCCCTGTCACATACACGTTAGTGAATGTAGAGTATATAGTGATTTTTTACTAGCTAAAACAATAAAGAATAAAATAGTCTTGGCTTGAATTCAGTTGTGTGTGATTCTTGAACATTATGTGATATAGTAATGTGAACTCCTTAGTCTATACAGAACAAAATGCTACATATACATATATATATATGAGGAGTTCAGGCGCAAAATCCCGTAAACGCCAATCCAAAAATCGAGATAAACATTGGAGTCAAACCTTCAAATGGTTTATTTGTTATACTCGTATATTTGTGTTCATTGCTCCATAACCATTTTGTCACAAGAAAAATGGAATTAGTGATTATAGAAATTATATTCAGGTAAAAATCATTTATTTTAATTACATTTTGGAATGGCGTTTACAAGGTTTTGTGCCTGAACTCTTCATATATTATGTACATACAAGATAAGGAACATAATATATAAGTTAGATGAACATGGGTAATTCTCGGCGTGGCGCAGAGTTGGTTGGCCTGCTATAGGCCTATTTCATATGACGTCAGGAAAGGTAATTAGGTCAGTGCTGGCGCAGCTTGGCTGCAGGACGACACATGGTCACACTGCCAATTCAATGGCTATGAGCAATCTTCATACAGAAAAAGTGGAATATCTCTAAAACTACACCACCTAGAAACAAACTGCTTGGATTGATCGATTGATTGGTGGTTGTTTTACGCCGTGTCGGTAGCATAGGCCATATTCATGGTGAGAAAACCGCTTGGAACACAAATAGAAAACATATTGAACAGACAAATTTATACGTTTAGGGTTCTGCATTTCTATTAATTTTGAATAAAATTGAATTTTTGCACTGTGCGTCTCAACAAACTCAATGTATTGTCAATGGCTGTGAGCAATCTTCAAACAGAAAAAATGAAATATCTCTAAAACTACACCACCTACAAACAAACCGCTTGGCACACATATATAAAACATATTCAACAAACAGATTATATTAAATTTATATGGGTAGGGTTCTGCATTTCTATTAATTTTGAATAAAATTGACGTTTTGCACTGCGCGTACTGCCAAACTCAATGCATTGTCAATGGCCTTGAGCAATCTTCAAACAGAAAAAGTGAAATATCTCTAAAACTACACCACCTAGAAACAAACTGATTGGAACACATACAGAAAACATATTCAACTAACAGATTATATTAAATTTATAAGGTTAGGGTTCTGCATTTCTTTAATTTATGAATCAAATTGACGTTTTGAACTGCGCATATCGGCACATTCAAAGAGTCAATGCATTGTCAATGGCCATGAGCAATCTTCATACAGAAAAAGTGAAATATCTCATAAACTACTCCACTAAGCCCCGTTCACACAGCACAACTTTAGGCCGAACTAGATAAGGCGAACTAGATGAGGCGAACTAGTGGCGTGTCCACACACAGCGATTTAGAAAGCGTGTAGCGTCCACACGCGCAGTACGTACGCCGTTTTAAGGCGGAAGTGGACTTATGTGTGTCATTAGCGACTACTGGCAAAACAACAACAATGGGAGACTTCGTATCGACAGGAATGTTCATGTTTCTAACTTCTCGCCGTCGAACTGCAATGCGGAGGAGGGTAGTCAGTGCAAGAGACAATTTCTCACGGATTCTGGAGGCTTCCCGCACCAGAATGGCACGATTCATACAGATGCAAGAAGATGAGCGCAGAGCGTTTATCCTACAACTCCTGACTGTTCTGTCCCTCAGCGCTAGCCCAGAGCGACTTCTCTGGACAAGGGAAAGGTAGGCAGTACCGTAACATATGTTATCTTCAATTTTGTAAGCCTAAACCTCTGATATCAGAGGGGTGTACCAACATCCTTGCACAGGGCCGGGCAAAAATCCTATGCTCATGCGTTGGAGCAAATATCTACAACCTGTTTTCAATATGCAAATCCCTGAACGTTTTATGTGTAGCTGGACATTCAATTTGACTTTATTTCAACTCTAACGCCACCTCCTATAGAATAGATCTTGGTTAGGTTCGACATTTAAATGTGTTAGTACCTGACCAATGTATTCATTTGAATGAAACTGCCAGGTCGAAAATGTTCTTAACTAGGTGGCCACAGTTTGCATCTTATAAGATCAATAATATCAATGGGAAGCGACAAATCACAAAAGTGTGCATATAATTGTATTGTAATGGGTGGATTCAAAATAGAAGATAGGCCTTGAATAACAGTCAAAATAGATATATCCCATATTTAGGGGATGTCACCAATATGTGTAGGGTCAAAATGTTTACCAATTTCTTCTCAACTATAACCTTTTTTACAGGTCAAGCCACTGGTGGGCCCATATTGTTAATGTCACCTTCCGCGAACAAGATTGGGTGACAAACTTTCGCATGCGCAAGGAGACATTTGAGCATCTGGTGGAGCAACTGCGAGTGCATCTAGCGCGTGTGGATACCCAAATGCGAAGGTACAGCTCAATGCCATGTTGTTATTCTTTTTGCTTCTGTCCACTTTACATTTAGGTGGAGAAAACCCTTAACACATTAAAGTCAATGAAAACTATGGTGCATGTGGATTAGGCTTACTCAGTCGGAATTAATTACTACTGACAAAGTATTCCTGTATAATATTGTGTGTGTACTGTTTTATGTAGTGCGTAAATTCCCCGTTCTCCAACCTCACTCGCAGGCTGCCTCTGTCGGAATTACGTATTACTGACAAAGTAATCCAGTATAAACGCTTTGAACTTTACTATCATTGTGTTTTGTGGTCTCAACTCAATGTAATATCTTGGTGCTATAATCAGAAGGTTACTGGGTGAACCTTATGGTGATATCGGGACTATTTTCAGATGCATTCCCGTTGAAGTGCGTGTGGCTGTCACACTGTGGTTACTGGCAACCGGCTCAGGGTTCAGAGGCGTCGGCCATCTGTTCGGTATAGCCAAATCAACGTGTTGCGAAATCTTCAGCGAAACGTGTGCTGTCATCGCGGAGGTAATCATGCCCAGATATATTAAAATGCCAGTTGGGGACAGACTAACGGAAATAATTGCGGGGTATCAGTCTAAATTTGGGTTTCCCAACTGCGGAGGGGTCATCGATGGGACCCATATACCCATCATTGCGCCGCGCCGCCATCACACCGACTATCACAATCGGAAAGGATACTATTCAATAGTTGCTCAAGTAGTCTGTGACCATGAATACCAGGTCACGAACATCGCAGCCGGTTGGCCAGGTAGGGTACATGACGCGCGAGTATTGGCAAACTCTTCAGTGTTTGCCCAAGGTGAAGCTGGTGTCCTCTTCCCCAATAGGCCATTGCAGATAGGGAACAATAGCGTCCCTGTCGTCCTCCTAGGGGACCCCGCCTACCCTCTGCGTCCCTGGCTTATGAAACCCTACTGTGACACGGGAAGACTGAGCAGAGAGCAGACTCTTTTCAACTATAGACTATCTCGTGCAAGAATGACCATTGAAAACACATTCGGGCGCTGTAAAGCCAGATGGAGGATTCTCCTCCGCCGTACAGACGTAGCCACTGAAGACGTCACCACAGTGATTCTGGCGTGTTTTACTTTGAACAATGTTTGTGAGTTACATAGAGAGGTGTTCGGTGAGGAGTGGGAAGCGGGGGCACACAACCAACCACAACACATCGCCAATGATGGGGAAATTGATGGCGACGCTACTGCTATACGCGAAGCGTTCGCAAGATATTTCAGTGGATAAGTAATATGACAGAAAACACAGGTTTTAAATATTTTGTAATTTTTTTATTAACAACATCCGATAAAATAGTTATATATCCATGGAAGGAATGTTTTCACCATTGAAAGTGATGGGGCCGGTATGCAATGGGTGCAATGTAAACCAAATTTGAAACAAATTTAGATATGTAAATAAAGATGTAGAAAGCTATGGGTTTTTTAGTTCTAAATATCAGTACTACGATAACTACTAATCATGAAAACTATAGTCAGGGGAAATCGTGAGCCGAGTTACTCCGTCAATAGTGGAAATGCTGAGGGGGAGGCGGGGGGGAGGCTGCTGCGTGGACATCAGCATCCCCATCATCCTTTCGTCATGTTCTCTCTGTGCCTGGGCGGAGGCTATTTCGCGCTCATGCCGCCTCTCCTCCACCTCGGCGGCGATCGTTAGGCGCTTTTCCTCCATCTCCTGGAACCGAGTCGCCGCTTCCCTCTGACTCGTCACAAATTTCGATATGAGGTTATCCATAAACCTTTCATTTCTTCCCACCCCTTTGCGTTTGCGTGTGGCTGAAATATAAAGAGGGCAACTGGATAACTTACTTAGCCTACCTTGTTACATGTCATGATGTTTGACAATATCATAACAACAATAATACAGTCTACACTTCCATTTCGAGGATGTTTGGCGGGATTCTACCTCAATAGTTGCCATCCTGTACGCAGTTTTATGCGGTGGGACAGTAAAGCGACATAGCATGAATATGGTCCAGTTATGTGATATGTTGTAATATGTATCTGTGAAGTGTATAAAAAAAACTAACGTATCGAGAATGTTACCAACGCAATGTATACAATGCACAGTCGGAGTAGTCTAACCAGTGTCGATAATAGTTATATTGCCGTAAGCATTTATCATCCTACGAAAGAAAACGCCCTGTTGTTTGCCTTGTTACGTTACGTCACCATACAATGGTTAGATAAGAATAACCATTACCTTGGTGTGCCGCTTGCTGGGTCGGCTGCTGGGTTTGGCTGCCACCCGCGACCTGTGGAGGGGGAGTCGGTGGCCGTAAGGGGGTTTCGGTCTCCACCTCCACCTCGAACTCCACCTCGACGTCGCCCACCTCCTGGCCTTCAACATCCGTGCCCACTATGACCTCATTAGGATCTTCAACTGCAACGTCCTCTGCAATAGAACATTCTGAATGATATACTTAACTTAAGCATGCTGTGGGGGCAACACATATAAATGCAGGATTGAAAAAAGTACAGTGAATCTGGGAAACACATAACAACCAAGTGTCATCAGTTATGAACATTATATAAGGCTAGTAGAAAAATACATGGCCCAGAACTATGCACTGTCTGTGAATAAATGTGGCTGGGAGAGAATTGTTTTACATTTTAGGAGTACTGGTATAAGATTACGAATTCACCCCATACCTACAGTTCGAACTCAGTTCGCCACAATGTTGGAGCTTTTATCTAGAGGAGTATGTAAACACTCTCATTAATTATGTTTGGAACCAGCACCAAGGGGCCATTAAAATAGAATATGGGATTCTCGTCACAGATGGGAAGTAATGCACCGAGCCTCCGAGGATGGTATACAACACGGGTGTTTACACATTACATGAGCGTTAAAAATGAATAGAGTGTATTTCCCAATGTAGTTCCACTGAGTTGTCAACTCTCGCGCATACATATACGAGTAATGTGAAGGATAACATCATTTACGTTACCATATTGTCACAACTACAAATTAATTGAGGACCCAGCCTCAAGTCAAGACTTGTCTTGAGGCAAGTGTGCATGTTACATGATTTAGGAATAACAACAAGAATTGCGGAAACCTTATGGAATGCAACCCTGTTTATCCTGTGACACCCTAAGCATAGCAGTATGAAGAAATCTTTACAGGGAATCAAGGTATATTTATCACTGACCAGATATGCCTTACATGTTACATATAAGAACATCCATTGTTTTGTTGAACTCACGTATCAGCACATGTGTGAGCCTACTTTAAATTGTACAAATGTTATTTAAGCTTTGCTGTTACCTTGTTGGCTTCCCCTCACCGCTGTGTCGACGTAATTCAGTGGGGCGGCAGTCGGCCTTGTGCCCAAGATCTGATCTAATGCGTCGTAATACCGGAACGTATGCACATCCCGGCCACTGCGACTGAAAATGAGGAGGAACTGAATAAATACATTTTATAAATAAACATTGTGAACAGTTGTGTATTTATTTCAGGTAGTATTACATAATCCTCGTATAGGACAAGTGTCAGTAAAATATTGCATAACTTTTAGTTATTACGAATAACATTACAGTCTTCCATTGCGCGCAGGGCCAAACTGAATGGCATTATGTCTGTGTTGGTATGACTGAAGTTTTAAGCGAATGCGGGAATGATGATCTAGTGTAGTGACAACCAGTAGATTGCCATGCTACCCAAGTAATGTAATCAGACAAAATTATCACATCACAAGTTATTATGTACAAATCTCGTCCCCCACAATAGTGCAACCACTAAAGGCAGAGTGAATTTTACAAAATTGTACTCATGTTTTTGTATACGCCTGGTCTTCACCGGTGTACTGCGGTTAATCTTCTAGTTAATTTTCTCACCAGTAATTTGGGACAACACTGTAATAAAACACTTACTTGTTGTGATCACGACACTTTTTGTATGCTTGAGCTAAGCTTTTTATTTTGGAGCGGCAGGAATTAGCGTCTCGTTCAGGCCTATCGTCCCCACAAAGCCGCGCCAACTTGCCGGCGATTCGGCGGTAGATGTGTATGTTGCGCCCCGAGTGTTCCAATTCAGACTGAATTCTGGCATCCCCCCATACCTCTAGCAGCATCCTTATTTCCACGTCGTCCCAGTTTTCACGCTGTGATTCGTGGGTAGACATGACGAAGATGTGAATGTTGTTCTGCTAAGACACTTTGCGACAAACCGGAAATCAACAAATCTATCTATCAGTGCGCATGCGTGTGACGTCCTTAATCCGCGTCATCTAAACCGCGACCGTCCACACATGCCACTTATGCCGATTTAACCTAAATCGCTCCATTTATACTACCTAGGGAGGTGGTTTACTTGCAGTGAACTAGATGAAGCGATTCACACATAAATCGCTTTAGCGTAGCGTCCACACGGCAAATGTGAATCGAACTATACAAGTCGATTTAAATGAATCGTTTTAACTCGCCAGTGTGAACGGGGCTTTAGAAACGAACCGTTTGGAACGCGTATAGAAAACATTCAATGAACAGATTATATTAAATTTATAAGGAGAGGGTTCTGCATTTCTATTAATTGTGAATAAAATTGATCTTTTGAACTCCGCATATCGGCAAATTCAATGCATTTTCAATGGTCGTGAACAATCTTCATACAGAAAGAGTGAAATATCTCTAAAACCACACCACCTAGAATCAAACTGCTTGGAACACATACAGAAAACATGTTAAACAAACAGATTATATTAAATTGATAAAGTTAGGGTTCTGCATTGCTATTAATTTGGAATAAAATTGACGTATTGCACTGCATGTATCGGCAAACTCAATGGTAGTGTGCCTTGGTTCTGCAGCCAAGGTGTGTGCGCATACACGATGTTAGTAAACATTGAAAGGGGTATATCCGATGACTACACACACTACTGGCGCCACCTATCGTTCTAACTCGGTATCACCGCCACGTGTTTAGAACCATGACTACACTGCTGCTGCCACCTAGCGTCAAATTCCTCCTCTAACACTAACGTCACAGCTTGCTTCGGTGTTCAATGTTCATCAAAGCAAGGAGGTTGGCAACTGAAGAAGTAACTTATTTTAAATGGCTAACATTTGATATATTTAAAGTGTAAACGTGTCAAATTAGTTTTGGCAAGCATGCCAAAACTCTGACACCATAGCCTTCTACAGTAACAGGTTCTGTTAAATTGTTAGTATATGCAGTCCTGGCTGTGGGAAAGTGCATATAAAAGACCCCTTGCTGCTTAAAATTGGAAAGAATAGCCTCTGTGGCAGCAGCGGGTCTCCTCCAAAGAAATTTGTCAGAATGACCATATGTTTGAAGTCCAATAGCCAAAAATAAAATCAATGTGCTCTAGAGGAATCGTTAATTAAAACAAACTTTCTTTTTGTGTCTTTCCTGTAAACCCATTAATGATGTCTACACACGCTGGCTCAGTTCATGGTGCTATATATTTCTTGAATATTTATACTGCCTATCACGGATAAGTTTGAATAGACTTGTTTTCACCATTAGACAGTACGTCGGTGGAAAGCTCGAGCCTACACGTTTACCGACACAAGGGATTTCCAACACCACGTAGACAGGAATGAGACTGAGAGCAACTGACCTTTGATGACGTTGTAAGTTAGATACAGTGATATTGAAAAGCAAAGCCACTTTCAGAAGCAGTACACGAAGAGCTCTTCATCAAAGCGCAATTAAAGGTGCATAGTCTAGTGTGTTTGTGTTTCTGCCATAAATTAAGGTAAAATATTAGGTTCATTAGAATAGCCTGATGTAACTTTGATGCTGAGTGGCTAACTTTTGGAGATATTTGAAATGAAAAATTGCCAAATTAATTTTGGCATGCATGTAGAAAAATTAATTATGGTCCCATAATCTTCAGAAGTAACAGATTCAACACAATTGACTCATTATGTATACCATTCTATGCATCAATAAATGTTTAATAAGTGCACAAATATCTAAGTAGGATATATAGGATACAATCTGGATAAGCGCTTTGGTTTTGAAAATGGTATGCCTTCATCGGGCTATGCCAATTTAAGTTTAGCTAAATGCTGCTATCATGTTGGCTATATATTGCCATCATTTTCGCTAAATACAACAAGGCGGCAGTACAGAGCTTCAGTCATGGGTACACCCAATACCAGCTTCAGAAGAAGTGTGATTTTACAAGCACAAGATCACTCAGAAATGTTCTGATGATACGCATGTAAGGACGTATGAGAAGCAAGCAAAAGCAAATTTGGCAGTTAGAATGAAAAACAAGGTTTTGTAATTGGCAAAATAGATGGGAATGGGGGGGGGGGTGGCATCCATTTTGTTACAAGTTTTCTGCTCATAACGATGTGCTTTTTCCATATTTCTCTTTTAATGTCAGTTTTATAAACAGAGAGAATGATTTTATTAATTTAACACATACATCCACTGTTTAGTTCATATCACAATCAATTTTGTTTGAAAAAGCAGAAAAAAAGTGTTTTGTATGGAATTCCAGGACACAGAGTTATGAGCAAAATATTTTGCCCAGTGAGAGTTCAATGGCTATTCAAATTCAATTAGCAAAACCTTTACTTTAAAAAGTGAATTTTCATTTGAAAGAGATTCTAATGAACACAACCAATGTAATTAGAATACAATTGTGAGAATTTTCATTTTTGACCAAGATCTTTGTGTACCCATGGTTGAAGCCCTACACAACATAAACCTGGAAGTGCTATTGGAAGAAATCTGGAGTCGAAGTATTAAATACCAGCTACTTCCACCACTCGACTGCTAACAACCTCTCTGTTCATATTATGGTTTGGGGGGGCCCCCCCCCCCCCCCCCCCCCCCCCCCCAGCACATTGTAAGCAATGGTTCTCTTGTCAATCACCAAAGTTAAGCAATGTCTGAGAGCGTGTATATAGATGAGAGGGACAACTCTCATACTAGACCATGTAACAGCTGCCGACTGTGGCGTTCCAAGTGGTGGTGGTTGAATAGTTTATGACACAGCTGTACGCGTACTGGCAAACTCAAGGCATTGTCAATGGTCGTGTGCAATCTTCATACAGAAAAAGTGAAATATCTCTAAAACCACACCACCTAGAAACAAATTGCTTGGTACACATATAGAAAACATGTTTACCAAAAGGATTATATTAAATTTATAAGGTTAGGGTTCTGGATTTCTATTAATTTTGAATAAAATAAACATTTTGCACTGCACGTACGGCAAACTCAATGCATTGTCAATGGCAGTGAGCAATCTTCATACAGAAAAAGTAAAATATCTCTAAAACCACATGACCTAGACACAAGCCACTTGGAACACATATAGAAAACATGTTTACCAAAAAGATTATATTGAAGTTATAAGGTTAGGGTTCTGGATTTCTATTAATTTTGAATAAAACTAATGTTTTGCACTGCGCGTACCAGCAAACTCAAGGCTTGTTCAACAATAACCGCGAGAGGCACCACTGTAGCCCGTGTTACCAATTTTCGCGGGAGTTGTCCCTCTCATCTATATACACACTCTCTGGCAATGTTCAGACTCTGATGGGTGGCCACATGGGAATACAAGGTGCTGGAGACATCCTGACACAGGATTACAGCCTACTAATGGAAGAAGGTCTGTAAATTGAACCAAACGCCACGGACGAATGAGTAGAGCATCTGCCTCCCATTCTGGGAGGTCGTAGGATATGAACTCGCCGGGCCGAGTCAAACCAATGACATAAAAATGTATACTTGTTTCTACCTAGCATGGTGCTCAGCATTACTAGGATATGGCAAGGAGCAGTGGAATGAGGAAGACCAATTGTCCGCGATTGAAATTTACCCTGCTTCATCAACTAATGTACAAACAAATAAATTTAAAAAAATAAAATTTCTCATCAAAATGAAAATCTTTCCTATTGCATATCAGGACGAAAACATGAATGTATATGCTGAGTTCTCTGATCAATTATGAAACACAGAACACGATTGCCTTATAAATCTTTAATGAAATATTCGATGTCGTTTTCAAAATACATAAACTATTATGAAGGATACATACACATCTGTACACTAAATGACTACTTATTATAATATTCTTTTGTTTATTCATGCATAATATATAATATATATTCAATTATGTAAATCTTATTATATATTATTTATCATATTCAATATAACTTATGAATACTATATTGTAATTATACTATATATTGGATGTTGCATGTGTATACGTTCCTGCAACATACAATATATAATATAGTGCATTATAGAATAGAAAATAGAATAAATGCATACATGATATACATGGAGAGCATATAATATCAATGATAAGATAAATAGCTATATTCAATGAACACATTCTGGATTGACTTCACATAGCATTGGATCAGCCATATATAACCATTTCTAATGTGAGGTAAATTAAATATATTGAAATATTGAATGCCGATTAAGACGCAAAACACATTAGTGAGTGTAAGTTGCTGTTAATAAGGTGCTCCTCACCCAAATACACAATTATAGAAATTCAATACAGTAGAAATAGACAACTACCTACTCCACACCATGCAATATCTAATTAAAAAAGCCACAGACAAATGGGTAAATTAACTACATGATCAATCTACATTTAGAACTAAGTGTAAATATTATTACTTAAAACAGAAGAAAACCCCACAACAACTAAACAAAAACACCCCAAAAAAAAAAATATTGCTACAATCTAACTAAATGATTCATATCAGCTGAAGTGTTACCTTTTGAACAACAAAGAATCCCATAAATAATCATTCTAACATACTATACATCAATCACCATTACTCACCTCAGTATTTTCAGGCATTGATTGTTCAGCACTTAACATAGTCCATTTCCACATGACCATCTCACTTCGTTTCTAGAAAGAGGCTTCCATTGCATTAACTTCTGTGAAGAAATGTGGGGAGTGCAAGCCATATGGAACTGCGTAAGGTTAGTTGAACCTCGCCTGCTTATTGATTCTTACTCACGCTTTCGGAATATCTCCCAGTGCAAGCCATATGGAACTGTGTAAGGCTAGTTTCCTGCTTATTGATTCTTACTCACGCTTTCGGAATGTCTCCCAGTACAAGCCATATGGACTGTGTAAGGCTAGTTGAACCTCTCATGCTTATTGATTCTTCTTACTAACGCTTTCGGAATGTCTCCCAGTGCAAGCCATATGGAACTGTGTAAGGCTAGTTTTCTGCTTATTGATTCTTACTCACGCTTTCGGAATGTCTCCCAGTGCAAGCCATATGGACTGCGTAAGGCTAGTTTAACCTATCCTTCTTATTGATTCATGCTCATGCTTTCGGAATGCCTCCCAATGCATGCCCTGTTATTAATATACTGCAGGTGATTACAAACCTAACATGCCTCTAGGCATCTCATAGTGCCATGTGTAGAATAGCAGTGTGTTGCTTAAGTGAATCTGCGATCATTGCTTACATTGCAATCAACATTAGAGAATGACGGTCAGGTGTCTGCCATTGTTGCGTATGACTCAACAAGGTGATACTCGTGTGTGTAAGCTGATGTGTGGCTGATGTGACACACCAATGTGTGGCCCTCACTCACATGTATCGAACATTAATGTGTGGTACACTCATATGTGATACACTCACATGTCGCACAGTTCCTGTGCACTCACGTGGGACACCCTTACACTTAGACTTACATGGGGCACGTTCATGTGGGGCCCACTCATGTGGGGCATATTCATGTGGGACCCATTCATACATGATACACTTATGTAGGGGACACTCAAGAGTTCAGGTGCAAAAAAACCCACAATCACCATTCGTGCCGAAATGAAATCAGGACTACTAGGTTTGAGCTGAAGGTACCATCAATCCAATAATCAAATCCGTCTTTTCTTCATAGAAACCAATACATCTCCTATAGAATGCATTACCAAATATGAAATTAATAGACTTTACCTGTAAAACACGACAACAAATTCTATTTCACAGAGAATGTTACTCAAATGGATTTGTTAGTTTTTGCACCTGAAGTCTTCATATACATGCTTTCGGATGTGAACTATCTATTTTGACATTGGAATATATATATATACATATATTTAGAGAGCCTTTTGGCTCCAAATTTAATTTTGCCATCTCTTTGTTCCTCATATCATCCTTACTTGTGAAAGCCATCATTGTTGACAGATTCCATCACTACCTCAGATTAAGTATTAATTCCCTAGCACATAGTTTGACATACCTGGAGCATAGTTTGACATACTTCTAATACAATGGCATATATATATATATTTTTAATTTTTGCTGGATTTTGGAAAGTTTGCAATCTACAAACAGTTACAAGCCATAAACAAGAAGCAAGAAAACCAAAATTATGATTAAAACTAAATTCCAAAGATCTAAATCAAATTGGAGTAGTGCTGCTCAGCGTTGAAAACAATTATCAACGCACTTATCCGTTATGAGCATGGTAAGTAAATTCATTAAAACAAAGAAAAACCCACCAAATTTGTTAAAGTCACATAGTCTGATGAAACCATCATATTTCAAAACCAAATCATTAACCTAGATTTGATTTCACATATCCAACTTTGATCTTGGTGAAGTTAAGCAGTAGCGGCTGCATAGAAGGGAACACTAAGTCAATTCAACAGAACCTGTTACTGCTGAAGCCTATGGTGTCCAACATTTTGATGAGCATGCCAAAACATAATGAGCATGTTTTCACTTCAAATATCTCCAAAGTTAGATATTGTTTAATAAAATGAAACAACAGTGAAGGGGATGATAATAACCAATCTAATATATTTATCTTTTAAAAGATGGCAGAAACTCAAAACCATCGGACCATGTGACTTTAATTAATTAATGAATTATACATTTTTATATTTATGAATTTATAAATTTATAAATTTATAAGTTTATGAATTTATGAATTTATTATGGCAGAAACTCAAAACCATCGCACCATGTGACTTTAATTAATTAATAAATCTATAAATTTAAGAATGATAAATTAATGAATCATAAACTTTTAAAATATGAATTTATTTGAATTAATTTGTCAATTTATTTTGCAAAAACTCAAAATCATCGGAACATATGACTAATTAATTTATTAATTTATTTGATTAATTTATTAATTTATAAATTCATAACTTATCAATTAATCAATTTAATATACATTTATAAAGTTATTTATTTATTTATTTATTAATTAAGTAAGCGGCATGCAAATGGCAAGTAGTTCCAATATTAGGCAAGAAAGAAGGAGCTATTCCTTTGCAAAAGTGCACCATTTATTGTCTTTGTGACAGTAACCACCATCTACATACAACATCGACTCACCTGCAGGTTTATTATACAAGGACGAGTTTTGCAATAAGACCCCGGTGGTTAAGGATATAACTACCCTTCGCACTACCGAACACACAGACATATTCACAAGAGCTAGTCAAATCTGCATAGTCCGATGAAAGTATCAAAGGTCACCTTTGCTAATTAGATTACTACAAGTCATCAATAATCAACAAGCAAAGTCTGCTTGATTTCATGACGCCTCTAGAGCACATTGATCAATATTTTAGTTGTTTTGGGGTAAATATTTATATTCATCTAAATACATATTTTGTCAGCGCCGAGGCACTGGTCTTCCATAATCATAATCAAAACCTTCAACCACGGAAATATTGTTTTGATAGAATGTACTATTTAGATATTCTTAGATCTGCACAATCCGATAAAAGCAGAATATTTCTTTTAACCAAAATTATTATTATTGATTCTATATGAAGAGTTCAGGCGCAAAACCACGTAAACGCCAATCCAAAAATGGAGATAAACATTGGAATCAAACCTTCAAAAATTTTATTTTTTTATAATCCTTCGCTTTTGTTCATTGCTCCATAACCATGTGATCATTTGAAGAGTGGAATCAGTGAGAATTACAATTATTTTCAGGTACAAATATTTGATTTAAACTACAATTTTTGGATTGCAATTTACATGGTTTTGCACCCGAACTCTTCATATCAAATTAACTTAGACACGGGTGCACTTTTTCACTGCTGCATAGAAGGAAATACTACATCAATTAATAGAAGCCGTCGCTGCTGAAGGCTATATAGCTTTAGCATTTTTATGTGCATGCCCAAATAATTCTTCACCTTTTCATTTCAAATAGCTCCAAAACTGGTGATTTAAAACTAAAATTTACTTGAAACTAAAGACATGTAGATAATACCGATGAACCTAATATATATGTCTAAAACAATCCCTACACCAAAATCATTGAACTATGTAACTTTAATTAAAGACGCACAATAACATGAATTTCCACCATACTGCATCAGTTCAATTCCTCTCTTAATAAGCGACTACAGACTAGTTTTGTAGAAGCAGGTATTTATGAGGCAACACACTCGATCAATAGCTTTATGGTGAATTAAGCTCACTGCCTTGGCTGTGGTGTCATCTGTTGAATTATTTTAATTTCGAAGTTACTAGTGGAGATTTTCAATGTTGAATTAACAAATTAAGCAGGGTTTGGTTTGTTTGTTGTTTACCGACTCCACATCACAACAAGTAAACATTGATTATTGGAAATTAAGCAGGGTGGCGTAACTTTGTATTGAATTAACAACACCCATCTTTAAAGGCCCTGTCACACCTCACCAGATTGGGGGAAATGGACAGAAACCGAACAAAGTCCGTTTTGTGTCCGTACAAGTTTTGAACATGCACAAAACTAGGAACGGATGCCACCAGACTGACGTCTACGGTTCTTGTCACGGTTTGAGTTTGTTTCGTCCATTGGCTATCCATTCATGTCCGTTTCATGTCCGTTTCATGTCTGTTTCATGTCCGTTCGTCCAGTGGCCATTGACTCGATAGCACAACATTTTGACACATTTTAATACATTTTGATACTTATCACCGCCGGACTAGACAATTCTGTTCGTTGCTCAATCCGGCGAGGTGTGACAGCCGCTTAAAGAAGGTTTGTTTGTTTCTTGGGGTGTTACATCCTGGCAACATTTAAGGCCATATAAGGATGGGGGGTTAAATAATGTACATTACAGCACACTATGAACTGAAATTATAACAAATAACAATTCCCTTTATTATGCATATTTAAAAAGAAGTAGTAACATTTGCGCATTGCAATGTTATACTTGCTATTCTGCGATTGTGGTTCAGCTGTGTACTAAATTAATAAACTTTACATTAGAACAACATAGTTGTGATGTGAAGGATAGGGTGCTTTACTGGTGATATAGATCATGATTCTAAATGAGCTGAGTGGTCGTAGGTTTAGTATGCCCAATATATGTCAGTATTAGTTAGATATTTAACAGGCCACTCATCAATCATTCATATTAGATGTACATAACAATCCATATATATATATGTGCTCTATAATCTATTATGGGAATATAAACAAGGACACTAACTCTCTTCAGTTTGCTCTATTATTATACCATTTATCTAGGCTCCACTGCATGCTACATGTAGTTCCAGATGCGGCCACACCAGAACCACTAGTCACAGGCTTTGAAACTTGTATGCCAGCTGTATGACACTAGTATGACACTTATAAAGTTGTATAATACTCACAAAATAATCATCTCACATTTCAGTCTGTCTTATCGTTGCGCGTAGTCGCTTTGGGTCCGGAGTTATTCCTTCATACACATGTCATTCATGCATATTACAATATAGAACATTTGCAAGACAGTAGAACACAATACTAGAGACGATCATTTAGAAAGTGAGACACAGAGTACACCTAAAGCCTAAAGGACGTCACGTAAGGCATAACAAAAACTAGACAACCAGAAGAGTAGAACATACACTAACTCACCAACGCGTCCACACACATATTCTTCACCAAGATACATATTGTAATTCATGGCGCCGACAAAGGACTACTTTAGTATGGGCAAATTATGAGGAGTTCAGGCGCAAAACCTCGCAAACGCCGATCAAGAAATTGAGATAAACATTGGAGTCAAACCTTCAATAGATTACTTTTTTACATTCCTATTTTTGTTTGTTCCTTTGCGCTATAAACTTTTCAAACAAATCAAAGTGGAATTAGCGACTATTAAAATGATCTTCATCTAACAATTGTTTATTGTAATTAAATTTGTGGATTGGTTTTTAATGCGCCTGAACTCTTCATTATGGAGAACGACGTTCAGAAAAACCCGCTAGGGATTTTAGTTCTTTAAGATTTCGAGTGGTGGCGCCACCGGGGAGGTCCTTAGCCGTGCCCGAAAACTTACCCATGGCGCGTGTGCAACACGGGCACTCCGCGAATAGACTTCAGTTAAAAGAAAGGACCTCTTTAAACATCTGACTAGATCACCAGTGTTTCACGAAAGAATATCCCTCTAGGAATATATATATATATATATATATATATATATATATATATATATATATATGCACAATACAATAATTCTATTTGATTGCAAATACTTAAATGAATTCTTTTCTTTCATTGAATTGAATAATTAAGCTACAATTAATTAAGGGCTAGGAGACAACCATCAATAATTGTAAACAGGAAGAGGATAGAGCAGAGCTAGAATGTTTGGAAGGAAGATCGAGTAGGAACGCTTCATGTTGGATGCATAGGCAAGTTATTGGCATAGAGCAGCAAAGTTGCAATAACGTTGTAGCAACATTGCAATAACATCGTAGAAACGTTGCAATAACGTCGTAGCAACATTGCAATAACATCGTATAAACGTTGTAATAATGTCGTAGCAACATTGCAATAACATCGTAGAAACGTTGAAATAACATCATAGCAACATTGCAATAACGTCATAGCAACGTTGTCATAGCATTGTAATAACATTACAGTACCGTTATATTAATGTTGTCTTAGTGCTACATAATACCCAAGTTACACTACTGCTTGCGACATCTAATGACTACTTTGCCACCATAAAAAAGGGGTGGTTGCAAATAGGACACAAGTGGTCACAAAATGGTTGCAAAATGGTCGCAAAGTGGTCCTCAGTAAGTCACCGACCTCCTTATGACCATTTTGATGACACGGAGGTTGCAGCTACTTCACTAAAAATCTTCTTGCAAACAAAATGGTCACACAGAGACCATTGCTTTTGTCCCAAAGGGGCCAGTGACCATTGGTGTCAATGCAAAGGGGTCGGAGAGTACTAATGTTGAAGTACCAGTGCAGTTATGTTACAGTTAGATTTCTGTACCACGGGAGTAACATTTCAATGATGCTTCAGTAATCTTACTATTAATGTTATAGTAATGTTATTAGCAACTTTTCAGTAGCGTACTAGGAAACTTTGAGGTACTACTGTTTCAATGCTCTTGCAATAACTAACGTTGTAGCAACGTTGCAGTAGCATTGCAATGGCATTGCAGAACTGTTACATTAACGTTGTGTTAGTACTATATTAACGCTGTGCTATTACTATAATACCATTGCAATAGAATTGATTGAAGAACTGCTACACTAATGTTGTGTTAGTACTATATTAACATTGTGCTATTACTATAATACCATTGCAATATCATTGCAGAATTGTTGCACTAACGTTGTGTTAGTACTATATTAACATTGTGTTATTACTATAATACCATTGCAATAGCATTGCAGAACTGTTACACTAGCGGTGTATTAGTACTATATTAATGTTGTGTTATTACTATAATAACATTGCAATGCCATTGCAGAACAGTTACACTAACGTTGTGTTGGTACTTTATTAACCTTGTGCTATTACTATAATACCATTGCAATGCGATTGCAGAACAGTTACACTAACATTGTGTTAGTACTATATTAACATTGTGTTATTACTATAATAACATTGTAATGCCATTGCAGAACTGTTACACTAATGTTGTGTTAGTACTATATTAACGTTGTGCTGTTACTATAATACCATTGCAATAGCATTGCAGAACTGTTATACTAACATTGTGTTAGCACTATATTAACGTTGTGCTGTTACTATAATACCATTGCAATAGCATTGCAGAACTGCTATGCTAACGTTGTGTTAGTACTATATCAACCTTGTGCTATTACTATAATACCATTGCAATGTCATTGCAGAACTGTTACACTAACATTGTGTTAGTACTTTATTAACGTTGTGTTATTACTATAATACCATTGCAATGACATTGCAGAACCATTGCAATAATGTGAAAACAGTGTACTAACGTTGCAGTATCAGTATAGTTATTTTGCAGCTATTTTGCTACACCTACTGAAGTTCTAGTAATGTTTCAATAACGTCGCTATTAATGCTTTAGCAAGGTTAGCAACTTTGCAGCAATGTTGCAAACGGTGCAGGAAACGTTGTAGAAACGTCTTAGTAACATTCCACTAACATTGTAGTAACATTGCAGTAGGATTGTAGCAATGCTTCAGTAAACATTGTAATAATGCTTCAGTAAACATTGCTATAATGTATCAGTAAACGTTGCTAGACATTTCAATAAACATTGTAGTAATGTTTCAGTACGTCTTAGTAACATATTAGTAATGCTGATAGTAATAGTTCAGTAATCTTGTTAGTAACATGGCAATAGCACTGAAGTAACATTTCTGTAACTTCATTAATACCCTTTCAGTAGTATTGTAGGACACGTCTAGGTAACGTTTTAGTGACTTTTCAGTAATATTGTTAGCAACGTGGCAGTATCATGGCAGCCAGGATGCCATAACGTTGTGGTAACGTAGTATGCTTACACAACAGAGTCCCACTGTCTACACACTGGTTGCTATTTGATAACAGTTAGATGACGTCATTAATCAGGTTGGGGAAACATCTGGTCATAGCGAATGATGATTTAATATCATGACTTATCGCTGTCTATTGCCCTCATGTATTTTGCATTGAACAATAGTTAATTGCTGAAATCGTGGTCATCGATGCAGATTGATGTTTATGAGGTTTATACGAGATGGAACTGCTATAGGTTGGCCATGGTGTTTTCAGTCATTTTATATTTGAATTTGTGTAAAGAGAAATAAGTGTAGTGAATATTAGAGCTCAAATATTGTAGATAATTGCTGAATTTTGAGGAAAATGTGGACATATATATATATTTCTTCTTAAACACAACAAAGCACAAAATTGTTAAACATTTCATATACATCTATATTGCTTTTTTGTTCATAGCAAAACCAGACGCGATGGCCGCCTGAGTTGAGCGTCCGCCTCCCATTTTGGTAGGTCATGGGATTCGAGTACCTGGGTTTGACCGATGACTTAAAATTTTATACTTGGAGCTACATAGCCTGGTGCTTGATGTTAGTAGGATAGGGCGAGGAGCAGTGCAATGAGGAAAACCAATTGTCCATGATTGAACTGTTCAATTTAGATTTTGTTGTTGTTGGTCCATTAGTTGTTTAAGCAGGGTAAATTTCAGTCATAGATGACTGGTCTTCCTCATTCCACTGCTGGTCGATAGAAAGCCTGAGCCTACACTTTTACTGACCCAAGGGATTTTTAACCTCCCACACCACATAGACATCGTATGAGAGCAACCAGCCTTTGATGACGCTGTAAGTTATACACAGCAGTGGAAATCCAAATTGGCAGAGCTGGGGGCACAAGGAATCGAACTGCCGACCCTCAGATTAGGAGTCTGACCTAGAAAAAAGTCAGACACTCCAACCACAAAGAACGCCATTTAATTGTTTACTATTCACAATGGCTAAGATTTTAGCAATAAAGTAATTAAATAATCGCTTCATTACGCTAATATGGTGTTTGACTTCCTCATGCTTCTCCAGGGCTCATCAACCAAGGCCATCGTTGGAGTAATGCTTCCCCAGGGTTTGTAGGACCTCAAACTTCATATTGGGTCATATTGTCGGAGTATATTTGACTTCTGATTGAGCTAAAAGTAACTGTTTCCCAGTTGGACAGTATGTTATTGGCAATAAAGCTAGTAAATACCTACTTTATAAATAAATCACCCTTCACATGTCAATGAACATGTTTCCCCAACCTGCTAATAAGGTCAAGGCAAAGATGAACACACTGGCGATTATTAATATTTTATTTTGATGATAATCAAATCCATTCCCCCATCCCCCCACAGAATCTGTCATATCCTATACATGATTCCCTATTCAATATGAAATTGATAGACTTTAATTGGAAAGCACAACAAATAAATTCTATTTCACGGAAAACGACTAAAATAGACCTGTCTTCTTTTGCTCATGACCCCTTCATATGTATAAATGTGTATACATATGCATATCATTATTATGTAAATGCACACATATATACACACATACATATTCGCTAAATGCCTATATGCTATTGATAACACATGTTCTATTGTGATATCTATTACACTGTCAGTAACCTGTCCGGTTTGATATCACATGATATCGAACCGGCCCTGGGCTGATATCACTTTTGTTTGTTTGTTTGTTTTTGCTCTGACCAGCTATGTGTGAAGACACATAGAAATTTCAGCTTCTACTTGATCAAATTAACAAAATCTGAAAGTTAACTGCATACCATTTGAGGCCCTTCACATTGGAAAATAATCATCCCTAGAGCTGCTGGGCCTCAAACCCCATAACGGGAAATAACTGATTATGTGTTTTTGCGTTTGCATGCCAACAGGTATAGATATTCCGATTCAAAACATCCCATTGACATTGTTTCCAGTTGTTACACACATATGCCTATAAATAACTCAACAGTTCAAAATGGGGCAAATTTCTGCAACAAGTCAAAATTTCTATTTCGCCATGTAAACAAAGATAGCGGATGGATTAATGGCGGGATTAATGGATTAAGCTACTGTGGGGCATCCTTTCCCATTGTGGGAAAAAAGACTACCTCAATAATCGGGACCTACCACATGATATACCATTAGGACTGATATATCACATGATATATATATATATATATATATATATATCTGGCGATTGGGGTACCGTATATACTCGAGTAGTAGCCGGGCTAATTATTGATAGTTACCTCATTAGTCTAGTTTCAAATAGTCTTTGAGTGTGCGGAGTTGTGGGAGGGGTTGGGGGAGGGGTTGGGGGAGGGTTGGGGGAGGGTTGGGGCGGGGTTGGGAGCGGGTTGGGGACGGGGTTTGGGGGAGGCAACATTTTTTTATAGCGCAGTTTAGCACGGAACAGTCATAGAATCTCAGGCTGAGGGAGTAACTATTGACACCTCAGATTAGTTATTGAGGGAGGTTGGAGGGGTGGGAGTAAACTGTCTAGGGAGGGCGGCCTTGGAGGGAAGAAGGGAGGGGGAGAAGGAGGAGGGCAGTGTGTGCGGTAGTAACTATTGACTGCTCAGTATAGTTTGTGGGGTGGGGAGGGTGAAGGGTTAGAGTGAGAGTGTCTCAGGAGGGTGGCATGGAGGGGAGAAGGGAAGGAGGAGGAGGGGAGTGTTGTGTGTGTGGGGGGGGGGGGGGTAGCGTAAGTGAAATCTAGAGAGGGTGACCATTGTGAGATGAAGGGAATGAGGAGGAGGGGAGGGTGTGTGTGTGGGGGGGGGGTGAAACTATGACAGCTCAGATTAGTTTGTGGGGTAGGGGAGGGTGAGGATGGGAATAGACTGTCTAGGGAGGGGGCGCCATGGAAGGAAGAAGGGAGGAGGGGAGGGAGGGGTGTGGGGGAACATCAGCCAGAAGTTTGTGTAGGGGAGAGGTGGGGAAGGAAGAGGGGAGAGGGGCAGGAGGGTAGTGTGTGTGTTGTGGGAGTAACTATTGACAGCTCAGATTAGTTTGTGTGGTAGGGGTTGGAATAGACTGTCTAGGGAGGGTGGCCATGGAAGGAAGAAGGGGAGGAGGAGGGGCAGGAGGGTAGTGTGTGTGTGTGGGAGTAACTATTGACAGCTCAGATTAGTTTGTGGGGTGGGGCAGGGTGAAGGGGTAGGAATAGACTGTCTAGGGAGGGTGACCATGGAAGGAAGAAGGGAAGGAGGAGGGTAATATGTGTGTGTGTGTATGTGTGTGTCTGTGTGTGTGGGGGGGGGGGGGGAGGGTTGGCAGTGAGCGGCTACTAATCTGGTAAATACGGCATCCATTTAAATTCGCAACAAAACAAAAGCGCCGAATTGTTAGGAAGCGGGTAAAAATAGTTCTGCTGTGAAAGTAAATTGAATTTTGAAAGATTAGCTCGTCGTGTTGGCTCTGATTTTGACTCGGAACGACTAATCCAACAAAGGCTGAGAAGATATGAAACCACCTTCCCTCAGCGGCTCTTCCTTCCCTCCCTCCCGCCCTCGCTCCCAACCCGCCACCCCCCGAACACGTCCAGCTCGTCAGACCCACGTTCAACTTAGTTACGTTCACACTCACGATCACACCCAGCGTCGGATGCCGCTTCAGACGCCGTTTACTAACAAACTGCTTCTGACTTCTTGCCCAGCGATTTTTTTTTTTTTTTTTAATTGATGATTTTCAACTGTTCTACCGTCTCAAATAAAACGTACACCTTCCCACATATTTTCTTTTAAGGCTTGCGTTTGTTGTATACTCCTCTGTGTGTCTAGTTCACTTGCTTTAAAAAAACACCACAGTACAGTAAAACCTATCTAAATCGACTGTCCATAGGACCGACATAAAATGGCGTATATAGGGACTTGGTCGGATTAGGGAGGTTTAAACAAAAAATCGTTACACAGGTATTGTATGGGTGCTCGTTTGGGACCCACATAAACTGATCGATATAGTAGAGTGGTCGATCTGTGGAGGTGGTCGGTTCGAGAGGTTTTACTGTACGCTGTTGGAGGATATTCTCATCGAACTGCTGGTGAACGGCACCAGGTCTGGTTGCTAGGTAACGTGGAATTGACCGATAACTCAATGACTGCTGGATGGGCGTCTGCTGGGCACAGTTTTGCTAAATACTCACTTAGGACGTCTCCGTCATCGAATACTGATATTGATAGTATATATATATATGTACATATACATGCATGTATATGTATTTATATGTATGTATATATATATATGTATGTATTGTATATGTATATATATGGATGTTATATATATATGTATATATGCATATATATGTATATATATGCATATATGTATATGTATATGCATATGTATATGTATATATTCCCATATAAATTATACAGCGTGCACATACTATTTATGATATATATTATATATATTTGATTATATTATATATAATAATATAATCAAATATATATATAATATATAATATATATAATATATATCATATATATAATATATATTATGTGTTATATATATATTACATGTATATTTTATAATAATATAGATAAAATAATACAATAGATCAATATATTTATAATATAATACTATTAAATAATATATCTTATATATATGATATATATTATATATTATGCATAGATTAAGAGCAGCAACCATTAAACCATATCATACTTTGATTAAAGTTGCACAATCTGATGACTTGTTTGTTTAACGACCCCCCCCCCCCCCCCCCCCCCCCCCCAGTTAATATAGATACTATGTGTGCACACACATTAGTGCTTGCAATTGAAATATATCTAAGCATTTCAAACATTCATAAAAGCTCCTCTGACTCTGAGCTAAGACATAGTATAATTCCTACCTTAATATAATTATTTAACCCCCAAAACATTGGGGAAATAATTAACAGATTATGCAACTTTAACTAGGAAAATGCAACACGGTACAATGATGCTTCTGTGTTTGTGTGTGTTTTTGTCTGGGAAGGCGTTCATTAATAACATATATAGACCTCCCACAGCTTACAACAAATCGCGTGGGTTAACATTGTTGGTACGCCGTGTGGGCTAAGTGTTAGTAGAACAGTCCACACCATGTTGGCACACTCTCTTTTGAGGTGTAGTACGAGGTGTGGCCGGTGGTGGCGCGTCGGTAGGCGGTGGTCTGGCGGCTCTATTTTGGCCGGTGGTGGCGCGTCGATCGGCGTATCGTGTAGTACGTCTGGTGCCCAGTGGTGGCACATCGGTCGGACGGTGGTAGAATGCATCGTTTGGCCGGTGGTGGCGCGTCGATCGGCGTGTCGTGTAGTAAGTCTGCTGGACGTTGGTGGCGCTGCGGTATTCGCGGGGTGAAGTGGTTCTCGCTGTAGGTTTCGATTCGGCTTTCTCCCTCTGTTTCGCTGTCTCTCTATCTCTCCCCCTCTTTATCTCCCTCTCTCGCTCTCTCTCGCTCACTCTCTCCCTCTCCCTCTCTCCCTCTCTCTCCCTCTCTCTCCCTCTCCCTCTCCCTCTGTCTCCCTCGCTGTCTTGCTCTCTCTCCCCCTCTCTCCCCCTCTCTCTCTTGCTCTCTCCCTCTCTCTCTTGCTCTCTCTCACCCGCTCTACCTCTCTCCCTGTCTAGTCGGCAGGGTCTCATCATGAAGAGGTTCATCCAAACCGAACGCACGTTCGTCTTGACGTTCCTCACGTGATGAAGACATGATGCACACGTGACGTATAGGTAGCACTCACGTGACGCACACATGATGCACACGTGACGCATATGTGACACATACGCAATGCACACGTGCCACACACAAAACATGCCACTTACTTAGCCATCATCATTTTGACGAATTCTGGAAATAAAAAAGTAGATATATATACATATATATATCAATCAGTCAATCAATAGGATACAGCTATAATAGGCCTTGGACCTCTTACTGCTAGCCGCTCTTAATTAATAGAAATCGAGACAGTTCTTCAGATGTGGTGGATTGTAGCAATTGTCACTGGCTCCAAGATATACATAATGCTTGACCAGTATGCATCCAGTCGGGACTTGAAAGAGTTAACCGACTCTGCTGCTACGACACTCTCCGGCAACTCATTCCACAGGTCAACAACCACAGAATGGGCAATTTATTGTCATTACATAAAAAGTCGGAATTATTGCTATTGTTAGTATTATTATTATTGGTTGTGTATTACGCTGCAAATTAATATGTATTATTGTCCAATCACTGCCCGTTCTGTGTACATACCGGGCCACGCAACTGCAGCACCACAACGCATTGGCTGAGTTTGACGCCATTTTGTGCCGGGTATACATATACATACCTGCCAACTATTACGATTTTGGCGGAATAATTACGATTTTTTTATTCTCATTCCGCCCTATGAATTATAAACATATTATTCCGCTTTTTCAAAATCAATAATAATTTCTTTAATAATGTGCCTAAAATGTCTCTGACAATGCACCAGAATGCACCATTTTTTATGTATTTTTCAAATTTTTCCGGGGGGTGCATGCCCCCAGACCCCCCTAGAATGCTTGCGCGCCTCGCTTACCTCGGATGGATTTCTATTATTAGGATTTTCGTTTAACAAAAGTTGGCAGGTATGCATATAGTTGATTGGTTGTTGGAGATTTAAGTCCTGGGAACTTCTAAGGTCATATCAGGACGGTGACAGTGGGCACTCATGGCAACTTCATAGTTCTGCCCCACTGGGAGACCAGGCCACTAGCATCATGACCTGATATCCCCCTCAATCACATTATCCTGACACTGATCCAACCAGTCCTTGCCCTATCCTAATAATGCCGAGCGCCTGGCTAGGAAGCGAAAAGTGTAAATTGTAAAGTCATTGGTTGACTCAACCAGCAGTCGAACCCGTGGGTTCGAATCCCACGATCTACCAACACGGGAGACGGACGCTCAACTTATTCGGTCTGGCTATGGGTATAAATATATATATATATATGTGTGTATACAGCAGATATATATTTATCGATATATATATATGATAAGCAGACCACTACACTTCTAATGTAGAGTTACGCTCTAGTTCCACATTCATGAACACATTGACGATGCAAAGATGACGTCACTTAGCTGACCTTCATAATTGACCTTGCCATCGCCGTCGATGTCGGCTTCCCTGATCATCTCTTCGATCTCATCGTCAGACAAGTGTTCACCCAAGGTCACCATCACATGTCGCAACTCATTCGCTGAGATGAAGCCATCACCATTTTTGTCGAAGACCTGAAAGAGAATAATGTTATAAGTCACGGAGATGTTTACTATTCCTACAGTGCTATTGGTATTAAGCAGTTATTGTCCAATATGGGGTTTTAAGCCCTATGGATAATGGAGTGTGTATCGTGTTCATCTCTAGATAGGAGATTCACCACACACTTGCAATTGGGCTGAATAATAACGTAGTCTAAGTACGGGCGAAAATTGCTTTACCATGGAACAGGAAGTGGGATTCCTGGTTCCAGTATCAAATGACTACTTATAGGGGCACCGAGTTGGTGAAATGAGAGAGAATGCAAAAGGGCAAGATGGTAATGATAGAATGCTGTTGATTTACCTTTTAATGTTCTTTAAACTACATACTTTATTATATTTTTCAACTCATGAGTAGCGGTTAAATATGAAGACATATATATATAGAGAGAGAATATATTTTGGTCTGTAAATTAAGAATTTATCTGCTCATTTCATTTACCCAGCCTTACCCAACTTTTCGCCACTTTTTCTAATGGGGTGCTTTTTCACTCCTACTGCAAGTACGGGGTGAATCTTTTGTAGATCAAAATATGCAGGACAGCCGAGATCAAAATATGCAGGACAGAAACATCGTCGGATCCACCTCTCATTTTAGGGAAAAAACCCGTGAGTAAATTTGATTTACCGTGAAAGCCTAGCAATTGGGATAGTAGTAACTGAAACTAAAATGTATTTTATTTAACATGCAACCAGTCTTAGTGAAAATACCAGAATACAGTCAAAACTCTCTAAATCGACCGCCAATGGGACTTACTTTTAATGGTTCATTTAGGGAGGTGGTCGGTTTAGGTAGTTCTTTTAAATCGTTACAATGGTATTGTATGGGCGAACGTTTGGGACCCAAATACAGTGATCGATATAAGGGTGTGGTCGTTCTGCGGAGATGGTCGGTTAGAGAGGTTTTACTGTATAATATTAAGCTACCTGGCCTGATCAGTTTGCTTGGACTGGGCAGTTCAATAGGTCTTATATTGGTGTCAACAGTAACTTTAATCTGTACCAGATTGTAACAGTGGACACTCACTGAGGCTTTATAGTGCTGAGCTACTGGTTTATCATGCCAAACAGCACCATGGTTTGATATCCCACTCAATCAATCACATCCAGCCAGTCCTTGCCGTATCCTAGCAATGTAGAAAACCAGACAAGGTAGCGACAAGTATCAAACTTTGATTGACTCGGCCAGTGATCGAACCCATGACTTCCAGCACAGGAAGCGGAAGCGGAAGTCCTACCAAATCCACCATTGCATCCAGTTCTACCCTTGCTTCAAGTCAAGTAACTGGACGCAGTGGTCAAATCGGTAGAGCAAGGCTTCTCGTGCAAAAGGTCGGGATTTCGATTCCTTGTCCTGTCAAACCAATGACTTACACAACTGATACTTGTTCTTTCTTAGCCAGGTGTTCGGCATACTTATGATATGGCAAGGACTGGTTAGGTCAGTGTCAGGATAATGTGACTGAGTGAGATATCAGGTCATGGTGCCAGTGGCTCGGTCTCCCCATGGGGCAGCACTATAAAGTTGCCATGAGTGCACACTGTCACAAGTAGGTACACCTCCTTATATCTGATATGACGTCAGATGCTGCAGTACGTAAAACTCCAGGAAATAAACAAACAAATCAAGTCAAGTAATACCCCCATCACACCAAACTAGCTCTCACTACGTTCTTGAAAATTTTGCTGACTGGGTTCAAACTGTGTGCAAACGGAATGGATGTAGTAGCAACTTTTTACTGTCTTTTTATGAATGGAATGGACAGGCTACAACGGAATGGTGCTCCAGAATCTTGAGCATGCCCAACATTTTCTTGCAGCCACGTTCTACCCCAACCACAGCCGGGGTCAGACGTTTTGAGAACTACTTTGGTGTGATGGGGGTGTAAGGTGACCTAATTCTGCACTCAGCTTAAGGTTGCATAGTCTGATGGTTTTGAATTTCTGTATTTTTTCTGAGGTAAATATATTAGATCGATCACTAGTATCTACTTTACACTAGTTTAAATTTACTTTTATTTTAAATCATAAACTTTTGAGATATTTTGAGTGCAAACATGGAAAATTAGTTTCGGCAAGCTTGCCAAAACTCTGACACCATAGACTTCTGCAGTAACAGGTACTGTTTAAATGACTCAGTATTACCTTCTACGCAGAAACAAATGCTTAATAAGTGCATCAGTATCTAAGTTAGATATCTAAAATCAAACCTAGATAATTGGTTTGGTTTTGAAAATTTGATATTTCATCGGACTATGCAGCTTTAAGTAAATCAACAGAACCTTTGCATTTAGGTAGCTAGCCCATCCTCGATAAAAGATTCACCCCATACTTTCAGTACAGGGGTGAAAACCAGCCTTATATAAAAACGGTCGAAAAATCTGGCTAATGAATTGAGTTTTTATGAGAACCTAATTTCACAATCTAAGAAGCAACATTTATTATTTGTATATGTCTTCATGTTTACCCGCTACCTTTGAGTTGGAAAATATAATAAAACATATACTTTAATGCAATTTAAAAGTGAAATCGACAGCGTTCTCTGGCTGCCATCTTGTCTTTTTGCATTCTCTCCCATTTCACCGATTCTGTGCTGACATAAGTAACCATTTGACACCGGTGCCAAGCATTCTACTTGTTGTTCCATACTAACGCTAGTTTCGCCCATATTTAGACTACGTTGTCGTTCACCCGTTTACTACAAGTATCGAGTGAATCTTTTATCTAGCCCGATCCGTGACGACATACCCAACTAATTGGGACGTGGGGTAGCGTTACACAATGCCAGTTTGTGATGTCACCATTGACAATGTAGTTATTGCATAATGCCTTAGATAGTAAAGACCCTCATTTAAAGCTGCACAGTCTTATGAAAGCCTCAACGTTCCAAAACTAAAGCGCTTGCCTAGATTTTAGTCTACATATCCAACTTAGATAGCATTGCATGTATTAAGTATGCGTTGCTACGTAGAAGGGTATATTAAAGTTGCATAGTCCGATGGTTTTGAGTTTCTCTCATTTTCTGAGATAAGCATATTATAGCGAAATAGCAAATGGTAGGCAGGAAGTGTGAACACTTATTTGTCTCTCATTTTTGCTTGAGTGCAAGTAAATATGCAACACAAGGAATAATTAGTAGCATGTGGTGAATAAGGGGTCAAATTTCCCTGGATCATCAGCCCATGCTTTTTCTAATCTGTTCTTGAATGAATTTATTGACTCGGCATTATGTTGCTCATTATAATCTATCTAAGTTTAGATTGAAGTAACTATTATGTTAAATGGCAAACTTTTGAAATATTTGAAGTGCAAGCGGGCTAAATTAATTTTGACAAGCTTGCCAAAACTCTAACATCATCATAGGCTTCTGCGTAACATGTTCTATTCAATTGCCTCAATATTCTCTTATATGTGATGGCAAATGTTTAATAAGTGTGCCAGTATCTAAGTTGTAAGGTCACCATGCCAAGAGTAGCTAGATAACACACCACACACCTACGTACAAACCTATGATATGTAAATAGGAGTACGCTAGTCTAGTATTAAGAGTAGACCAAAATAAAATACATATCAATCAATCAATAGTTCCGTCCTCTAGTCGAGGGTTGGATGCAATGGTTCTCCACTTGTCCCGATGGTGTGCTGTTCTGATAGACTGTGAATAATTCAAGCCTGTCCACTGTGAAATATTTGTAAACCATGATGTTCTTGGTCTCCCTCTCCCTCTGCTGCCATTCACCTTCCCTTCCAACAATGTATGGTATATTGAACTCTGACGAATGATGTGGCCAAAATAAATAAGTTTCTTTGTCTGTACATGTATGCCAAAAACTAACATAGGCTACTAACCATACCAACCAATTATCTATCTGCTACTGAAATGCAGGCAATCAAATACCTTATCAGCAGCTACTGTGTGGTAAGATAACACCAACACTACAACTGGCCAGCATTGAAAACAAGCCTGGGTACCCAGGCTTATATGCTATCGACAGTATAAATACAGCCTCAATACACAAAAAAAACAAGAACAAAACCATGAAGATATGTAGGATCAGATCTAGATAATGGTTTTTGTTTTGAAAATTTGCAACTTTAAACCCATTGCACAAAACCTGCTCCTGCTGAAGCCTACGGTGTCAGAGTTTTCAAATGATTGCCAACATTAATTTTATGTGTTTTAACTTCAAATATCCCCAAAATAGAAGTCATTCCAAACTAAAGTAAAGTAGATTACAACAATTACTGGATTTATCTCAGAAAATACCAACAATTCAAAACCATCACCCTGTAAAATATTCTGATAAAACACATTGTCTTGAATGAGCAAGGTCGCTCATTCGGTGTCATTGCTGGACATGGCAGGCTCAAGGCCGAAGCCCTCCCCCCCCTGCCACTACTGTGGTGGTGGTGGAAGGGGGAGTGAGTGATGAGGGGTGGGGGGAGAGGGGGGGAAGCCATCTTCCCCCCTCCAGCCTATATAACAACTCCTGCCAGCCATCATGGCCAGGCACTATCCTGGGGTCTTCCGGAGCCACCGAAGCTGGTCAGTCTTCTCCAAAACGTCCGCACTGACCACTTCCCACCTCCAATTTTACCCACCCACCCACACCTGCAGTTGATTGTGACCACAACAATCAACAAAACCAAAAACCAATCAAGCATTTAAACTAAAAAATAAAGAATACCATCTAATGAGCGACTGACACCTGCGCAGTTCACAGATCACACCGACTTAAATGTCACATTTCTGATATTTTAGCCTCTACTGTTATCTCATAGTTTTATCATTAACTATTGCTGTTGTACTTTAACATAATTGATTACTCGTTTGTTAAATTGTTCATATGACTCATATGCCCTCATCACATTTCATTTTCCCAATATATCGGGGCCTTCGCTCATTTGCTTCTTGCCCGATGATAGTCAGTCAATGTACATGCCGCCGGGCGGGCAGCGCCCAAATAAAAGCCTGGATTAACCCACTCATGCCTCTGAGTCAGCTGTGTCCGTGAGCAATGGTTGGTGAACGTGAACTGGTCTATAAGGGATTACAAATGGTATCTAAAGGTAAATGACGTATAGGGCCAGGGGCATTAATATATTATGTGGTGCTGGTGATCCTTTACTTATATTAAATATTCATTGTGTATTCTATATATAGTGTGAGAGGGGCACTGCTGTTAGTGTGGAAGGAGCTCAAGCGCTCTACTCACAACCCCCTCTCCCCCAATTGTTAGTCACGGATCACCAAGCACACAGAAACAACAGGGCAGGTGAGGCCAAAGCAGCCAAGGCATGGTGGTGGTGTGTAGATCACAGTTGTCATGGTGATACTAGAATGCTTACTGTTGATTGGTGGACCTAGAAATGCTTCCTGTTCATTGGAGGGCATGGTCAGGTGATATGCCATATCAAGTCCAGAAATCACTATATAATAATAAACCTGAGGGTCCAAGCTCTCAATTACTTTACTTTCACTCTATACTCTGCCTTTCTTATTCTTGCCTGTAGTGATTTCCTATTAGCCTGCCTACACAACTACAGCTGCCAGACGACGACTTTCAAAGCCTATGCAACTTTAAGTTTACACTGATTCTTATTATTAGTTTCTAGGGAGCCATGATATAGCCATTATTCAAGCGTAGGCCTCCAGTGCGGAATATAGGGAGTCCGAATTCCAGCCAAATCAAACCAAGGACTTATGCCAAGTACACACCTACTGTTTACGATTCGCGCACTAAAACTCGCGACGACCTTACGACTGAGAACGGGCCGATTCATTTTTCAAATCACGAATCGTATTCGCAAGCAAGCAGTTTTAGCCCTGAAACCGAGTTTTAAGTCGTGAATCGCAATCGGTAGGTGTGCTAGGGGAGTGCACACCTCATGACTTTTGGGCAGTTTTAGATTGTATACGGTAGGTGGGTGCGGAAAAACGGTAGGTGTGTACCTGGCATTATAAAATGGATACTTGTCACTGCCTAGCTTGGCGCTAGGCATTATTAGGATAGGGCAAGGACTAGGTTACACAGTGTCAGGATAATGTGACTGTGTAGGGTATCGGGTCATGGTGCCGGCAGCCTGATCTCCCAGTGTGGCAGCTCTATAAAGTCGGCATGAGTGGGCACTGTCACAAGTCAGTACCCATCCTAACATGACATTAGATGTTGCTAGGATGTAAAACAATAACAAACAAACTAAACATATAGCCAGACATTAAACAAAATTGTAAGCAGAACATTGTTCGCCCATGCTTAGAGGAAATAAGGTCATATTATGATGGGTACCGACTTGTGACTGTGTGCACTCTTGGCAACTTTATAGTGCTGCCCCAATGAGAGCCCAGGCCACCAGCACCATGACCTGATATCCTACTCAATCACATTACCTTGAGACCGAGCCAACCAGTCCTTGCCCTATCCTAAGAATGCCGAGCGACTGGCTAGGAAGCGACAGGTATCAATGTTATAAGTCATTGGTCTAACTCCTGACCTTCCGCATGCGAAGCCTGCGATCTACCGATTTGGCCACCGCGTCCAGCGGGGGGAGGTGGGGGCGTATAATTCAATAATTCAGACAATGAGTGTATTAATTGAGCAACACAGACACACCACAAGTATCAATTTTAAAGTCATTCACTCGATGGGGAATCGAACTCCCGATCTCCCATATGCGACGCCCCTCGCTCTACCAATTCGGCCATCTCGCACGGTGGGAAAGTCTTAGAAGGAAGCAGTGGGTAGATATGACCGAATGAGTGATGTCAGAAGTGGGTGGGTGGGGGGTGGAGGCGCCTTGATCACCGGCAACCAGCGGTAAATATACGTGCCGGCCGCACTCGGAGACGCCGGGTATCAGCGACCGGAAGTAATCACCCACTGACACGCCCGGCGTTCTACATGGTGATGCCTGTAGGTGGCGCCACTGCAGAGACCAGCCCGGGCACACATTGTCGATGTTGGTCGCAATATGGGTAATCAAACAAGGCGGAGTGGGATACCTATTCAACGGTCGCTGGCACCATCTGTACTTGAACCTTAACATTAAATATATAGATTGACGTCTACCATGCCTAGCGGGTATTTTGTAAACTACACCGAGTAACCATGCAGAGCTGGTGGACGTCCATATGTAAATTAGATACAATGTCAGCAGCCGGAATCTATTACAAAGTTACGAAAACTTGACATAGTGGTGATGTTTCGGGCCGGCCAAGCTGCTATATAAAGTGAACAAAACCCGGAACTCTGCCACTAGGACTTTGTGGCGGATGGCGACGGACCTTTTACTCTGGACTAAACCCCGGCACTCCCGGTACCAACAGACGAATGAACCTGGTACTCCTGGTACCAATGGATGAGCCAAATCTTCGCTGCCGGGACAAACTATTTGGACTAACAAAACCGGCACTCCCTTTACCAATGGACGAACCAACCTCGAACAATCGGGACGAAAAAACCCGGCACTCCCGGTACGAATTGACAAACAAACCCTGCAAGGACGAACAATCCAGCACTCCCGGTACAATTCTGGACGAACCAATAATCGGGATGACTCCACCGGGATGAACCTACGTGTGTCACAACTGATGACATTCATCACAACTGACGGTCATAGTCTACATCGTCTGGGCGAACCAAAGTTCATCACGACTGACGACCTTAAGATGCCGGCAACAAGGACTATGCAGCCATCTCCAACGGGATGGTCCTACTACCTGAAAATGATCGGTTTCCATGGGTCTTGGAGAGTGACTCGTCCCTGCAGGTGGGTGGTGCGCATTCCGAGACCTACTATTACAGTGCCACCTACTCAGAAAGACTAACATCTAAGAAACTGAACATAGCGCAGCTTGAGGCCATAAACCTTATCACGGCACCCAAGTCACTCGCACCACATGACACTCACCTCTACATGATCTACGTGAACACCGACAATGAAGGTTCGCAACAGGTCCCCAAGTCGGGGGCTGGGAGAGACCCAATACTCTGCGCATGCGCCAGAAAAATCTGGCTATTTGCCGCCCAGAAAAGGACTGACATTATAATTAAGCACAAACATGGCAAGGACATTCCATTTGTGGAAGCTCTGAGCCAGATGCCATTCGACCCGGCTGCAGAGCGCCTCATCTATGCAAACATCGAAGAACGAGGATAATACCCTGTTCACATCGACCATGACAATGTCCTAACGACCACGCTCTAACCTGGATAGACCTTTAATTGCCTTCTCTCCAGGTTACTCTGCCCCCCTACCACAGAAGACTTGTGGCAATGATGGAGCCAGGACTTGCTGACAGCACCTGGAAGAACAAGAACCGCCAGGCTATCAAGTACATAACTACATGAACAGGCATGAAGCAGACCCGCTATGACCATCGCAATACAATGTCATGTCGTACTTCCTCCATCTAAGTAATGACCTGGCATCTCCCGGCGCAGTACTAAACTATTTCAGTGGCGCCCGCACGACGGCTCCCCTCTCATGACGTCGGGACTCACCAACGCCATTAGGCTTGCCCTGTCCGCAATGGGGCACCCTGTGCCTTCTGCATTCATGCTACACAGCCTTTGCCGTGGTTGTTCTCAGGCATGCACCAGGATAGGAGTTCCGCTGGAGGACATCAAAGCACTTGGTGCTTGGACATCTGGCGCGCTTCATGCCTATGTCCCTAAACAGACTGTTCCCTCGGCCCCTAAGATGCTTACCTCTCTATTTGGTTAAAGCATCTCGGGCCCTTCTCTCATTATACTCAACCATGTGCTATCGCCATTTTTGTTCATTAAAAAGTCCAAATATATATAATTTATCTGTGTTCGCGTTATTCAATTGTCGATGTTGGTCGCAACATGGGTAATCAAACAAGGCGGAGTCAGATACCTATTCAACGGCCGCTGGTGCCACCTGTACTTGAACCTTAGCATTAAATATATAGATTGAAATAATTGATACTTGCCACTACCTAGCCTAGCGCTCAGCATTATTAGGATATGGTAAGGACTGGTTAGCTCAGTGTCAGGATAATGCGACCGAGTGAGATATTGAGTCATTGTGCCAGCAGCAGGTATTGCAGGTATAGCAATACCTCAGGGAGTTTGACGCCCCCGCCTTGCAGAGTTGTAAACCACTGCCTTGTGGTACAGGTCTTGACAGAACCGAAGGCTAAGGGAGCAAACCCTAAACAGAAAACCATGTCACTGTGGCAGCATTAAGGGCGGTTGATGTATGGAACTCCCAACATCTCCCGACCAGCCACTGCAGGGACAAATAGTTTTGCGCCTGTCTTGACATGTTCTTGCCGGTGTGAAACCTCTATTTGCTCCCCGCCAGTAACTTGCAAAAGCCAGCAGCACTTCAACACTTTTGCAGGCAGCTTTCATGAAATGTGACCGACTCATGGATGCAACTCTCACAGTAGAGAGCTAAATGGAGAGCGGCAGTCAAGTAATGAAAGCAGTCTTTGTCGCATCACCACCGACAGCATGATGATGATGATGATGATGTGCCAGCAGCCTGGTCTCCCAGTGGGGAAGCAATATAACATCGCCATGAGTGTGCACTGTTGCAAGTCGCTACCCATCGCGACTTGGCCTTAGATGTTGCCAGGATTGCGAGGACTCCAATAAAACAAACAAACAAATGCAGTCGCTGGGTGTTTGTTGATTTGTAGGTGAAACCAAGTCCCCTTGGCACTGACTACAAAGTGCGTTTCCATGCAGTGGGCAGTGGGGCCCTGAGTGTCCGCTTTGTAAGTGGAACTGAGCTGACCTTGGCCACGGTTGCCAAGGGAACGGTTGGTTATTGGAGTTTTACGTCCTGGCAACATCTACGGTCATATCAGGATGGGAATTGACTTGTGATAGTGCAACAATCCTTTGCGACTTTCTAGTGTTTCCCCAATGAGAGACCAGGCTGCCAGCACCATTTTTTTGGTATATTCATTGATTAAGCGGGGGAAATTTCAATCACGGACAATTGGTCTTCTTCATTCCACTTCTCCTTGCTCTATCCTAATAATGCCGAGCGCCTGGCCAGGAAGCGACAAGTATAAATTTTTAAGTCATTGGTTTGACTCGACCAGGGTTCAAACCCACGATCCCATGATCTACCAACACGGGAGACTGATGCTCTAACTCACTCGGTCATCCCATCTAACTCATTCGGCCATCCCATGACTGATATCACACTAAGTCACACTAAATAAGATGGAGGTAAAGTTAGAAAATTACATAACATGTTTTGTTCTGAGATCTATACAAACATCAGCCGATATGTATGATTGAAAAATTAAAATTGGATACTCCGATGGTTTTGAGTATCTGTCATTTAAGAAAATCAATATATTTATTTGGTCGCTTGGATCTACCTTATTTTGAAGTAAGATTTAGCTTAAATGTCAACCTTTAGATATATTTGAAGTGAAAACATGTCAAATTGATTTTAACAGGCGCATACAAATTGTGACACCAGATCAATAACATGTTCATTGAAATTGACTTGGTATTCTCTTCTATGCAGCAACAAAGTCTTAGTAGTTTTGTTGTTGTTGTTTTACGTCCTAGGAACATCTAAGGTCATATCAGGAAGGGTACCCACTTGTGACAGTGCACACTCATGGCGACTTCATAGGGCTGCCCCACTGGGAGGCCAGGCCACCGGCACCATGACCCAATATCCCACTCAGTCAGATTATCCTTATACTGTGCTAACCAGTCCTCGTCCTATCCTATTAATGCAGAGTGCCAGGCTAGGTAACGGCAAGTATAAACATTTAGTAGTCATTTCTTTCACTCGGCTAGGATTCAAACTCCCGACCTTAGGAAACGGCATGTATACAATTTTTAGTAGTCATTGCTTTGACTCGGCTGCGATTCAAACTCCCAACCTTTGGCACGGGAAGCCTGCGCTCTACCGATTCGGCCACCACGTCCGGTCTAAAGGCTTAATAAATGCATCATGATTTAAATTGAATAAATAGTGTAGTAGGCTGCATTGCCCTCTCAGGCAAGTCACCCCATAAACAGGTAGGCATGGGTAGTGTGTTGATATCAGGGAGCCTAGGTCGTGTAATGGTTACCACACTGGCCCAGAATGCAAAGAGATGTGGGTTCGAATCCCGCTCTAGACGCAATATTTCCCATTTTCATCACCCCATGACACTGGTTGCCGTGACCATGATCCTGTACAAGCTACGCACTGTATGGTTGTTGAACCTACCCTGTGTATGTATGTGTAAGTGCATTACCTGTGTGTATGTAATCGTAATAAGTAAATGACCATTTAAAAGACTTACAATTCCAGGGGGACGAGTGCAATAGGCTGCACTGACCTCTCAGGCATATAACCACATAGACAGCTAGGCATGGGTGGTGTGTTGATATCAGGGAGCCTAGGTGGTGAAATGGTGAGCACATTGGCTCAGAATGCAAAGAGATGTGGGTTCGAGTCCCGCTCTAGGCGCAATATTTCCCATTTTCATCACCCCCATGACAATATCATAAAATCTAGATAAATGTTTCGTTAAAAAAAAACATTTGACACTTTTAGCGGACTGCTGCTTGAACTTTACTGAGAGGGTGGTCAATGATGTGTTTGTTACACAGCATCATTTTAAGATGTCCGCTGTCGTTGACATTGGTAGGCAAAGCAAGGTCAACATACCAAGGATGGACTCTAATAGATAGACAGCGTCAGTGTAGCTATTACATAGCCCTCGTCTTCCAAACTGAGATTTTCTTCTTGTTGTCTGAAAATTTGTATTGTCATGTGTCCAAGTAGGTTAGCGCATCTGGTTTGTTTTGTTCATTGCTATTTTACATCCTATCAACATCTAAGGTCATATCAACATGGGTACCGACATGTGACAGTGCACACTCATGACAACTTCATAGTGCTGTCCCACTGGGAGACCAGGCCACCGGAACCCTGCCCCAATATCCCACACAGTCACATTATCATGATACCGTGCTAACCAGTCCATGCCTTATACTATTAATGCCGAGTGTCAGGCTAGGTAGCGACAAGTACCAATTTAATAAGTCATGGTTTGACTCGGCTGGTATTCAAACTCCCGACCATCTGCACAGGAAGCCTGCACTCTGCCGATTCAGCCACCACGTCTAGTCGGAATATCTGGGCTTGGTCAACAGGCGCTAACAGCACACCACATTCATGTTTTATTGAAATGGAGACTTATGTAGCATCCAGCCATTTGTTTACAATACAAAGATATTATTTGATTGGATTGTTGCTTTATGTAGGCAATTTTGTTATTCAGGAAAATATTGTTATTGCCATCATCATTTTTATTATGTTCCATTTATTTAGTTTGATCTGACTTTAGATGTTGTCAGGACCTAAAAACTCCAATAACCAACCAACTATTTATTTAGTCAATGCAGATTGTGAAATAGGTTAAAATAATTGACGTGCTCCATATCCTGTACCCTGGGCATCCCAGGTAATACAAGCAGCCCCCAGTTGGGTAATGCCACTTCTTTCTGGCCGGTTTAAGTCTTTAATCAGTCTCCTCTTTCGGACTGTTAGTGCAATGGTAAAAAAAACCGGGTCTGCTGCATTGTTCATGTTGTCCAAAACATGTGTAATTGGGCACACAGCCTCAGCACACTTCTTTCGTAACTAAGGATGCACACCTTTGGCGCCCCCTATCGGCCAACTCTGTACTAACTTTAGCCTGGTTTATCTAATGCCGCCAAGCGGGTTTTCTGGCTTAACTATGGATGCTACATAGCGCCACCTATGGTATTTATTCAAACTAAATTGTGCCCACACCATCTAATGGGATATTCTCTTATTACTATATAACAGTCCAGACAGAGCGCTGACCTATTCAATGTCGCACACTTCAGAGCGAAGACCAAGACTACTCAGATACTGGTGAGAGAGCTACTATTCGCAGATGACAGTGCACTGGTTGCCCACTCTGCTGAAGAGACCCAGAAAATAGTGGACGCTTTCTCCGATGCATCAAAGAAGTTTGGCCTGAAAATAAACATCAAGAAGACGGAGGTGCTGTACCAACCCAACTCTACAAGAACCCGAGAGGAGGAGATCATGGTTGACGGAAACAAGCTGAACTCTGTTCCGGAATTCACCTATCTCGGAAGCACTATATCAAGTGATGGACGCATTGATGCTGAGATACAGAGGAGGATGGCCAAGGCTAGCGCATCTTTCGGCCGACTACGCCAGAGACTCTGGAACAACCACCATGTGTCCATTCGGGTCAAAGGTAAGATCTACCGTGCAATCGTGCTATCCACCCTACTATACGGAGCCGAGGCCTGGACAGTGTACAGACGACAGGTGAAAAAGCTGCATGCCTTCATGATGCGACATCTGCGTTCAATCATGAGGCTAACCTGGAAGGACAAAGTGACGAATAAGGAAATACTCGAACGGATGGGGCTGCCCTCTATGGAAGATCTTCTGATCAAAAAGAATCTCCGGTGGACTGGACACCTCATGAGGATGTCATCAGACAGGCTACCAAAGCAGATCCTCTATTCTCAACTGTCTTCTGGCTACAGAAAGAGAGGGCGCCCCCGTCTCCGGTTCAGGGATACCATCAAGAGAAACCTGAAGCTGAGAGACATTAAGACTGACTCATGGACGCAACTCTCACAGCAGAGAGCTAAATGGAGAACGGCAGTCAAGTAATGAAAGCAGACTTTGTCGCATCGCGACCGACAGCATGATGATGACTATATAACATACTACGCAACTGTGATTTGATGACTTTTTTTTCAATTCAAGTCACATAATGTACAATAACAACACCAATGAGGTATGAACTCAAAACCATCGGATAATGTAACTTTAAGACAAAACAACAACAACAACAAGAGGATATTCAATCAGTCTGCCCATGTAGATAGCCCATTGTGCATGCAAGATGTCACATGTAAAGTAAACTCGCACCTTAAATGACTCTCTGAGTTCCACCTCCTCATCTCCAGGGTGCTTGATCTGCTTTGCCATCATCACGATGAACTCGCCGAAGTCAATGGTGCCGTTACCTGACAAGAATAAAATAGAAATAGAAATTTGTTGAAAACATTAAGCTTGTTTAAAGACAATTCTAGAATCATACAATAACATATAAAACTAAAGCTTGTTTTATGTAACAACACCTCTAGAGCGCATTGATTTTCATCATCGGCTATTGGACGTCAAACAAATGGTCATTCTGATATATTTATTAGGAGGAAACCCGCTGCCGCCACATAGGCTACTCTTTCCGATAAGCAGCAAGGGGGGTCTTTTATATGCATTTTCCCACAGACAGGACAGCACATACCACAGCCTTTGATGAACCAGGTGTGGACCACTGAGTGGAATGGAAAATAACCCAAACTGTAAATGGGTCCACTGAGCAGGATCGATATTATGACCGAGACCTTCATAGGTGGACATTCTACCACCTGAGTGATGTCCCGCTCCCGCAATGCCGTATAATGCATATTCACTGAATGCATAATATTTATATTGAACTGGAATTGTATGCATTTAGTTTAACAACTAATAGTTCAGTTACATTATATATACAGTATAACCCCATTAAACCAAGCTCGGTTAAACCAAACAATCGGTTAATCCAAACTTTTTTCAGTGGCCCTCAAAATATATCATATAAAAAGTTGGTTAAACCGAAGACGGTTAATCCAAATTACCAGTTAATCCAAACAAAATGTTCGGACATAAACCCACTTCCAGTACGGTTAAACCAAACATTCATGTGGTTATAAGGTCACCTGAGACCCCACTGACTTTTTTATATGATAAATGGTAGTATGTTGAAGGGACCCTAGACATTTGTTTGGATTAACTGATCGTTTGGTTTAACCGAGCTTGGTTTAATGGGGTTATACTGTATGTACATACAAAACAATAATCAAAGTGTCCACATACATTGTATATTACATGTGCAATACACGCTTCCTCAAAGTCAAAGTCAAAGTCAAAGCTCGGTTAAACCAATGATCGGTTAATTCAAACAAATGTCTAGGGTCTCTTCAAGTTTGGTTTAACGGGGTTATACTGTAATACCTTTATTTTCAAACAGGATTTACATGTGGTTATTATTGCAACTGATAGTTTCAATTGTACTGAACACTGCTGAAGAGCCGGAAGACCAGTACTCTGGTGCTGACAAAAGGAATTATTCACTGAATAAACTAAATTTTAGTTTAAACAGAAGAAGAAAAAAAGGATGGATTGCTTCAAAGCCTCTGAGCAGGTAATGGGATGAGGAACGACAAACCATTGTTGCTTCAGTGACTGAGTGAGTTGGGAATTTTGTGCCATGTCGGCAACTATGGCAATATTCATGGCGGGATATTTATTTGTATTTTTCATATTTCAGTTATTTATTTATTTATTTATTTATACATACATGGCGTGAAGGACTTGGGGGTTTTGCAATCTGTCGTGTCGGCAACTATAAACCTTTTCATGGCGAGATGTTGTTTTAATGTTCCATAGTTTATTTAAATTAATTTTTTATGTTTGGTAAATATGTTTATTCTGCTGATTAACAGTTTTGTCAGTGCCGAAGCACTTGTCTTCCAGCCATTTTTCAATTCAGGGTTATTTACACTAAAGGTATATAGAGTAAGGTACACAATAACTGTTGAATATACAATTTGCAGTGTGTAATGCAATGAAATTCTGTAACCCAAAAGTTCCATAGCAATATATTAACAGTAGTTTCATATAACTAGATCAATATTAATCAGATCAATGTGAGTATTTACATACTATTTAGAATGTAAGCAGAAGTTATCTTCTGTATTCATTTGGTAAAGTTGTAGTAAGTTTTTATTTATTTATATATATTCTTTTAATCTTGAGTATATGACTCAACATAGAAGTAAACAACACTAGGCTAAAACTACTTAAGGGTTTTAATGCTTTAACAGTATTTGTTCATGTAAGAGTAAAAGCTTGTATAGGTGAAAAATCTAAGGTAAAATCATAGAAGTCCAAACAGTCCAGCTGTTTTCAGAAATTCAATTATTACTTCACCTTTCACATTTTTATAAATGTCTTCCAGTTTACACGTTTCATAAAAGCATCTTCTGTGCAATCCAAAATCGCTACATTCCAATCAAATGTGTCCCAGTGTCAATAAACACTGACAGCCAAAGCATTGGATAATCTATATCCATCAACACCTCATCAAGTGAGACTCAATACCTGTATAGTTGGCTACAGCTTACAGACAATGGATAATCTATATCCATCAACACCTCATCAACTGAGACTCTATACCTGTATGGTTGGCTACAGCTTACAGACAGTGGATAATCTATATCCACCAACACCTCATCACTGAGTCTATACCTGTATGGTTGTACAGCTTACAGACATGGATAATCTATATCCATCAACCCTCATCAACTGAGACTCTATACCTGTATGTTGGTACAGCTTACAGACATGGATAATCTATATCCATCACACCTCATCAACTGAGACTCTATACCTGTATGGTTGGCTACAGCTTACAGACAGTGGATAATCTATATCCATCAACACCTCATCAACTGAGACTCTATACCTGTATGGTTGGCTACAGCTTACAGACAATGGATAATCTATATCCATCAACACCTCATCAACTGAGACTCTATACCTGTATGGTTGGCTACAGCTTACAGACAGTGGATAATCTATATCCATCAACACCTCATCAACTGAGACTCTATACCTGTATGGTTGGCTACAGCTTACAGACAATGGATAATCTATATCCATCAACCCTTCACTGGCTCTATACCTGTTTGGTGGTGTGGTTTTTTGGTTATACCTGTATGTTGGCTACAGCTTACAGACATGGATAATCTATATCCATCAACACCTCATCAACTGAGACTCTATACCTGTATGGTTGGCTACAGCTTACAGACAGTGGATAATCTATATCCACCAACACCTCATCAACTGAGACTCTATACCTGTATGGTTGGCTACAGCTTACAGACAGTGGATAATCTATATCCATCAACTCCTCAAGCCAACTGAGCCATGGAATAAGCACCACGAGGACTGAGTGTATCTATCATTCACATGGACTACACAGAGAGTTGTGAGTGTACTATCATACCATTGAGAATGTATATGTAACTGTACACTTTGTAATTGAGAATATATGTTATAAGTACATAATTGTGTATCATTACTTGTCTTCTTTACAAGAATAGAAGATGTTCCAAATTCTCTTTTCTCCTCACTGTATAGCCTAGTTTCTAAGATTAGCCATTAGTTCTTATACGTGAGAGAGAAATTGGGTCGACTTTATAGTGCTGTCCTACTGGGAGACCAGGCCAACAACACCATGACCTGATATCCCCCTCAGTCACATTATCCTGACAGTGAGCCAACCACTCCTTGCCCTATCCTAATATTGGCGAGTGCCTGGCTAGGAAGCGACAAGTATCAATTTATAAGTCAATGGTTTGACTCGAAAAGGGTTCAAATCGGTAGAGCACAGGCCTCCCTGGCGGAAGGTCGGGAGCTCGAAATCCCAGCCGAATCAAACCAATGACATACAAAACTGATACTTGTTGCTACCTAGCCTGGCAGTCGGCATTACTAGGATAGGACAATGACTGGTTCGCACAACATCAGGACTCTGTGACTAAGTGGGATATCGGGTTATGCTGCGGGTGTCCTGATCTCCCAGTGGGGCAGCACTATAAACTTGCCATGAGTGCACACTGTTACAAGTCGGTACCCGTCCTGATATGACCATAGATGTTGCTCAGGCGCATAACCCCAACAAACACACAAACAAACAACCAAACAAGGCCAAAGTGGAGACCACAATCGGGTAGTCGTGGGTCACATTAGACTCTCGACAAAAACAATACATTGCAATTCCCAGTTGCAGAAGAACTTCTAACTAAAGGAGACCAGACGGGATGGCCGAATGTTCTAGAGCGTCCGTCTCCCATGCTGGTAGATCGTGGGGTCGTGGGTTCGAACCCTGGTCGAGTCAAACCAATGACTTAAAAATTGATACCTGTTGCTTCCTAGCCAGGCGCTTGGCATTATTGGGACAGGGCAAGGACTGGTGTGCTCAGTGTCAGGATAATGTGACTGAGTGGGATACCAGGTCATGGTGCCAGTGGCTTGGTTTCCCAGTGGGACACCACTATAAAGTTGCCATGAGTGCGCACTGTCACAAGTCGGTACCCATCATGATATGACCTCGGATGTTGCTAGGACGTAAAACAACAACAAACTAACTAAAGAAAGTTCGGTGGAGTACTCACAGTTGTTGCCTTTGTTCCTATGTGTGTTTTCTTTGTTAAAAAAAATTAAATTGTATTTATTGTTTTTGGTCAATAGTTTATCCACAAGAATGAAGTTGATTTTGTTTGACTGGGGAAGAGGCCTCACGCAGACAGAATACGCCATCTATCCCCCGCCCCCTCCCGCCCCCCCCCCCCCCCCCCCCCGCTCCCAGCCCCCCACCCCCACAAAAGCCACTCAACGCCGGTCCAACTCCCCTTTGAAGCGCTCCGGATATTATACCGCCCATCTGACCCCTCCCCCTCCCTCCCCCCGCCCCTATTATGCTTCTCCAGTCAGGCGTACAGCCTCGTTCCGCCCGCTTTGAGCAAAGGGCGTCGAGGCTATTTTCACCGGAACCGGAAGTGGTAATATGTGAGGCGCGCTTTCATGCGCCCGTGCGCGCCATTTAATCATGCAGCGTGGTTATTATTTATCTTTCCGCCGAACCCTATTAACCCACTTAGTTCATACCGCGTCCGGTACTGGCGCCACTGGTATTTTACTCCAAACAATAACAAAAAATATAACCAAAAAAACAACAATTGATCTAAAAATACTATCTTAGAAAAAAACAAACCAAAATAACAACAAAACACACACAAAACAAGAATTGATACATAAATACAAACTTTGAAAAAAAACAAAACAATAACAACAAAACAAAAAAAGACAACAATTGATATATAAAAATGATCATTTATGGCCAATGCAGAATGTTTTGATGAAGAAATAAGGGCAGCTGGTTTCAGTTAAATAATATTGCCAATGGTTACTAGTTCCCACGGTTATTTCCGTCATAGTTATTTATTAATACCGCATATTTCGATGGAAACACCATATTTTCAAGACTAATTGACCTACCTAGATTTGATCATACATATCCTACTATCCAACTTATACACTCGTTTATTTAAAGCTGCATAGTCCAATGAAATATCAAATTTTCAAAACCAAACCAATTATCTAGATTTGATTTTACATATCTAACTTAGATACTGATGCACTTATTAAGCATTTGTTTCTGCATAGAAGGCAATACTGAGTCAAGTTAATAGAACCTGTTACTGCAGAAGTCTATGGTGTCAGAGTTTTGGCAAGCTTGCCAAAACTAATTTGAACTAATGTTAAGTAGATACTAGTGTAGATACTAGTGATCGATCTAATATATTTATCTCAGAAAAAATACAGAAATTCAAAACCATCGGACTATGCAACTTTAATTGAACATTGATTGCTGCATAGCAAAACCAAATGCTACTATTGCTAGCACACTTATCCGTTATGAGCAGGGGGAGTGGGATGTAGGTCAGGCAGTAGCGTGTCCACCTGTGAAGGTTTGGGTCATCCAATCGAATCCTGCTCCGTGGACCCATTTGCAGTTTTGGCTATTTTACATCGCAACCAGTGGTCCAGAACTGGTTCATCAAAGGCTGTGGTATGTGATGTCATGTCTGTGGGAAAGTGCATATAAAAGATCCCTTGCTGCTTATTGGAAAGAGTAGCCTATGTGGCGGTGGTGGGTTTCCTCCACAAAGAAATATGTCAGAATGACCATATGGTTGACGTCCAATAGCCGATGATAAAAATCAATGCGCTCTAGAGCCATCGTTAAATAAAGCAAACTTTCCGATGAGCAGGGTGAATAAATTCATCACTAAGTCAATTTAATAGAACATGTTACTGCTGATATCTAGGGTCTCAAGCAGTTTGTTGTTCATACTACAAGGAATCTGGCATGTCTTCATTTCGAATAAGAATAAATAGACCAAACACGTTGGGCGAATCAGTAAGAGTGCTGGCTCCCAGTGCGGATGGTTGGGGGTTCGAATCCTAACAGAGTCAAAGCAATGACTTACTACATTGATACTTGTCACTACCTAGCCTGGCCCTCGGCAATACTAGGATAGGACCAGAACTGGCTCTGGCAGTATCAGGATAATGTGACTGAGTGGGATATCAGGTCATGGTGCTGTCATGTGTCAGCCTAGTCTCCAATTGGGGCAGCACTATAAAAGTCGCCATGAGTGCGCACTGTCACAAGCTGGTATCCATTCTTATTGACCTTAGATGTTGCTAGGACGTAAAGCAACAAACAAACATAAACTGCCACACAATATTATAGTGTATTCGTCAGCCGCTAGGTGGACTTATCCAGCTGTGGTGTCGATGAAAAGGAAACTAATTACCCAGCGAATGTTATTATTATTATTATTATTTATCAGTACTATTGTATTTGATAATTGGCATGTGTCAGACCTGCTTAATGCGGACCCCAAGATTGAGCCTCTCAGGGGGGAAATCAAACCTGACAACATTTTGTTTCCCGCCTTTTTTGTCTCTCCCCTCATGATGTCGCCGCATGCGAAGAAGGGTCTCACAGACGGACCGCACTCACCCACCTATGTTGTGAAGGAAATATCAACCAACTAAATATTTCAACGGATACCGATCGCAGCGCTCGCTTTGTTGCACAAATCATCATCATCATCATGCTGTCGGTTGCGATGCGACAAAGACTGCTTTCATTACTTGACTGCCGCTCTCCATTTAGCTCTCTGCTGTGAGAGTTGCGTCCATGAGTCGGTGTTAATGTCTCTCAGCTTCAGGTTTCTCGTGATGGTATCCTTGAACCGGAGGCGAGAGCGCCCTCTCTTTCTGTAACCAGAAGACAGTTGAGAATAGAGGATCTGCTTTGGTAGCCTGTCTGATGACATCCTCATGAGGTGTCCAGTCCACCGGTGATTCTTTTTGATCAGAAGATCTTCCATAGAGGGCAGCCCTGTCCGTTTGAGTATTTCCTTATTTGTCACTTTGTCCTTCCAGGTTAGCATCATGATTGAATGCAGATGTCGCATCATGAAGGCATGCAGCTTTTTCACCTGTCATCTGTACACTGTCCAGGCCTAGGCTCCGTATAGTAGGGTGGATAGCACGATTGCACGGTAGATCTTGATTTGACCCGAATGGACACATGGTTGTTGGTCCAGAGTCTCTGGCGTAGTCGGCCGAAAGATAGCCTTGGCCATCCTCTGTATTTCAGCATCAATGCGTCGATCACTTGATATAGTGCTTCCGAGGTAGGTGAATTTCGGAACAGAGTTCAGCTTGTTTCCGTCAACCATGATCTCCTCCTCTCGGGTTCTTGTAGAGTTGGGTTGGTACAGCACCCCCGTCTTCTTGATGTTAATCTTCAGGCCAAACTTCTTTGATGCATCGGAGAAAGCGTCCACAATTTTCTGGATCTCTTCAGCAGAGTGGGCAACCAGTCCACTGTCATCTGCGAATAGCAGCTCTCTCACCATTATCTGAGTAGTCTTGGTCTTCGCTCTGAAGTGTACGACATTGAATAGGTCAGCGCTCTGTCTGGACTGTATATAGATGCCATCCCCCATGTCTTGGAAAGCCTCATCGAGTATTGCTGATAGGAAGATGGAGAAGAGCGTGGGGGCCAGTACACAACCTTGCTTGACCCCATTGGTAACCCCAAACGATTCTGAGACTTCCCCTCCAACACTAACGTTCGCCATCATTCCTGAATGTAGAGCCTCAATCATAGTTGTGAACTTCTCTGGGCATCCATACTTCCTCAGTAGCTGCCATAGCCCGGTCCTCCTGACTGTATGAAACACCTTAGTGAAATCGACAAATACCATGTACAGTGGTCGGTCCTGCTCAATACACTTTTCTTATAGCTGTCGGAGACAAAATATCATATCCACGGTGCTCCGGTTACCTCTGAAGCCACACTATGACTCCGAAACTACATCAGGTGTTATCTGAATAGATAGTCTGTTGAGGAGGATCCTGGCGAAGATCTTACCTGCTATGGAAAGAAGAGAGATTCCTCTATAGTTCCCACAGTCTGTTCGATCACCTTTCTTGTAGATGGTTACAATGCTGGCATCCTTCCATGCTTGGGGTACAGAACCCTCCTCCCAGGCATTGGTGATTAGTTGTTGCAGTCTGTTGAACATATTGTCTCCTCCGTGCTTCCATACTTCAGCAGGAATTCCATCACCCCCAGGTGCTTTGCCATCTTTCAGGCTGGCGATTGCTCTAGCCATCTCATCCATGGTTGGAATCTCATCGAGGCATGTTAAGTTACCAGCGGCACTCTCTCGGGGAGCAAATAGAGGTTTCACACCGGCAAGAACATGTCAAGACATGCGCAAAACTATTTGTCCCTGCAGTGGCTGGTCAGAAGATGTTGGGAGTTCCATACATCAACCACCCTTAATGCTGCCACAGTGACATGGTTTTCTGTTTAGGGTTTGCTCCCTTATTTTTGTTGCACAAAAAAAAAGGACGGACGAATTTATGAAAGCGTATGGCGGCGTATGCATCATAGGCTTCACATAGCCGGCGTGTTGGGCACTGGCGGGTATGCGTAGCGTATGCGTAGCTTTGGTTGTGGTATGGGGTGGCGACGTATATGACGTAAGCCGCTACGCCGCCATACGCTTCCGCCATACGCCGTAATGTGACAGCCCCTTAAGCCTTCAGTTCTGTCAAGAACCTGTACCACAAGGCAGTGGTTTACAACTCTGCAGGGCAGGGGCCTCAAACTCCCTGAGGTATTGCAATACCTGCATACAACAGGTATTGCTACCTATCTATATATGTACATGTATACGTGAGTGACAGTGGGAATGCCGGTAGTTAAGGTAGGTAAGCTCGGAGCCGGTGGTGGCGCCAGCAGTCCCTGTGTGAGTAAGGAGGAAACATAATGGAGAGTGCCCATTGAAAATTCCCCTATTCGATCGATGAATGTAACCCAACAAATATTAATAACTCACGCTGACTTGTTTTCATCACTAAGTCAAAGTCAATTCCCTCAGATGGTGCTTGGATATAAAACCCCAATAAATTAAAATAAGACAATCTCCTTGTAGAGACAGGACATAAACGATATTCGATCTGTCGCCTTGGGATTGTGAATATACACCACTCGTCATCTAATATCCAACTCAGTCGTATTATTATCACATTGATCCAACCCAGTCCTGGTTCTATCGTAATAATGCCGGGCGTCATAACAGATCGCGCGGCATATCAACTGTGTACGCCTTTGGTATTGAACCCACTACCTCATCAATTTGTTGGATTTAAAACCAACGGCATTTAAACTAAAGTTGCACAATCCAATGAAAGTATAATAATTTCATAATTAAAGCAATTACCTAGATTTAATCCCATCTAATGTGACTGGGTGGGAAATCAGGTGGCGTGCGTCTCCTGTTTTAGTAGATCGTGGGATTCGAACCCACGGGCAGGGGCTCGGCATTATTAGGATAGGGCACGGACTGGTTAGCTCAGTGTCAGGATAATGTGACTGTGTGGGATATTGGGTCATGGTGCTGGTGGCCTAGCCTCCCAGTGGGGCAGCACTATAAAGTTGTCATGAGTGTGCGCTGTCACAAGTTGGTACCCATCCTGATATGACCTTAGTTGTTGCCAGGACGTAAAACTCAAACAAACAAAAATAAAACTATGCCGGTGCAAGTCACGTGGTACATGAGAGCGGCAGTCAAGTAATGAAAGCAGTCTTTGTCACATCGCGACCGACAGCATGATGACGATGAGCAATATGGAGAACTGACAGATGAACACCTTGGGTACTTCCCCATAAATTCACAGTCAATACGCACGGGAACTCCTGGTAATCATGGAATACAGCACATTACTCAATGCACAGAGGTGGGACTAAAGGTAAAAGAGGCAATCCCAGTCTTAAGGCCCGTCACATTAGTGGACGTGGTGATCCGTAGGATAGATTAACGTGGGTCAAACATGGTGTAAGTATGTTAAACTACGTTGAAATACGTTAAGGTATGGCAGGGTTTGGTATGGATAAATACTTTACGGAACGGATAAATACGTTATGGTATGGACGCCAGTACTTTCAACTACGTTCAACTACATTAGCCTCCACTAAGTTCACCTATGTCCACTAACGGCTATGTGACCAGGGCTTCATCCAAGTTTGCTAGCGTATGCTAGAGCACGGTAGAGTATGCTAGGGTATGCTAGAGTATGCTAGAGTATGCTAGACTATGCAAGAGTACCCTAGAGTATGCTAGAGTATGGTAGATTATGCCAGAGAATGCTAGAGTATGCTAGGGTATGCTAGAGTATGCTAGAGTATGCTAAAGTATGCTAGAGTACACTCGAGTACGCTAGAGTACATTAGCATCACGGATGCAAATTCAGCCTCTAACATACTGCTCTTTTGAACATGTCCAACAATTAAATCGGAGAACACATTATTACCAAGTTAACAGCAAGGACAAGTATGGATGCCGGTACGTTCAACTACGTTCAACTACGTTCAACTACGTTCAACTACTTTCAACTACATTAGCCTCCACTATGTTCAGATATGTCCACTAATGGCTATGTGACTGAGGCTTTAAAAGTATTACCTGTGATAACAGTGTGACCGGTATTCACCTAATAATAGACGTGTTTATACACATATATACAATATGTGTATATGCATATATGTGTATGCGCGTTTACAAGGATACCCATATGCACATATGCACGTATATACGTATACACGTATACATGTATACATGCATACATGTACACATGTACACAAGTACACACATACATATGTGCACACGTACACACGTACACACGCATACACACATACATACATATGTACATATATATGTGCATATATGTACATATGCGTGTATATTTGTGTATATATGTGTATATATATGTTTATACATGTGTTTATGTAACTACATCTGTGTGTATATATGTGAATATATGTATATTAACATATGTGATGTATAACGAATAATGCGAGAATAAAGATACGTAAGGAAATTATTATCATTATTGCTATACTCCGTAAGACCGAACACTGTACCGGTGGCTCCACCTTCTCTTCCTTGCCTCCATCGGATGTAGGCCAGTATCAGTTGCACCAGAGGATTTACTATACACCACATATATGTACATACATATGCATGTGCGTACACATATTTGTATATGTATATATGTGTGTATATATACAGACAGATATATATATATATGCATATATACACACAGAAATATATATATTTATATACATATATATACACCCATATATATATGAGTGTTTGCCTGAGTGTGAGTGTGAGTGCGAGTGTGAGTGTGAGTGTGTGTGAGTGTGAGTGTGAGTGAGTGTGAGTGTGTGTGAGTGTGAGTGTGTGTGAGTGTGAGTGTGTGTGAGTGTGTGTGTGAGTGTGAGTGTGGGTGTGAGTGTGCGTGTGTATGCTGAGTGTGACTGTGACTGTGACTGTGAGTGTGGGTGTGAGTGTGGGTGTGAGTGTGAGTGTGAGTGTGTGTGTGAGTGTGTGTGTGAGTGTGAGTGTGAGTGTGAGTGTGTGTGAGTGTGTGTGTGAGTATGTGTGGTGAGTGTGAATGTGAGTGAGTGTGTGGGTGTGTGTGAGTGTGGGTGTGAGTGTGAGTGTGAGTGTGTGAGTGTGAGTGTGAGTGTGGAGTGAGTGAGTGTGAGTGAGTGAGTGTGTGAGTGTGTGAGTGTGAGTGTGTGAGTAGTGTGTGTGAGTGTGTGTGTGAGTGTGTGTGTGAGTGTGAGTGTGTGTGTGAGTGTGTGTGTGAGTGAGTGTGAGTGTGTGTGTGTGAGTGTGAGTGTGTGAGTGTGTGTGTGTGAATGTGTGAGTGTTAGTGCGTGAGTGAGTGTGTGGGTGAGTGTGAGTGTGTGAGTGTGAGTGTGTGTGTAAGTGTGAGTGTGAGTGTGAGTGTGAGTGTGAGTGTGAGTCTGATATGCTCGTCACAGGGAATTTAAGGCCAGATTGCGAATTAGGGAAGCCCTTAATGGGTCCTCCTGACGGCGACGTCCGACACTAGCGAAGAACGCGAGGGACGGCGGAACATGATTGATGTATTATCGCCCGTCTGCGTCATTAGCACGTCTACTTACTACCCAGCAGTACTGGCTAGTTTACCAGACGGGATGGCCGAATGAGTTGAGCGTCCGTCTCCTGTTTTGGGAGATCGGGGGCTCCGAACCCAGGGGTTTGTGGGTTCGAACCATAGTGTAGTCAAACCAAAGACTTAAAAATTGATACCTGTTGCTTCCTAGCCAGGCGCTCATAGTATTAGGATAGGGCAAGGACTGGTTGGCTCAGTGTCATGATAATGTGACTGAGTGGGATATCAGGTTATGGTGCTGGTGGCCAGGTCTCCGAGTGGGTCAGCACTTTAAAGTCGCCATAAGTGCGCATTGTCACAAGTCGGTACCCGTCCTGATATGACCTTAGATGTTGCTAGGATGTAAAACAATAACAAACACACTTACTACCCAGCAGTACTGGCTGGTTGTCTTCTATTTCCCTTTGTTCGTTGGTTGGTTGTTGGGGTTTTACGTCCTTTTACGACAAGGAACCTCCCACGAAAATACTGAGTCATGTTAATCTGTTGACGGTGCAAAAACATTGGTTTGTTTCTGCTTTCCATCCTGGCAACATCTAAGGTCATATCAGAATGGGTACCGATTTGTGACAGCGCCCACTCATGGTGAGTTTATAATGCTGCCCCGCTGAGAAATTAGACTGCTGGCACCATGACCTGATATTCCACTCAGTCACATTATCCTGACACTGAGCTAACCAGTCCTTGCCCTATCCTATTAATGCTGAGAGGCAGGCTAGGAAGTGACAAATATCAATTTTATAAGTCATTGGTTTGAGTCTTTGACTCGACTGGGAACCGAACTACCGCTCTCTCCGAACGGGAGGCCTGTGGTTTACTTATTCAGCCACCGCGCCCCGGCGACTATATTAGCAGCCAACAGACAGAATGGGGGTGGCGGTGGTAGAATCTGACTGGTCGATTCCGGGCATTAATTAATCTGCTCAGTGTAGAATCTGACCGGTAGAAGCGCAGCATTAATTAATCTGCTCGGTGTAGAATCTGACTGGTTGACGCCTGTCATTAATTAATCTGCTCGGTGTAGAATCTGACCGGTCGACACCCATCATTAATAAATCTGCTTGGTGTAGAATCTAACCGGTCGACACCCAGCATTAATTAATCTGCTCGTTGTAGAATCTGACCGGTCGACACCTGGCATTAATTAATATGCCCGATGGTAGAATCTGACCGGTCGACGCCCGGCATTAATAAATTTGCTTGGTGTAGAATCTGACCGGTCAACAACCGGCATTAATAAATCTGCTCGGTGTAGAATCTGACTGGTCGACACCCGCCATTAATTAAACTGCTCGGTGTAGAATCTGACCGGTCGACACCTGGCATTAATTAATCTGCTGGGTGTAGAATCTGATCGGTCGACACCCAAATTAATTAATCTGCTCGGTGTAGAATCTGACCGGTCGACACCTGGCCTTAATTAATCTGCTCAGTGTAGAATCTGACCAGTCGACACCCGGTATTAATAAATCTGCTCAGTGTAGAATCTGACCGGTCGACACCCAGCATTAATAAATCTGCTCAGTGTAGAATCTGAACAGTCGACACCCAGCATTAATAAATCTGCGTGGTGTAGAATCTGACCGGTCGACACCCAGCATTAATAAATCTGCGCGGTGTAGAATCTGACCGGTCGACACCTGGCATTAATAAATCTGCGCGGTGTAGAATCTGACCGGTCGACACCCGGCATTAATGAATCTGCTCGGTGTAGAATCTGACCAGTCGACACCCGGCGTTAATTTCTCTGCTCCGTGTAGAATCTGACCGGTCGACACCCGGCATTCATTTATCTGATCGGCGCATTCAATCCGAACATGGCAGAGCGGAAATGGGAATGTCAACTGCAAACTGCTGAGTCACGCTGAAGCAGGCGCCAAGCCTAGTATAAGAGGGCGCCGTGACGTGGCGCCCAGAGCGCCAACCAAGGCTGCAGGCTGCAGGCTGATGTATATATGTGTATACCTGCGTATATAGCATGAGTCGTTCTCAGAAACTGTACCACTTTTGTGACATGGAAACCAAAACTGAAAACATTCCAAATAATAGCAGAAAACATTCCAAATAATAGCGGAATCAATATTCATATGGAGGTTTCTATATATGTTGTGAAAATGTCAGAGTTTACTCTCCTTTTTTCAATTTTTGATTTTGATCTCATACAAATTGAGAAAACTGCTTAAATTATATGTTTAGCATCCATTTATAGCAACATTTTAGCACACATCCATAAGGTCATTTTAACATACACAACAAATTCAAGCAAGCTTTTATTGATTAGAGTTAAGCAAAAAGGATTGTGTCTTACACGAAAAAAACGTTGAATACAAATGTTTGGGTAGATGTATGGTGTCAATATGGACATTTTCATATTTCCACTTTAGCCAACAATCATATAAGCATATTTTGAATACAATTCATGGGAAAGATTAAATACCTATAGTATTGCTAACATATTTAATATACAGAGTCAATGATAACTAGTTGACTACCCGCCACAATAAGGGCAACATCATTAAACATGGAAACCAAATATGCACCACACACTTTCTTAGAATGGCACATACCACCTCCATCGGTGGTATGTGTCATTGAGTGTGAGTGTGACTGTGTGTGTGAGTGTGTAGACAAAGACCCTATAATCCTAAGACAGCTCACTCAGCCTGTACTGTGTAATCAACATGATCAAACCTACCACTTGGTGCGCTGGCTGTTCTCTTGGTTAAACAGGTTCTATATTATATGTATAAATGTATATATGAATGTGAAAGATGTGTGATGATGGCGATGATGATGATGATGATGCTGATGATGATGTGTATTTGTTCATAGCAATTTCATATTGATGTGTATTCATACTTACCTATCTCATGTATAATATAATTGTATGTGTTTACATGTGAAACACCAACCAGCAGCTGGGCTGATCAAACCCACCACAAGGTGGCACTGCAAAATTTACATTACCATGGGAGAGATAGGGATTGAGCCATCTTAGTATTATAGGGTCTTTGCTCCCCCCCAGCCGTCGGGGAGTTGTATATGGGTGGCACCTCTCGCATTACCCACATTGGGGGAATTTGTCTGATAAGCCTTATGAGTATGCATATGTATGTGTATGCATATACAAGCTATCCTAGTTCTTTCATGAGAAATGTTTATTGACCTATCTGCAACTTAAGCCTCAGTAATATTCATTATGAAGGCCCCGATAAAGAAGAAGTAGAAGAAGAAGAAGAAAAGCAACACCAAAACCCCCCCCCCCCCCCCTCCCCCCCCCGCAGAAAAAACGCCCAGAAGCCCGAGGGTAGGCTTGGTGCAGAAAGCGGCTTTCCCGCCCGGTGTCATAGTTTAAAAAAGTACCCGGTTTGAAACGGTTTTTTTTCGCTATGTACATGCGCATGCATTTCGGTCTGATTGAGATTGTACCCCTGTTTAATAACTTGCTAATTGCTTGTTAACTTGTTAGTGCACATGATAATATATACAATCAAGCATAAACTATTCCCTACAATGATTCCTGAAGGAATCCTTGGTTGTCTCACCATACAATTTCAGAGAGCTCCTCCAGAGACAAGCAAGCCAGAAAATCAGACAAGCTTTCAGCTTTGCCATTCGACTTTGATGCATGCACATTGCAAAAAGCTCCATTTGAAACCGGGTATCCTTTAAAACTGCGACACCGGCACCCAACCCACTGGTTCCCGCCTCCACTCCCCGGCAATGTGCCTAACAGTGCCCAACGCTGCCGGAACCAGCAGAGGGCGGCTGAAGGGCCCCTTATATCATTTACAAACAATATGGCGGTCCGAGTTACTGTCCACGTGTTTGTTGCGGAAGGACTAAAGCTGCGAACCGGCGTGTTTACACAACCGGAAGTGGATCGCGTGGCCCTTGCAAGCCCTATCCTTCACTGCAGGGCATATTGCTTAAAGGGTTTTTGAACCCGTAAACACATGGTGGTTCATGATGACGAAACCTTCGGATGCTACATTTGTTTTTCAAATTGGGTTCTAGTGAAGTTGAGTTAATGAACTATATCTGATATATCTGATATATCTGATATATCTGATATATCTGATATATCTGATATATCTGATATATCTGATATATCTGATATATCTGATATATCTGATATATCTGATATATCTGATATATATGATATATATGATATATATGATATATATGATATATATGATATATATGATATATACCACCTTATATACCGACGTATATACGTTTGTACGTGTGCTGCCCTTTTGCTTGCTTTCAGGGCGCTATTGCGCAAGTGCCAGATCACCGCCTCTGAATCGATCTTGCTGCGCTCAGATTTCGCCTTTTATAACTGGGGTATGGTTGTAAAAGTTCGCCACTCAAAGACGATTCAATTCTCTGAGCGTGAGCTCCTCATACCCGTGGCATGTGTGCCGAACACTGAGCTGTGTGCCATATTCTGGGTAAAAAAGCACTTTGCCCAGGCTAAGGTGGGCCCCAGTGAGCCGGCATTCCAGGTCCCTTCTGGGCCCAGTGGCTATGCTCCGCTTGACTACCCAGCTCTGAAGTCGACCATTAAGCATTTCACCTCCTTGGCGGGTCTGGCCAGAGACAATTCTTCATGCCACTCGCTTCGGCGAGGTGGCTGTACTTATTTAGCCTTACAAGGAGTTTCGATCGACGAAATTAGGACCAGGGGAGACTGGTCCTCAGATGCTATTTATAAATACATATCCCGCCCCCTGTCTGATCGGATCATTGCTGACATGCGGGTGGCTGCAGCCCTTTCAGCTGCCACATAACTCTGTCTGGGCGGGTCCCTGGGACTTGGCACTATGTGCCCAGCCAGATACTGACTATTGACGTATTATGTGAAATAAAGTTGTATCCTCCATTCCATTTCCGTCTCAGTGCGTAGCTTACGCCGACGTATATACTACATATATGCGAATGTAGGCAGCGCACGGGGGAGAACCCCCCCCTGGTTCGGCGAGCCGGGTGGGGGGGGGGCTGGCTATTGTGACAGCCGCGGCACCCACTTACACAGCCCACTTGCCGCTCGCCGGCTGCCTCACTCTGTGCTGTGACGCCGGACTGTCAACAATTTTATTTTTTATTCCGGTAGGGCACTATGCGCCCAGCCAGATACTGACTATTGACTTATTATGTGAAATAAAGTTGTATCCTCCATTCCGTTTCCGTCTCAGTGCGTAGCTTACATGATATATATATGATCTATATGACATATATGATATATATGATATATGTGATATATGTGATATATGTAATTTTATGATATATATGATACATATGATATATGATATATATGATATAAATGATATAAATGATATAAATGATATATCATATATATCATATGTACCATATATATCATATATACCATATATTCCATATATATCAGATGTATCATATATATCATACGTATCATACATATCATACATATCATACATATCATACATATCATATATATTATATATATCATATATATCATATATGTCATATATATCAATATATTATTCACATCAATCTTTATATGTCACATATATACCACATATATATAGATATCATATGTATCACATATATATACACCTATATATCACATATTTAGCACACACCATGCTATATCACTCATGTGGTGTACCCATGCATTTGGAACACCTAGTGTGCAGCAGGATCACTTCCGGGACACGGCCGGGAGCATGCGCAGAGAGGGTGATATGTGCAGCATGCCGATGCATTGAAGCCATTTTACATCTGGGCCTCGTCGCAGTTAAGAATGGGCGCCATGTTGGCCCTATATCAGGCGAATATCACCCCCCCCCCCTCACACTCCCCACACACACGGACACAATGTGTGCTCGCAAGGCATCCTGGGAATCTGCGTATCCAGACCATGTAAATACTCCCCCAGCACAACTTTGGACACAATACCCGGACTGACCAGGGCGGGGATGGCATATCCGGTAGGGCGCCTACTTCCCATGCGGCGAGTGGCGAGGTTCGATCCCCGGCAGAGTTGAAGCAGAAACTTAAAATTGCGTAGTCTGATGAGAACATCAAATTTTCAAAACCAAATAAGTGGATCCAGATTGGATTCTACACCTCGCCTGATTGAGCAATGTCTAGTCAGGCGGTGTTCGGACGTGATAACTCGATAAGTATCAAAATGTATTAAGATGTGTCAAAATGTTGCGATTACGGGTTAAAGGACAGTGGACGAACGGACATGAAACGGACATGAAATGGACATGAAATGGACATGAAACAGACATGAAACGGACATGAAATGGACATGAAACGGATACGACTGGATAGCCAACGGACAAAACAAACTCAAACCGGACAAGAACTGTAGACGTCAATCCGGCAGCATCCTTTCCAAGTTTTGTGCATGTTCAAAACTTGTGCGGACACAAACCGGACATCAACGGACTTTGTTCAGTTTATTTCCGTTTCCCCCAATCTGGGGATGTGTGACAGGGCCTTAAGTCAGATACTGGTACACTTATCAAACATTTGTCACCACATAGAATGGGATATCAAACCAATTTAATAGAACCTGATAGTGCTGGCGTGAATGGAGTTAGAGTTTTGGCATGCTTGGTAAAATTAATTGTGTACGTTTGTATTACTAGGATAGTCCAGGGACGTGTTAGCTTCAGTTTCAGGATAATGTGACTGAGTGCGATATCGCATTAATGTGCCAATGGGATAGCATCCCAGTGGGGATGCCAGACGCACTGGCCGAATCGGTAGAGCGCAGGCCTCCAGTGCAGAAGGTCCGGAGTTCAATTCCCGGTCGCATCAAACCAATGACTTACACAATTGATACTTGTCACTTCGTAGCCAGGCACTTGGCATTATTAGGATAGGGAAATGACTGGTTGGCTCAGTGTCAGGGTAATTTGACTGAGTGGGATATCAGGTCATGGTGCTGGCGACCTGGTCTCCCAGTGGGGCAGAACTATTAAATCGCCATGATTGCGCACTGTCACAAGTCGGTAGCCGTACTGATATGACCTTAAATGTTGCCCTGACGTAAAACAACAAACAATCAACATGTGCTATGTAATGCGCATATATATGTCCATACACATGCAATATCACTGTGCTATATCATACATTATATATGTGCTGTATAATACATTGTCTGAATATAAATAAGCAATATTTTATCCTGTAGATCGATGCTATTTAATACATGTGATTGTGCAATTTATGCTATAGTTCTCCATCCTACAACTGCAGTAATTCATATATATGTTACAGTAATATTGTGTAATCAGGGATTTCATGAAATGCCTAAGACTTTCAGGGATTTCACGAAATCACTGTTTCACTTAGGGATTTCATGAAATCCCAAAATGTCTAGGGATTTCGCGTAATCACTGAAATGATGCTCCTGTTGTTTCGTGAGAAATCCCTGAATGTAGTTTACCACACTTTGAGTACCATGTCATCCACACTAGGAATCAAACAAAACAGGCAGCAGTATGTGTAGGCACTAATGTATGTGCAGATTATTATGATAATGCATGATATTTTGCAATGATCTTTATTCATCACTTATTATGCACATTATTTACACCATAAATGATTATTATTATAAGATAACAATATATTGGAAAGCACTATTGTCCTAATTCTACACCTAAATGATCATACTAAGCTGTATCTGTGAGCACTAATCTATGTGCAGCTCATAATTGTCACACATTATTTAATTATAGATCAAAAATCAATTTCATACTACAATACAATAAATAATTTGCATTATTTAATAAATCTGACAACAGGAGCAATATTATATTGAATCCATTAGAAATATATGGTGAATGTGGCTGCAGGAGTGGGTTGGTGTCAGAACTGACAGCCGGAGCAGATGGCAGAGGATGTTCGGGGGAACGATGGGGTTGTAGAGACAGCAAGGCAACAGGTGACAGTATCAATATCAATGGTTAAGAGCTTAACGGGTGTCTCTGAAGGTCACTAGTTGGCGAGCTTCCTGTCACCAGCGCAACACTTCCTGCATTATGCAGTGTGTCTAGCAAAGCTGCTGATCATTCTCCTGAAAATCCTGCAATGTTTTGTTGTGAGGGTGTGAGTTAGGGTGAGTGTGAGGGTGTGAGTCAGGGTAAGTGCTAGGATGAGTGTGAGGGTGGAAGTTAGGGTGAGTGTGAGGGTGTGATTCATGGTAGGTGCTAGGATGAGTGTGCGGGTGTGAGTTTGGGTGAGTATCAGGGTGAATGTGACGGTGGGAGCCAGGTGTCATGATCACCAATCGGTCATCGAGCAGTTACAATGTTGCTATGGTCGCTGACCTGGTTGCCAACCAAAATGCACCCACTGAGTATGCAAATCGATCTCCACTTCCATTGCACTGCCAAATTCAACATATATTGTAATGTATTCAATGTAAGTGCTAGTGTTGGCAGATTTGTTAAATAATGAAAAAATGTATTTGATAAATGTACATGTCATTATTAATATTGGTAATTCTCAATGTGGCAATGAGTCGATCGGAGTATCATACACTCCTTAGGAACTGACACTGATGGCGCCACCTAGCTTTATTCCTATACATTAATACAGGCACTCGTCGTGTTTGAACCTAGACCTGCGACTACTTCTTCCACTTAGCACTATTTTACTCCACCAGCCTCTTATGTGACAACTGCCTCGCAGGTTGAGAGGGTCACTTGCCACCTGGACATGAACACGTGAGGTCAGGGCATTCTAAAGTATTTGTTGTTTGATTCAAAGCCGCAACCTACCAAAATACCTAAAAGAAGCAACAAAATAAGAAAACAGCAAGAGAAAACTCTGGCAGCAGGCCAATAGGCTCATTATGATGGTCCCACTAGCATTATTATTATACATCAATACCACTTTGAACTCAGACCTGTATCTACTGCCACCAGCTAGCACTATTCTACTCCTCCAGCCTTTGATGTGTCAACTGCCTCCCAGGTTCAAATGGTGACTCGCTGTCTGGACACAAATCAGTGAGGTGAGGCCATTCTACAGTTTTTGTTGTTGGATTCAAAGCACCAATCTACTAAATGCTTAAAAGAAGCAACAAAAGGAGCAGACAGCAAGATGCGAGTGAGGATGTCCAAACCCCACCGACAAAAACCAGAGGTTGCCCATGTTCAGTCATTGTGAACACTCCAACAACACACCAAATTGTAAACAAACCTACATTATATACGATGAAACCGAGTCAACACTAGCACACATTAAAAGGTCTTTTATTAATCACCTCAACATGGTGACTAAAGGTATCCTTGCATGCATAGATGCATTCGGGACCAGGCTGCTGTCCGTAAACCTGCCCTGTAGCCAGCCATTAGAAAGCATGCTAAATGGAAGCTGTGAAGCATGCTGCAAGGGATACACAGCTTCAGCTTCAGCAATGACACAGAACCAATGCCACATCAGTAGCTGCTCCAACACTCGAATGCATTCACCCGGGCACCAGAAAAATTATACCTGCTGAGTGAGACAAAGAGACATACTGACAACACATGATCCCTAACTGAAACAGTGATTTCGCGAAATCCCTGAAAGCTTTAGGGATTTCGCGAAATTACTGATTACACAATCTTACTGTAACATATATATATATATATATATATATACATGCATGCAGATGAAGATGCAATTCATATAATCCTCTGGTGTGACTGACACTGGTCTATATCCAGTGGAGGCGAGGAGGCCGTAGGTGGCGCCACCGGTACAGTGTTAGGTCATATGGAGTATAACAATAACGATAATAATTCCCTTGCGCATCTTTATACTCGCATAATTCGTTATACATCATACACATATATGTGTAGACGAAGACACAATTCATATAGGTGAAGGTGCAATTGATATAGGCTCTTATATATATATATATATATATATAAGCAGCAGCGGAGAGCGGCAGTCAAGTAATGAAAGCAGTCTTTGTCGCATCGCGACCGACAGCATGATGATGATGATATATAAGCGAAGACAAATTGCAATTGTAATTGTGCAATCGCAGGTGCAGGTGCAGGAGGGTCACTTAAGAGCCGGTAAAATCGTTACTTTCGGGCTAATTACGTTAATTGCACAAATCACCGGTAGCCAAAGGGGATTTGTTCACAGACGCTTCTTATTAAGCAGCCACACTCCCGTCCCTTCTTTGATCATTAGGGCAGACATTGTTTGAATTAAGCCAGGACTGAACAGCTGGTTGTTTGAGTTTTACGTCCTGCCAACATCTAAGGTCATATCAGGACGGGTACCGACTTGTGACAGTGTACAACCCTGGTGACTTTATCGTGCTGCAATCAACTATTAACAAGCTGTGGAGGTCCTTGTTCCAGCACTCATTGCTTGGCTATATTGGCGTATAGTGGAGGAACTCGGAGAGAATGCAAATAAACCAAGACGGCAACCACTAGACACTCTTGGTTAATCTGTTTAAGTCGATTAATCTACTAGATTTAATCAATTCCTCTCTCCAAATACTGCAGGCTATTATAAGATAAACATTTGAACCATATATTTAGCACATTAGGTTTTAAATTCCTGTGGTGATGTCAGTAATGTGGTGTTCTCTGTGGCAGAGTGGTTAGAGTCTTTGACTTTTTTTCGAGGTCGGACTCCTAATCTGAAGGTTGGTGGTTCGATTCCCTGTCCCCCCAAACTCTGCCAATTTGGATTTCCACCACTGTGTATAACTTACAGCATCATCAAAGGCTGGTTGCTCTCATACCATGTCTATGTGGTGTGGGAGGTTAAACATCCCTTGGGTCGGAAAAAGTGTAGGCTCAGGCTTTCTATCAACAAACTGTCTAATGTTGAAAACAAGTCTATTCAGACTTATCCATGATAGGCAGTATAAATCTTCAAGAAAGTAACCTAGTCTTCCAACAACTTTTCTAGAGGGTTGTCTAGCACCCGTGTCCTGGAGACAGTACTACGGCAGTAACTACCCATTTCAACACAACCAAAGTTCTTCACACTTTCCCGACCTGACGCTGATAATTTCGTAGCCAAATTAGACCCACACTATTTAATTGTCAATGTGATTATTTTATTCTACAGAATATCTGGCTTTATACTGAAGAGCTCTTTTAACTGTTTAAAAACACGCGATAAATGCCAATCCAAAACTGTCCTGATATGACGTTAGATGTAGCTCGGACGTAAAACAACAACAAACAAAACAAGCCAATCCAACAAATTACCTTGCAATGACACTGTCAAGCTCATAGATCGTGCTTTGGAAAAGAGCTCTTCATAATATAAATAACTCTTCCTATATATATATATATATGCTGTATAAGCCATTATACGAGTATAATATGGCCGGAAGCTTCCATCTGCTCCCCAGCCCTATCTACTCCCCCAGTCATCGACTGGAGGAGCCTGCTTAACCTAGAAACTTCCATCCTACTCACGCTCAGATCCGTTGGGGGTGGGGGCGGGGGCGCCACACAGCTGTGCACGCACCACTGCCCCCCCCCCCCCCCCCCCCCCCCCCCCGCCCTCCTACATACACTGACTGAGCTCCTCTCCAAAAGATGACCCAGAAACCCGGCAATGGCATTGTAAGCTACTATTCTGGACCGGTGTTGCGGTTTCCGCGGCACACCAGTTTGCCAGGGAAACATCCATTCAAATGCATTGTCAATGGCCGTGAGCAAATCTTCATAGAGAAAAAGTCAAATATCTCTCAAATTACACCACCTAGAAACAAATCGCTTGGTTCACATATAAAAAACATGTTTACCAAAAAGTCTATATTAAATTGATAAGGTTGGGGTTCTGGATTTCTATTAATTTTGAATGAAACTAACGTTTTGCACTGCGCATACCCTCAAACTCAAGGCATTGTCAATGGTCGTGAGCAATGTTCATACAGAAAATACAGAAAAAGTGAAATATCTCTAAAACCACACCACCTAGAAACAAATCGTTTGGTACACATATAGAAAACATCTTTACCAAAAATATTATATTAAATTTATAAGGGTAGTGACGATGCTGTTCGATTTTGATGCATGCGCAGAAGCAATGTGTCCCTGGCAAACTGGTGTGCCGCGGAAACTGCAACACCGGCACTTATCACATTTTGGAAAAGAGCTTCAATTATATTGTTTTACCTCCGGGGCACTGGTCTTGTGGTTTTTCCAGTACATAGACAACTTTTAACAAGGTTATGATGGAGACAATACAGTAAGAGTACCACAATGTCGAATAAACTGCAACACTTAAGTAAGTGCAAAATGTATGTAGTCAGATATTTCTTGAAGATTTATACTGCCTATCACGGATAAGTCTGAATAGCCTTGCTTTCACCATTAGACAGTTGGTCAATAGAAAGCCTGAGCCTACACTTTTACTGACCCAAGTGATTTTCAAGCTCCCACATAAGATTGACTGGCCTTTGATGACCTTGTAAGTTGTACACAGCGGTGGAAATCCAATTTGGCAGAGGTGGGGGCACGGGGAATGATTCAATTTAAAAATGGACAAACACGTTGGAGTAACACACTGGGCCTGTCAAATATGATTACTGATAACTGATTACTCTACAGCGCATATCCACGAGACCGATTCAGTAGAGGGCGGGACATCAGGAGTTCGATTCTGGGTCGAGTAAAAACAATGACTTATAAAATTGATATTTATCGCTTCCTACCCAAGCACTCAGCATTATTAGGATAGTGCAAGGACTGGTAGACTCAGTGTCAGGATAATGTGACTGAGTGGGACATCGGGTCATGGTGCTGGTGGCCTGATTTCCCAGTAGGGCAGCACTATGAAGTCACCATGAGTGTGCACTGTCACAAGTCGGTACCCATCCTGATATGACCTTAGATGTTGCTAGGACGCAAAACAACAAACAAACAAACAACAAACAACAATTGTTGGGCAGGAAATGGGGAAGCACTATAAAATCGATGGTAGATATTGCCAGGACGTAAAATTCCACCAACCAGGGAACTATAGGACATATTAGTAATACACACATTATACAGTGGGATAGTAATCAGTCATCAGATTGTAAAAATACACGGATTTTCGGTTTAGAATTATATATTGGCAGAGAGCATTCTTATTATTGGATGGCGGAGTGGGGACAAGGTTATGTAAACTAAAAGCAATGATGCCCCACTCACATTATGACATGATATAAACTATGTGAAATATATGTTCATACATGATGCCTAAGATTAAGGAAGAGATGTGTTATATAAGAAACAGTTCAAGGTTGATGAAAGGACATTTTTGGTATATATATATATTTGTAACTGTTTGCAACTACTGGTTACCATGGTACCGATGGGCAGCACACCAGCCTAATCTGCATATACACCGAGACACCGCCTGCAGCTGGGTGGAGTGGCAGCCACCCCTGCTGGGGGTTGCCACCCTCCCAGGCTGTGGTGGGTGCCTGATTGGCTGGCTGTGTGAGATCCAGTCACCCCCTCCCCTCTTGGCTTCTGACCACACAAGATGCACAAGATTATGTAAACGAAGGACCGATGCTCCAGTCACACTGGACACCAGCACTCTACTCCTGACTCTTGAGTGAAACAGACCTACTCTAGAGCAGGAACCCCAGACACTCTGTCTGATGCTAGCAAAATTCATATATTCCAATTGAGGGTGTACACAGCCATATGACTCCTGTCCCATGGGCTGTAGGCACTTCTTTCTATACAGGTTAAAGTAGTAATGAGATTCTGTGTGGACAGACGCTAGGGGGATAGGGTGATAGGTCACTAGTAGGTGAACAGGAGTTGATGCAATAAAGCACAACATCTTCACTGTCAATGTTTGTGACCCAGTAATATTAGAAGATGTATGTCGGATGGGGATGGGGGTGGGGGTAGGCAGGGTTAGCGGGGGCAGCGGGAATGGGAGCGAGTCAGGAGGGTGGAAGAGGCATGAAGATAGCGATACAAGATGGCTGGAGCAGCCGTGGACGGGGGTGGGTGGCGGGAGGGTAATCGTCCACTCGCCATTCTCTATCCACTCACTCTCCATACGTATACACGCTTACACCCCACCCTCCTCATGCATCAGAATCAATACCATTGGCCATATATCAAGAACACCTCACTCTCCTTTCATAGCTTTCGGCACCACCTGCCTACACAAACAAAACATAAATTGAGAACGGAAGAAGCTGGGTAGGTGCGTAAGAAGTGGCACTCCTTTAAGAAGTACCCAAGAAGTGATACTCTGCTTAGAAGTGCACAAGAAGTGACATTCTGTTATGACGTGCACAAGAAGTGACACTCCTTTAAGAAGTGTATAAGTGACTTTCATTTAAAGAAGTGTGCAAGAAGTGACACTCATATAAAAAGTGTATATAAGAAGTGACACTCATTTAAGAAGTGCGCAAGTGGTAACACTAATTTAAAATGTGTATAAGAAGTGATACTTCTCAATAAGTTCACAACAAGTGCCACACCTATTTTATTTTATTTTATTATTTTTCTTTTCTGATAAAGAACTTTATTAACCTATAAAAGCAAAGGTGTTCATTTAATTTCAATTCCAGTAGCCAGCTCTAGGGATGGTGATAAATGCTTTCCCTCCAATGTTTTTCTTTCACTGTCTCTCAATGTATGCTTGATATGAAACTTAGATATTCACTCGTAGATCAACTTGTTCTTCTAAATAGCTTTGTTTAATTACCAAAAAGAATTAGGAAACAAATAATAACAAATTACAAAGAAATAATTTGTTTAATTACACAGAAATGACAAAAAGGGGTGTGTGTGATAACAATGACAAAACATCAAAAATGACAAAATGACAAAATAAATAAATTAGCCTTAAACAAACAACCGGGCGCAGTGGCCGAATCAGTAGAGTGCAAGCCTCCTGTGCGGAAGGTTGGGAGTTCAATTCCCGGTCGAGTCAAACCAATGACTTACAAAATTGATACTTATCGCTTCCTAGCCAGACGCTCGGCATTATTAAGATAGGGCAAGGACTGGTTAGCACAGTGCCAGGATAATGTGACTATGTGAGATATCACGTCATGGTACTGGTAGCCTAGTCTCCCAGTGGGGCAGCACTATAAAGTCGCCATGAGTGTGCGGTGTGGCAAGTCAGTACCCGTCCTTATATGACATTAGATGTTGCCAGTACCTAAGACTGCAGCAGCCCAGCCAGCCCTTGAACAAAACTAACCAAAAAAGTGATCACCCAGTTGCTGTGAGCCCGCGGTGAGTCCGAGGTGAGCCCCAGGCTCCGACTACTGCGACTGCGCACTCCTCATACAACATGGCACACCTACCGTCATAGTCCACCTCGTTGATCATATCTTGAAGCTCAGCCTCAGTTGGATTTTGGCCGAGGGAGCGCATCACGATGCCGAGTTCCTTCGAGGAGATGTAGCCATCGCGGTTCTTATCGAACAGCGAGAAGGCCTCCTTGAACTCTGAAATAGCAAATGTCGAAAGAAAAATATAGCGCCTTGTTTAATACAGCAAAAGAGGGGGAATTAGGTTACGCCAATTTGAATTGCTACATGGCGGCAAATGTTTGATAAGTGCACCAGTATCGAAGGTAGATACGAGGAGCTCTTTAGCAAAATGCGATAAGCGCCAAACCACAAAAATGAGCTTGCAATGCCAATGCCAAGCTCGTAGCTCATGCTTTGGAAAATAGCTCTTCATATATATATAAAGAGCTCTTCATATATATACATATATGAAGAGCTCATCTCCAAAACACGATCCACAAATCCCACACTCTCATTGCAAACTCATTTTTTTGACCGGCGCTTATCACATTTTGGAAAAGAGCCCTTTATATGCAGAATCAAATGTAGATAGTTGTCTTGGTTTTGAAAATTAGATTTTTCATCGGCCGCTTTAAGTTGCATATTCTGGCGATGTTATTATACATGCGAATCTTTGTATTCTCTGCTAAATATATCATTAGAATGGTTTTGTGCAAAGAACCACAATTCATGAATTAAAAAGCTGTAGCCTGTGACATCTCACCACTATTTATTTTTATATGAACACTGACTTGGGTTTTGCTTGTGAATTGTATACACATTGATAACCGTGTGGTGTGTTATATGTTTTGTATTATTGTATACTACTAAGAATGTCTGTAGTATACAGGATCATGGCATTTGAGACACTATCCTATATATGCCTAATGACCAGGAGCATGGTCCATTTTAGATCAAAAAGTCTAAAATATATATGATATATATATGATATATATGATATATATGATATGTGTAATATATATATGATATATATATATAATATATATAATATATATGACATTATATACATAATATATATATTATATATATTATATATATATTATAAATATAATATATATTATATATATTATATATATTATATATATTATATGTATTATATGTATTATATATATATTATTTATATTATATATATTATATATATTATATATATTATATATATTATATATATTATATATATTATATATATTATATATATTATATATATTATATATATTATTCATTATATATTATATATTATGCATCATACATAATACATATATACTATATTCACATTATAAACGATGCGGCATGACAACATTCAGCGACTGATACTGGTATTGCACCATTCAGTTTTTGCTTTTGTTAGGTTTTGCACTGGATGGCGTGAGGAGGTTTTCCTTACAATTTTTATGTTGTACATATTTATTCTTTGACGTACCCCTGTTGCAATGATGGTGAACTATGCACTTTGTATCCTTGCTGTCTTTTGCCACAAACAAATTGTAGCATTAGGTGTTAACACTGAATGGTCTATGCAGCTCCTTGCCTGAGAGGTCAGTGCATACTACTTACTACTTTTATATAACAAACAAGTAGTACATCCTTCTCAATTAACACTCTATTGGTACCATTAATTCCAATACAGCATGTTATTACCCACCCACCAACTCATATTATGGTTTTAACATCGGCAGTCAGGGGCGTGTATGCGTGTACACCAAGACGTCCACATCGTTTTGTCAACAACAACAAAAATAAAATAAAATAAAGAGAGAGAGAGGAGGCATGCAGTAGTCCGGAGTGTCAAAAACTCAAGTCTAAAATGTGTAAAATCCACCAGCTTAAGCTTAAGCGGCCCCCTAAACCCCCTGCCGAAATTAGGAGTACACATCATTAAAGGTCTAGCTACGCCCCTGGCAGTACGCTGTGATGCATATCACCAACTCGCTGCGGCTACAAGAGGCACCGCCATCAGTGAATAATGTCATGAAGTCACGAGATTTAGCGTGTTGAGACCTAGACAAAAAGGATCCAGCCACAATGTACATTTGACAATGCCACAGTGGTAGGGAGTGTGTTGTGAGCATGTTTGTCTAATCTGTGCACATACATTAGACACTCAACTACTCCATAGGCTAAGCATGGACTATATGTACAGTCCGGGACAAGGCGTAAAGCAATCTGTACGTCCAGGAGGTCATGGGTTCGATCCCCAGCCGAGTCAACCTACATGCTTATGATATACAATAGTATCTTCTTTTTTTTCTATTAATTATTTTCAAGTAAATTTGATTAACATGATTAGGTTATTTTTCAGACTGGGCGCGGTGGCCGAATCGCTAGAGCGCGGGGTTTCGCGTGTGGGAGATCGTGAGTTTGGTTTCTGGTTGAGTCAAACCCATGACTTATAAAATTGATACTTGTCACTTCCTAGCCTAGCGCTCAGCATTAATAGGATATGGCAAGGATTGGTTAGCTCAGTGTCAGGATATTGTGGCTGAGTGAGATATCAGGTCATGGTGCTGGTGGCCTGATTTCCCAGTTGGGCACCATTATAAAGTCACCATGAGTGCGCACTATCACAATTCAGTACCGTTCCTGATATGACCTTAGATGTTGCCAGGATGTAAAACTCCAACAACCAAGTTATTTTTCAGCACCATAACACGGGTCTTCTGGTCGCAAGTAATGCAGTTATTTACACTCCATTTCATTGTTCTTTAAGTGATGATTATAATACATAAGGTATATTAACGATAAGGATACACTTTTCACCCAGCGACATCTAGTGGCATACCTCCGTGGCTGTTGCAGTCCCCGTGCCATCACCTCTGCCAATTAGAATTTCCACTGCTGTGTATAACTTACAGTGTCATCAAAGGCCAGTTGCTTTTATACCATGTCTATGTGGTATGGGAGGTTAAAAATCCCTTGGGTTGGTAAAAGTGTAGGCTCAGGCTTTCTATCGACCAACAAATGAACGGCGAAAACAAAACTATTCAGACTTATCAATGATAGGCATTATAAATCTGCAAGAAAAAACACCAAAATATCCAGACAACATTTATGCTCATATAAGCACGGGTAGCCACTTGTGACAGTACACACTCATGGCGAATTTATAAATGCTGACCCACTTGAAGACCAGGCCCATGATGATCATGACTCAATACCGCACCCAGTCACATTATCTTGATACTGAGCAAACTAGTCCTCATCCTATCCTCCTAATGCCGAGCACCAGGCGAGGTAGCGACAACTATCAACTTTGTAAGTCATTGGTTTGACTTGGAGTGGGATGTAGCTCAAGCGGTAGCGTGTCCACCTGACTATGATGATTGTTATCCCATCAATCGTGCTCAATGGTCTACAACTGGTTCATCAAGGGCTGTGGTATGTGCTGTCCTGTCTGTGGGAAAGTGCTTATAAAAGACCTCTTATCGGAAAGAGTAGCCTATGTGGTGGAAGCAGGTTTCCTCCAATGAAATATGTCAGAATGACCATATGTTTGACGTCCAATAGCCGCTGATATAAAAATCAATGCGCTCTAGAGGCGTCATTAAATAAAAGAAGCTTTACTTTACGCCTTCCTAACTTTCCGCATGAGAAACCAGCCAGCACTCTTATTAATTCGGCCACCTTTTCTGGTGGCTATACACTAGACTTATATAATGTTCAATGCATATCCTGTGAATACACCTCAGTACCTGTATGCAAAGCCCAAGGTGGGTGACCAGGTACCAATATGGAGGAGACAGGCAGGTGGACCACCCGGTAGTGTCTGGAGTAACCATAACTGATCACCAATTTCACAAACTTAAAATAGAGTTCCGTGTTTAATTAACGGGAACAATGATCGATTGTCACGTGAAAGATTAAGGAGACTGCAACTGGGTTGCCACACGCAGGCAACAAGGTCTGAGGCTACAGGACCGGAAGGAGGGCAACACAACTGGAACTGAAGCAGCTCAAACATCGGGGAAGCGCAGCGACAGACACTGGGCGAGGGGAGACCGTGGTGAGGGTAAGGGTGAGGGTGAGTTTCAGGGTGGTGGTGGTGGTGGTGATGATGGTGATGGTGAGAGTGGTGATGGTGATGTTGGTGATGGGTGGTGGTGGTGGTGGTGACGGTGAGGGTGGTGGTAGTGAGGGTGGTGGTGAGGGTGGTGATGATGGTGATGGTGAGGGTGGTGGTGATGGTGAGGGTGGTGGTGGTGAGGGTGGTGGTGGTGAGGGTGGTGGTGGTGAGAGTGGTGATGGTGAGAGTGGTGATGGTGAGAGTGGTGATGTGAGGGTGGTGATGGTGGTGATGGTGAGAGTGGTGATGGTGATGGTGGTGATGGTGAGGGTGGTGGTGACAGTGAGGGTGGTGGTGATGGTGAGGGTGGTGATGGTGGGGATGATGATGGTGGTGATCATGAGGCGATGATGATGATGATTGTGATGATGGTAATGATGCTGATGGCAATGGCGGAAATGATGGCGATTATGATGGTGGTGATGGTGATTATGATGCTGGCAGTGATAGTGATGGTGACGATGGTGATGTTCATGGATATGATGGTGATGATGGTGATGATGATGATGGTGGTATTGATGGTGATTATAGTGGTGGTGCTAATGATGATGATCGTGGTACTGCTGATAGTGGGAGTGATGCTGGTGGTGATGACGACGGTGATGGTTATACCAGTGATGATGGTGATTATGGTGATGATGATAATTACAGTGACAATGCCAATAATTATAATGATTGATTCAACAGCAAATGCTATATGAAAGGCGGGAGTGTGACGATGCTGGTGGTGATGATGACACTGGTGCTGATGGTTGTGGCGATAATGATGCCAATGCCGATGTGATTTAATGTAATACTGGTGGTGATAATGATGGTGATAATGCTGCTGACTATAATGATTGTTATGCTGATGATGGCGTTGATGATGATTGTGATGATGATGATGAAGGTGAGTGGTTAGAGTGTCTGATTTTTTTCTAGGTCAGACTCCTAATCTGAAGGTCAGTGATTCGATTCCCCATGCCCCCACCTCTGCCAATTTGGATTTCCACCGCAGTGTATAACTTACAGTGCCATCAAAGGCCAGTTGCTCTCATACCATGCCCATGTGGTGTGGAGGGTTAAAAATCCCTTGGGTGGGTAAAAGTGTAGGCTAGGGCTTTCTATCGACAAAGAGGTCTAATGGTGAAAACAAGTCTATTCAGATTATCAATGATAGACAGTATAACTCTTTAAGAAAAAAAGATCAATATTATGATGGTGGTGATGTTGATGATGACAATGATGGATATGGTGGTGATGGTAATACCAATGATGAATGTGGTGATGGTGGGCATGGCTATGATAATGGTGGTGATAAACATGCTGATAGTGGTAATGGTAGTGAATTGCAATGATGATTATGATGATGATGACGCAGCCATCTAATGATTATTTAGGTAATGCCACAACGTAATATTCAACACATATAATAATTATGTTCTGGAAAGCCAATCGTCGCTTACACTCGATGGAAATGGACAATTAACTACAAAAAAACATAAATGTTTTATTTATGCATAATCAAAATTTAATGGAAAATTACTTTTGTGCTGCCTTTACCTTCCTCTGTCCTGATATGACGTGGATGTTGCCAGGACGTAAAACTCCAACAACCAAACACCTTCGTATTCCGCACAATGACACTATATGAAATATGTACACAATGAATCATATGAGAATGTCGTGAATTGAGAACTGTTGCGTACTTGAATAAAAACCACAACAAAATTGTGTTTAATTCAAATTGATTGTATTACATAATATGTGGTTTATTTTCTGTGCCAATTGGAACAGGACAACATTAATCTTGTTATACCCCTCCATGCCCACAATGGAGACATAGCTATCGGCCCAGATTCGCTGTAGCCACATGAATGACCTGCTTTTTCAATAAATCAATTTTAATGCACTTTTTAACAGATCTGACCCACCTGATTTGTTCCCTGAGCTTTTAAATACAAACAAAGTCGATGCTGGGCGGATACTTCTCAAATAAATAACCTCCGCTGCCCATTTGAGAAAAATGGCTTTGAACAGTCCTTTGGCTCGTGCTTAAAAGTTAAAGTGACATAGTCCTATGAGTTTGAGCTATTGTCATGATCTGAGATAAATATATTAGGTTGATGATTAAAATCTACCTTATTTTAGTTTGAAGTAATTTTGTTTAAGGTCCTGTCAGACCTTGCCGGACTGGGGAACCGGACGAGAACCGGACACTCTCCGGTAGTGTACGGCGATGTCCGGTATATGTCCGGTACCCATCTGGCGGTGTCCGGTGGTGTCCGGCGGTGTCCGGTACACATTTTGAACATGCACAAAACTTCTACCGGACACTGCCGGACTGACGTGTCCGGTTGGTGTCTGGTTTGTCCGGTACATGTCCCGTACCCATCCGGTACCCATCCATGCATGTCCGGTACCCATCCGTTGGTGTCCTGTACCCATCCGTTTGTAAAAAGATAAGGATTTTCGGTTCGGAATTATATATTGGCAGAGAACATTATTATTTTGGATAAATTTAAGGACTTTGCAACGCTTCTGTCAATGATATATTATTATATAATGTCGACGCCAACATCCAATGCTTGACGCCGACAACTTTATCAGATGTCAGCGCCGCAATTCTTAAAGTGTAGTGCATTTCTTTGTTTTATATTAAATTATCCTAGAAACAAATAAGGTTGTTGTATTTTCTCTACCTTTACATTCAGGATAAATTTAACGACTTTGCAACACCTCTGTTAATGCTACAAACTATAATTATGCCGTTCGACGCTGACATTCAATGCTGTCCGGTACGTATCCAGTTGATGGTCGGTCCGTCCGGTTCTCGTCCGGTATTCGTCCGGTACATGTAAGGTACTTGTACGGTACTTGTCCGTTTTTACGGTGGCAGTTGACCCAATTACTCTCCATTTCGGTACATTTCGATACTTTTTGTCACCGGAGAGCACCAGACTAGACAATTCTTTGTCCGGCGGTCTCCGGTACTCAGTCCGGTACGGTGTGACAGGCGCATTAAAGAAGGATGAATGTTGGAGATATTTGAAGTGTAAACATGTACAATTAATTGTGGCAAGCTCGTCAACACTTTAACACCATGGGCTTCAGAAGTGACATGTTCTATTTAATTGACTTAGTACCCCTTTTTAAAGTTATATGCAGCAACACATATTTAATAAGTGTACCAGTATCTGAGTTGGATATGTAGAATCAAATCTTGTACCAGTATCTGAGGTGGATATGTAGAATCAAATCTTGAACCAGTATCTGAGTTAGATATGTAAAATCAAATCTTGTACCAGTATCTAAGTTAGATATGGAGAATCAAATCTTTTACCAGTATTATATGACTTGGATATGTAGAATCAAATCTTGAACCAGTATCTGAGGTGGATATGTAGAATCAAATCTTGTACCAGTATCTGAGGTGGATACGTAGAATCAAATCTTGTACCAGTATCTGAGGTGTATACGTAGAATCAACTCTTGTACCAGTATCTGAGGTGGATATGTAGAATCAAATCTTGTACCAGTATCTGAGGTGGATATGTAGAATCAAATCTTGTACCAGTATCTGAGGTGGATATGTAGAATCAAATCTTGTACCAGTATCTGAGGTGGATATGTAGAATCAAATCTTGTACCAGTATCTGAGGTGGATATGTAGAATCAAATCTTGTACCAGTATCTGAGGTGGATACGTAGAATCAAATCTTGTACCAGTATCTGAGTTGGATATGTATAATCAAATCTTGTACCAGTATCTGAGGTGGATACGTAGAATCAACTCTTGTACCAGTATCTGAGTTAGATATGTATAATCAAACCTTGTACCAGTATCTGTAGAATCAAATCTTGTACCAGTATCTGAGTTGGATATGTAGAATCAACTCTTGTACCAGTCTCTGAGGTGGATGTGTAGAATCAAATCTTGTACCAGTATCTGAGTTAGATATGTAGAATAAAATCGTGTACCAGTATCTGAGTTAGATATGTAGAATAAAATCGTGTACCAGTATTATATGACTTGGATATGTAGAATCAACTCTTGAACCAGTATCTGAGTTAGATATGTAGAATCAAATCTTGTACCAGTATCTGAGTTAGATATGTAGAATCAAATCTTTTACCAGTATTATATGACTTGGATATGTAGAATCAAATCTTGAACCAGTATCTGAGTTAAATATGTATAATCAAATCTTGTACCAGTATTATATGACTTGGATATGTAGAATCAAATTTTGTACCAGGATCTGAGGTGGATATGTAGAATCAAATTTTGTACCAGTATCTGAATTGGATATATATAATCATATCTTGAACCAGTATCTGACTTGGATATGTAGAATCAAATCTCATACCAGTATTATATGACTTGGATATATTTAATCAAATTTTGTACCAGTATCTGAGCTGGATATGTAGAATCAAATCTTGTACCAGTATCTGAGGTGGATATGTAGAATTAAATCTAGATAAGTGTTTTGGCTTTGAAAATGTGGAAGCGGTACATAGCTCAGGCGGTAGAGTGTCCACATGTGAAGGTTTTGGTCATCCTCTTGATCCTACCCAGTGAACATATTTGCAGTTTGGGCTATTTTCCTTTCCAACCAGTGGTTCACAACTGGTTAATCAAAGGCTGTGGTATGTACTGTCCTGTCCGTTGGAAAATGCATGTAAAAGATCCCTTGCTGCTTATCAGAAGGAGTACCATATGCGGCGGCAGCAGGTTTCCTCCAAAGAAATATTTCAGAATGACCATATGTTTGACGTCAAATAGCTGATGATAAAACAATCAACGTGCTCTAGAGGCGTCATTAAATAAAACAAACTTTTCCTTTTTGAAAATGTGATGATTTTGTCGGACTATGCAACTTTAAATGGGTGAGTTGGGGGTGAGCGGTGGGTGGTGGATGGTGGGTGGTTGGTGGTGGGTGGTGGGTGGTGGGTGGTGAGAGTAGGCGTGTTGTTAAAGCACCCACTGTGTCATGGGAATTAGGCTCAGCCAGTGGGTGCTGCTGTGAAAGCGCAGCAATGTTCAGTTACTCAGCTCTCTCATCGATCATTGTAAGTTGACAGGCAAGAAAATGTGCCCTTGCAATGTTTTCAGTTTAATCTGACGTTATTACCCCGGGCAGGAGGCAGTAGGGAAAGGCGAGATGAGAGAGTGGTTGGTGTGCATAGAGAGTGTGGTGTGGAGGCGGGAGTGGGTTAGGCATGGGGTAGAATTGTGTATTAGGAATGGTAAGTTTATATATATGTGATAATGATGATAATAATACTACTACTACTAATAAGTAGTAGTAGTATTATTGACCGACTCATGGATGCAACTCTCACAGCACAGAGCTAAATGGAGAGTGGCAGTCAAGTAACGAAAGCAGTCTTTGACGCATTGCGACCGACAGCATGATGATGATGATCATGATGACTACTAATAATAATGTAAATTTAAATTTAAATTTATTAGAACGCCATCACTAGTAAGATACATTGCAGGAAAATGCTTAATACAACCATAATATGACATATTTTACAACTTGGCTAAATGGTTGAAGAAACCTGTTTAATGTGTATAAAGATTGTCATAAGTATGTGTATGTGACGATACTACTACTACTACTAATAATAATGTAAATTTAATAGAGTGCCCTTACTAGTAAGAGACATTGTGAGACAATGTACAATAATACCACGTTATGACATGTTTTACAACTTGGTTAAAATCGTCGAAGATAAAGCTTGTTAAATTTTTTTTTTTGTGGGTCCATTAGTTGTTTAAGCAGGGGAAATTTTAGTCATAGACGACTGGTCTTCCTCATTCCACTGCTGGTCGATAGAAAACCCGAGCCTACACTTTTACTGACCCAAGGGATTTTTAACCTCCCACACCACATAGACATGGTATGAGAGCAACCGGCCTTTGATGACGCTGTAAGTTATACACAGCGGTGGAAATCCAAATTGGCAGAGCTGGGGGCATGGGGAATCGAACCACCGACCCTCAGATTAGAAGTCTGACCTAGAAGAAAGTCAGACACTCTAACCACTCCGCCTCAGAGAACGCCACAATGTTGTGGTAAGTGTGTGTATGTATTAATAAGAATAATACTACTACTAATAATGTAAATTGAATTGAGCCCCTTCACTAGTTAGAAACATTCAAAGACAATGAATGTAATATAAAACGATGATATGTCATATTTTAGTTTTATTTAATGACGTCTCTAGAGCACATTGATTTTTGTATCATCAGCTATTGCACATCAAACATATGGTCAGTGTGACATGTCTTTAGAGGAAACCCGCTGCTGCCACATAGGTTACTCTTTCCGATAACCAGCAAGGGGCCTTTTATATGCACTTTCCCACAGACAGGACAGTACATACCACAGCCTTTGATGAACCAGTTGTGGACCACTGGTTGGAATGGAAAATAGCCCACACTGCAAATGGGTCCACTGAGCAGGATCGATCGGATAAAGCTTGTTTAAGATTGTGGTAAATGTGCATATGTGACAAAAATACTACTACAGTATAACCCTGTTAAACCAAACTTGAAGGGACCCTGGCAACTTGTTTGGATTAACCGATCATTGGTTTAACCAAGCTTTGGCTTAAACTTTGACTTGGCTTTTGCAAAAACAGGGTTTTACAATTTTTTTAATTTTTATTGAGGCTGTATTTATACTGTCCATAGCATATAAGCCCGGGTACCCAGGCTTGTTTTCAATGCTGGCCAGTTGTAGTGTTGGTGTTATCTTACCATACAGTAGCTGCTGATAAGTTATTTGATTGCCTGCATTTCAGTAGCAGATAGATAATTGGTTAGTGTGGTTAGTAGCCTACGTTAGTTTTTAAAAAGAATTCTTGGCATATATGTACTTATTTTTTATCCCCCGTGGTCGTTGAGCAAGCCATTGGTTATCCTCCGACTCACGGAACTGAGGAAGTCTGGGACACAGTACCAAGGACTGCATGCAGAGATTCAAGGCCAGTTTTCAGACCACCTCTCCATATACACTGATGGTTCGAAAGAGCAAAGGTGGGTAGCTGCTGTGGCAGTCTGCCGACGGGAAAAATTTGCCGTACGCTTGCCCAAGCAGAGCTTGATTTTCACTGCAGAAGCCCAAGCACTCCTTCACACATTGGAGTGTATCGACGTATCCAGCCACACTAACTATGTTATATACAGTCATTCATTCTCTTGCCTGCTGGCTGTTGCTGGACTGAAAATGAATCACCCTATTTTAGCAACGGTCATTTATAAAATGAACCAACTGACAATGTATGGGTATGAGATCCACCTGTGCTGGGTGCTTGGCCATGCTGGCATACAAGGAAACGAACGAGCTGATCGGGCTGCGAAGAAGGCCCTGAACTGTGATCTTGAACCGTGTCTTATCCCTCACTCTGATCTGAAACCACTAATAGCTGTAATATATGTAGGCCCACCGGGTACACGAAGGAACCAGCTATGACTGGAAGGTCGCCTAGGAAACGAGAGTGGAATAAACGGCAGTCGTTAACTGGAACTCATTGTGTTGACTCGTATGTTACATGGTGTCAGATGTGGCTTACCTAACAAGTAGTAATTGCACTATCAGGATTGAAACCCCCATTGCCATTGGACTTGGAGGGTAATCTAACTTTAAACTGGACCCAGTGGATTGATTCGTATAGGATTTACGCGGTGGCAGCGGGAGTCGCTGCAAAAGCTGAAAAAGTTCAGTGCTGCGTGTTTCTTCACATTGCAGGGACTGAAGCTCAAAAGATTCACAGAACGTTCAACATTGAGGTAGCAGACCGGGATAAAATTGCGGTTCTAATTGAAGCATTCCGGACTTATTGCGAAGGAAAAACAAACATTACTGTGGTAAGATACCAGTTTAACTCACTTTACCAAACGAACGAGAGCATGGACAGTTACATAAGAAATCTTCGAAGCCGAATTTCATATTGTCAGTACGGATCACTAGAAGATTCACTACTCTGTGACAGAACTGTGTGTGGTGTGAAAAGCAAGGCTTTACGTGATCGTTTATTGCAAACGTTTGATTTGTCACTAGAGATGTGCATCAATATGTGTCGACTCAGTGAACACAAGTCTGACTTACTAAATAGTGATACGTGTGTTGCGGCAAGTGAAAACGTCGATGCGATTTCAAGGTTGGATAACGCCGTGACGTCACAGCGACGTTCGGTACCATGGAGACGAACGTCGCAGCCAACACAATACCGTTCGAACATGTCAAACATCAAATGTATGAATTGTGGTTATCAACATGTCCAAGGTCGATGCCCTGCTAAAAACAAACAATGCTCTGGATGTGGGAAAACCGGGCATTTCATAAAAATGTGCAGGAGAAGTGGACATAGGAATACAACAGTTAACGAAATCAACTGTGAACATCCGTATGCAGAGAGCGAGAGGATACCCTCGTGCGAGGAGCGAGAGGATGCGTTTGATCTGTTCGTCGGCGCATTGCAGGATACCAACACTGATCGAGAGGACCTGTGGTACGCCGATATCATGGTAAACAACACGACGATTAAGTTCAAACTGGATACCGGTTCGGAGGCAAACATAGTGCCGCGGAGGATCTACAACCAACTGGGCGACGTTACCTTGGGCCCAGCACGTTGCCACTTAATAACCTACACAGGACAGCGCATAAGACCACATGGTGATGTGTTCGTCGACATACTCGGTCATCGATTAAAGTTCCAAGTCACGAATGAGGGTAGCCCTATCCTCGGAAAGAGTGCATGTGTGGCACTCAACCTCATAGCAAGACTGGACTCCATGTCCACCGTAGTGGATCCGGCCACAACAAGTGCTACTCAGTTGGTAAATATGTATAGTGATGTATTCCAGGGTCTTGGCAAAATTAAAGTCGATGCACATATTCATATTGATAATAATGTATCCCCAGTCATTGATGCTCCTAGACGCATCCCTCATGCCATAATAAATGATGTCCGTCAAGAACTAGATAGGATGTTAGACCTCAAAGTAATAGTCGAACAGTCGGAGCCGACTCCATGGGTGAGCTCCATCACTATAGTCAGGAAACCAGGAAAAATACGAATATGTTTAGACCCTACTAAATTAAATAAAGCAATATTGAGAGGCCCTTATCCAACCCGTACTATAGAAGAAGTAGTAGCAAATACCAGTGGGGCGAAATATTTTTCAGTAATTGATGCCAACAGCGGTTACTGGCAAATCGTATTAGATGATGAGAGCTCCAAGTTATGCACTTTTAACACGCCATGGGGTCGGTATCGATATACCCGCTTGCCATTTGGCATCAACACGGCGGGAGACATTTTCATTCAAGAAATGAACAATATATTAGGTGATTTGGACGGTGTGAATGTCATAACCGATGACATCCTAATTTACGGTAAAGATATACATGAACACAACACCAGACTACAGTCAGTCTTAGAAAGGGCCCGAAAATTCAATTTAAAATTAAACCCCAAAAAATCGAAGATTTGTAAAAAAAGAGGTAAATTATGTGGGCCATTTAATAACATCTGAAGGATTATTACCTAGCCAAGAAAGAGTACAAGCAATAGTAGACATGCCAACACCTACAGATACAAAAGCTGTCCAACGGTTTCTGGGAATGGTTGGATATGTCAGCAATTTTATTCCGAACATGGCGGAACTAGCAAAGCCATTAAGAGTCGTACTCAGCAAAAATGTCGCATGGCATTGGGAAGAAGACCAGATTTATGCATTTTGCAAACTCAAGGAGTTGCTGACAAAAGCACCCGTTCTAAAATTGTTCGATGTAAAACAAGAAATTCTACTTCAAGTAGATGCTTCAAAATCTGGCCTTGGGGCAACTTTATTCCAAGAAAATAAACCTGTTGCAATGGCGTCCAAAGCATTAGACAAAACACAATCAAATTATGCAGTAATAGAAAAGGAATTATTGGCTATTTGTTTTGGATGCCGAAAATTTCATGAGTACATATATGGAAAAGAAGTGACTGTTCAGACTGATCACAAACCGTTGGTAGCCATAATGAATAAGCCGATACACACACTGTTAGCACGTATGCAACACATGAGAATGCGGTTGCAAAATTATAATCTACAAGTTATACATATTAAGGGCACGCTCATGTACTTTGCAGACGCCCTGTCCAGGGCCCACACCACGTTAGCAACACCAAACAACTTGTTCGACACTGACATGACTGTGGCTACAGTCGATATGGAAGTTAACAATGTAACCAGAGTGAGACAAGAGTTGGACAAAGATGAGACATTACAGAAGGTTGTATCGTTGGCGAAACATGGGTGGCCCAAACATAGCAATAACCTCAGTAGAGCGGTAAAACCATTCTTTACTTATAGAGATAGCATAACAATACAAGACAATGTACTATTAAAGGATAATCGCATTATCATACCAAGTGCCATGCAGACAGACATGCTTAACAAAATACATGAGTCACATTTAGGGATAGTAAAGTGTAAGCAGTTGGCCAGAGACAACATCTTTTGGCCAGGTATGAGCAGCCAAATTGAAGACAAAGTGTCACGGTGTCAAATTTGCCAGGAGTACCGAAACAAACAACATTCTGAACCGTTAATAAACCATGACATAACGTGTATTCCATATCATAAAGTAGGAGTGGATTTATTCTCCATCGACAGAGTAAATTTCCTGCTAGTGATTGACTATTATTCAAAATTCCCTGAAATCATCGAATTGTCGTCAACCACAAGTCAGTCTATTATAAGGAATTTGAAACAGGTGTTTTGCAGGTATGGCATCCCGAGCATTGTAGTGTCGGATAATGGACCGCAGTTCAGCAGTGCAGAATACTTACAATTTGCCCATGAGTATGGTTTCACACCAAAATTTACTAACCCGATGTTCCCACAGAGCAATGGACAGGTAGAACGATACGTACAAACTGTGAAATTGATGATTAAAAAGTCATTATTGGACAACAAAGATCCCAATGTTGCTCTACTGAACTATCGGAACACCACAATCCAGGGCATTGGTGCATCCCCAGCACAGATACTTATGTCCCGTAAACTACGGACAAGATTGCCAATTTTGGACGAACATCTAAAACCAAAATGCAAATATACAAAACAAACCGAATTACACAAAGCACAACAAATCCAGAAAAAATACTTTGACGCACGTGCAGGACGTGAACACCCTAAATTGCAGACTGGAGATGATGTACGATATCTACATCACCAGGGAGAGTGGGCAGCAGGTAAAATTGTAAGGACTAACACACCTGGGACTAGGGATTACACGATCATAAATAAGCAAAACAATATAGTTAGACAAAATCGAAAACACATTTTCATATCACAAAAGTTGAAAACCCACCCAATTGGGCGTGAGACACAAACAAACACACACGACTATGCTACACGATATGGCAGGATCATCCGCCCTGTACACAGACTAGGAATAGATGGCTAGCCATGATATCAGTAGTAGTATTACTGTTAGAATAAGAACGTTATTGCTGTTAGTTGTTACGTATATTGAAGACACCTGCACGGTTATTCAACCGGGTTAACGAAGCAGAATTAGTTACACCTTATGTATGTGTGCATTGTCATGTGGCTTTATGACATGAGAGGGTACATAGAGGAATGCATAAGTATGCCATAGAATAATACGTAACAAAGACGTTGTTCAACAGTACAACGCAGTTGGCCACCAAGCAGCATCAGAAATAGATTATATGTACGTAGACCATTAATGACTGTATGTAGAGTAATAAGCAGGATTTCGATGTTAATCGTGCAAGAGTTACAAGAAAGTAAAAATGATATTCAGTTAAACACATAAAACATGTTGTATCTACAAAGGTATGAGTACACAGTAAGACATATTGTTATCGACTTTTCGAACAGTGTAAACATAGGCGATAGGTATTTCACGGAAGTTAACTACGTTCAGATGTTACAATATCTGGTGTGTTACATAACATAAGAGCATAGTCAAGTACACTTACAAAAAAAATTAGTGAAAGACGATACAACAGTGCATAATGCACACTCTGGCCACTCGAGCTACACATCTAAGGAATTGACAAAATAGGTACGTTGTGGATGTAATTCAGATATATGTCTTCCTAAGCTCGCATAAATATAAACTTTCCTATATTGTTGGATTTTCACATATGTATGGATCAATTATAGTTGGTATTGACCTGTTAGAATTTAGGAGAGAGATGCAATCAGATGTTTATTGCATTGATCGTATGTTGTAACTTATTGACTTTATCATATTTATTGCATTTAGCATAAGTTGTAACTTATTAATTTATCCTATTTATTGCATTTAACCGTATGATGTAAATTAATGATCATATCTTATGTTTTGGGTGTGGTAATATATTGTCTTTCTTTAAAGGCTCTGGGTTTATTGTATTCAATAAACTATGAAAGGGGAGATGTAATATATGTAGGCCCACCGGGCACACGAAGGAACCAGCTACGACTGGAAGGTCACCTAGGAAACGAGAGTGGAATAAACGGCAGTCGTTAACTGGAACTCATTGTGTTGACTCATATGTTACAATAGCCACCCACATAAAATCCAAATGGCAACATGAGTTGGATGAAAACATTAATAAACTTAAAGAAATTGAACCATCTGTGGGAAAACCACCACAGACTCATGCAGGAGGTTGGCGGGACCAAGTGCTCCTTAGCCACTGCCATATTGGCCACTCGTGGCTTACCCATGCTTTTCAGCTCAAGGTGGAACCTCCCCCTGAATGTATTGGGTGTCAGTCCTCGGTGACACTCAAACACATTTGACTAAGTTGCGTTGATTTTTTGGCCCTGCGCCAACAGTTCTACACTGCAGACAGTATGCATGACCTTTTTACTAAGGTAAAACAGGAAAACATTTGAGCCTTTTTGAGAGCAGCTGGACTGTACCACCTCATATAGTTTACTAAATAGATTCTATCAATTATTAATAAGACTTTTCCTTTTCTATGGGAATTTGTTTCCCTTGACCACAAATATATGATTGTGAGCTTTCTAATTTATTGAGTGTCTATTGGCACATAATTGATTGTCTGCTTTTACATGTAAAATCGATGGTTTGAACAAAAAACAAACATTTCTTGCCATGAATATGGCCTATGCTGCCGACACGGCATAAAGCAACCACCAATCAATCAATCAATTACAGTCTCTTCCAAGATGGCTACCCTCTGTCTAAGTCACAATAGACCCAAAACATTACAATACATGTTATAATGTCAGTATAATGTTACTATGCTGTTATAAAATTACAATACATGGTATAACGTCAGTATAACATTGCTGTGACGTTATAATGTACTATAACCAAATAATAACGTTAGCCTGATGTTACTTAGTGTTATCACGGGTGTAGCTAGACCTTTAACGATGTGTACTCCTAATTTCGGCAGGGGGTTTAGGGGGCCGCTTAAGCATAACCTGGCAGATTTTACACATTTTAGACTTGAGTTTTTGACACTCCGGACTACTACATGCCTCCTCTCTCTCTCTCTCTCTCCCTTATTATTTTGTTATTTAATTTTTTTTTGACAAAACAATGTGGACGTTTTGGCGTACACGCGTATGCCTAGCTACGCCCCTGGTTATGTGTTAGCTGAGTTTGGCCCTCTGTGCCTGAAAAATCGCCCGCCCCTGAATTCATACTTAATAAAAAAGAATAACTGTTCAAAATGCGCCGGACCAGCATCAATTCAACTATTATACCAATTTTTAAGTCAGCAGTTTACACTCAGCCAACAACCAGTGGTCCACAAATGGTTCATCGAAGGCTGTGATATGTGCTGTCCTGCCTGTGGGTAGCTTATGTGGCGGCAGCGACTTTCCTCCAACGAAATATGTCAGAATGACCACATGTTTGATGTCCAATAGCCGGTGATAAAAATCAATGCGCTCTAGAGGCGTCGTTAAATAAAACAAACTTTTCTTTTGGCTCAGCCATGGTTCTAACCCAACAGTTCAAATCCCATGACCTACCAGAACAAGAGGCAGATGCTCAACTCATTTGGCCATCGCGTCTGGTTACGTATTACGCCTATATACAAAATAATGAATACAAATAAAAACCACCCGCCAGACCCTGATTTTTATTTCAAAAGGACGATAACCAATTATTATTAGTTATTTGGCCTTATCACCAAAGTGGTTGTATTTGTGGCGGCCCTGCTTGTTGTATCTGTCGCAGTGGTTGCGACTGTAATGTCCTGGTTGCCATGGTTATCGTCTGCGTGGACACTTCCGGAAATGAACTTACCGATTGGATTACTGTAGAGAGGGGAATCAGGTTCTCCACATAACAGCCCTGCAGTAGTTCAAGGAACACCTACACATTATGTGTCCCCAGGAGCCTCTTGGCGACAGTTAGTGAATAATTGGGGCTTCACACCCTAACCACATCTGAGGTTACATGAGGAACAGTACCAGTTAATGACATGGACCACTCATGGCCATTTCACAGTACTGCCGCATTGGCATAGAGTCGATTTTATAGTGCTGCCCTACTGGGATACAATCAATTTGATAGTGCTTCCCTGCTGGGATACCGTCAATTTCATACTGCTGTACCACTGGGATACCATCAGGCTTACAGTGCTGCCCCACTTGTATCCTGTCGATTTTATAGTGTTGGCCTACTGGGATACCGTCAATTGCATATTGCTGCCCCCTAGGATACCATCAGGTTTATAGTCCTGCAGCACTGGTATACTTTGTTGTCTTACTGGGATACCGTCAATTACATAGTGCTTCCTTGCTGGGATACCGTCAATTTATAATGCTTCCTTACTGGGATACCGTTAATTTTATAGTGCTGCCCTACTGGAATATCCGTCAGGTTTATTGTGCTGCCTCACTGGAATACCACCGATTTTATAGTGTTGCCCCACTAGGGTTCCGTTGATTGCACAGTGTTGCCCAGCTGGGATACTGTCGATTGTATAATGCTGCGGGACTGTGGTACCGTCAATTTCACAGTGTCGCCCGACTGGGATGCCATCGAGCTCATAGTGCTGCCTCACTGGGGTACCGTCGATTTTATAGTTCTGCCTGACTGGGCTCGCCTGTATAGCAGACTCATTTCACTGTATTGTCGTTATACCCCTGTCACACTATCACATAACAGGCCAGTGAGTGGGCAACGTAAAACTCACTTTTTTTTGCGTTGAGATACGTCGAAATACTCGGCTTTTCAAGGCCAAATTGGACATCAGTGCAATGTACTGGACGTAGGCGAAATGCTGGTCCAGCGTAGTTGTAGTGATTGATTGATTGATTGGTGGTTGCTTTACGTGTCTCAACGAGTTAGAACATAAAAAAAAAGCCCAACGTAAGGCTAACAAGCCTCCAGGGTGCACGGTGTTAGCCTAGCGAAACCCTAGTGATGGCTCAGCGTAGGACTGACATAATTACGCCCACCCTAACGTAGCTATGTGTGACTCTAGCGCAATTCATAACGTGAATCGATGTGAGTCAGGTCCGCGAGTGAGCGCCGTCAGTCTAACGACAGTCCAGCATGCGCAGCATACGGACATCGAGGCAAAACATTCACACCATGTTCACAGCATGTTCGCTTAGGTTCGAAGAACGTTGGAGCATGTTACATATGTTACATGCGCGCCAGCCGTTCGTCAACTATATCGAATACGTCAAGACACATTAGACTTATGTTAGACTAAAGTTAGACATACGTCAGTGACACATTAGATCTACGTCGAGATACGTTAACACCACGTTGTCAGCGCGCGGGCTGCACGTTCCTCCCGGCTCTCTGTCAGTCTACCATAAGTCAAAGTAGCTCCATCTAGACCGAAGTAGCTCTAACGAACATCTAACGTATCTCGACGTAAGCCTAACGTGAGCACAACGTAAGCCCAACGTAACCCAAAATAATGGCCTTTACGTCGAGCTACGTCAAAAGTTTTGGATATGTCTTAAACCTTGACGAGTGTCAACGTAACTCGACATAACTCAACGTATCTCAAAATAGCTTACCGAACAAGTAACGTATCTTGACGTATCTCAATGTAATAGCCAAACTTCACCTACGTCGGCTTATGCTACCGCATTACGTCGTAGTGTGACAGGGCCATTACTCTTTGTCAGTTAAAGGCTCTGGTCCGTCACCACCCTTATTTGGGGCAGGTGTCCTATTTCAGGAGGACACGTGGTGCTTCCTCCAGAGTAGATGTTTATGGCGCTTTGCTGAGCCCACCAATCAATACGCTTACTGAGTGGCACCACGTGCTTTCTGGCGACGTGGCAGTTGTTTATGAACGCCGGGCAGACAGTTGCTATGGTGACTGACCTGTCAGTCAATAGCGCTACTGGTTTTGCCTATTTGAATCGAAATTGTGTAGAATCATGGTTTATATCCAGAATGCTATTTCTAAAATAAATGTTTATTTGTATGTACTGAATGTTCAGAAAGACATGGAATAAATGTAAGGATGACTAATAGCCAGATAGATCTAAGGTAATTTTCAATACACTATGGGAGATACGACAGAGATCAGTTGGGCTTGAAGGCAGAGAGGAATGTGAGACTGCTGCCATGGACCTTTTATATCGGAGTGACTATTGTACGGTACCATGTCCCTAGCGCGAGATTATATAGTCACAGTACCGTGACGACAGTAGATTATTCTACAATCACGGTTCCAGTCAGGGTTCGGTTAGTGCAACCATCACCACCCTCATCACCCGCACCACCATCACCGCCCTCACCACCATCACCACCATCACCACCATCACCGCCCTCACCGCCCTCACTGCCCTTCATGCCCCTGTAACTATTAGCCTGCTCCTCCCGATTCTGACCATCATTAGGGTTAGGGTTAGAGTTAGGGTTAGAGTTAGGGTTAGGGTTAGAGTTAGGGTTAGGGTTAGGGTTAGAGTTAGGGTTAGGGTTAGAGTTAGGGTTAGGGATAGGCTTAGGGTTAGAGTTAGGGTTATTGTTATTGTTATTGTTATTGTTATTGTTAGGGTTATTGTTAGGGTTATTGTTAGGGTTATTGTTAGGGTTATTGTTAGGGTTATTGTTAGGGCTAGGGTTAGGGTTAGGGTTAGCGTTAGGGTTAGAGTTAGGGTTAGGGTTATTGTTAGGGTTAGGGCTAGGTTTAGGCTTAGGCTTAGGCTTATGGTCAGATTTGGGGTTAGGCTAGGTTTAGGCTTAGGGTTAGACTAGGGATACGGTTATGCTTAAGGTTGGGCTTAGGCTTAGGCTTAAGGTTGGGCTTAGGCTTTGGGTTAGGCATAGGCTTATGGTTAGGGTTAGGGTTAGAGTTAGGCTTAGGTTTGGGTAGGTCATGGGATTCAAACCCCCGAGTTCAAACCCTGATCGAATCAACGCAATGACTTAAAAATGTATAATTGTTGCTACCTAGCCTTGCATTTGGCATTACTAGGGTAGAGAACGGAGTAGTGGAATGAGGAAGACCAATTGTCCGCGATTGAAAATCATCCTGTCCACTCAACTAATATACCAAAAAAGCCACCTGAGCCATAGCTAAAGCAGACATGACAGTGACAGTTTGCTTACACTCATCATGGATTTTTAAAATCCTATGGTCTATGATATATGCCGGATGTATCATTGAAAATTAATTTTGGTGTGCATGTCAAAATGTTGGACATACAGCTTCTATTGAATTGACCTAGTATTCTGTCTATGCTGACAGAAGACTTTATTCAATGAATAAACTATATTTACAAATTCTTTTTAAATTAAAAAAAAGATTTTGAATGAATGCACCATTATTTAATGAGATATGTGGGATCCAATTTAGGTTAAAGTTGCATAGTCCGATGGTTTTGAGTTTCTGTCATTTTCTGAGATAAATATATCAGGTTCATCATTATAATATATCTTACATTAGTTTGAAGAAACTTTTATTTTAAACGGCTATCCTTTGAAATCTTTGAAGTGCAATCATGCAAAATTAATTTCGGCATGCATGCCAAAACTCGGACACCATAGGCTTCGGCAGCAAGAGGTTGTATTAAAGTGCCTAAGTATTCACTTCTATGTGCGACAAATCTGTAACGAGACTTAGTGCAAAAGTATGTATGTGGAATATGTAGAATCTAATCTAGATAATTGTTTCAGTTTTGAAAATTTGCTGTTTTCATCAGACTATGTAGCTTTAAGGGTCTTTTATGGTTTGGAAAATGTTCATGCGGTACCCAGAGTTTGCAGCTCTAAAGCAAAATCCTAGAACTGGTCCGCGAGAACGAGGCAGGGCTGTACACGTCACCGGTGTGGCGGTTTCAGCCATGCGCCAGTTTCAGCCGTGCACATACCGTCAAACTCAAGGCATTGTCAATGGTCGTGAGTCACTAACCTTATAAATTTAATATAATGTTTTTGGTAAAGATGTTTTCTATATGGGTTCCAAGCGATTTGTTTCTAGGTGGTGTGGTTTTAGAGATATTTCACTTTTCCTGGATTTTCTGTATGAAGATTGCTCACCACCATTGACAATGCCTTGAGTTTGACGGTACGCGCAGTGCAAAACATTAGTTTTATTCAAAATTAATAGGAATCAAGAACCCTAACCTTAGAAATTTAATATGATGTTTTTGGTAAAGATGTTTTCTATATGCGTACCAAGCGACTTGTTAATAGGTGGTGTGGTTTTAGAGATATTTCACTTTTTCTGTATTTTCTATATGAAGATTGCTCGACCATTGACAATGCCTTGAGTTTGAGTATGCGAACGGCTGAAACTGGCGCACGGCTGAAACCGCCACACCGGGAATGGCAGGCTAATCGGTAGAGCACGGGCCTCGCATGCGAAAGGTCGGGCGGTTGATTCCCGTTAGAGACAAACCAATGACTTTAAAATTGACACTCGTCGCTTCCTAGCCTGTCACTTGGCATTAATAGGATAGGGCAAGGAATGGTTAGCACGGTGTCAGGATAATGTGACTGAGTGGCACATCGGGTCATGGTGCCAGTGGTCCAATTTCCCAGTGGGGCAGCACTATAAAGTCGCCTTGAATGTGCACTGTCACAAGTCGTTACCCGTCTTGAATTGACCTTAGATGGGTTTTTCTCTTGAAAATTTATACTGCCTCACATGGATAAGTCTGAATAGATTGTTTACACCATTAGACAGTTTGGCGATAGAAAGCCTGAGCCTACACTTTTACTGACCCAACAGATTTTTAACCTCCCACACTACATAGACATGAGAGCAACCAGCCTTTGATGATGCTGTATGTTATACACAGCGGTGGAAATCAAAATTGGCAGAGGTGGGGGCACAGGGAATCGAACCACCGACCTTCAGATTAGGTGTCCGAGCTAGAAAAAAAGTCAGACACTCTAATCACTCTGCCACAGAGAAAACCTGAACCCCGACCTTCCGCACGCGATGCCTGCGCTCTACCGATTAGGACATGCGCCCGGTGCTGTTGCCAGGACGTAAAACTCCAACAACCACCCATACTACCCATACTACCCACATCACCCTTACCACCTATACCACCCTCACCACCCTCGCCACCCTCACAACCATCACCACCATCACAACCATCACACCCATCACAACCATCACAACCCTCACCACAATCACCACAATCACCACCCTCACCACCCTCAGCACCCTCACCACCCTCACAACCATCACCACCATCACCACCATCACAACCATCCCAACCATCACAACCCTCACCACCCTCACCACCCTCACCACTCTCACCACACTCACCACCCTGACCCCCTCACCACCCTCACCACCTTCACTATCCACACCACACTCACCACCCTCACCCTCACCACCCTTGCCACCCTCACCCTCACCACCCTCACCACCCTCACCAACTTCACCCACCTCATCACCCTCACCACCTCACCACCCTCAAACCCTCACCACCCTCACCACCCTCACCACCCTCACCACCCTCACCACCCTCACCACCCTCACCACCCTCACCACCCTCACCACCCTCACCACCCTCACCACCCTCACCACCCTCACCAACCTCACCGACCTCACCACACTCACCACCCTCACCCTCACCACCCTCACCACCCTCACCACCCTCACCACCCTCACCACCCTCACCACCCTCACCACACTCACCACCCTCACCACCCTCACCACCCTCACCACCCTCACCACTCTCACCACCCTCACCACCCTCACCACCCTCACCACCCTCACCACCCTCACCACCCTCACCACCCTCACCACCATCACCACCCTCACCACCCTCACCACCCTCATCACCCTCACCACCCTCACCACCCTCACCGCCCTCACCACCATCACCATCCTCACAACCATCATCACCCGCACCACCCTCACCACCCTCACCACCCTCACCACCCTCACCACCATCACCACCCTCACAACCATCATCACCCGCACCACCCTCACCACCCTCACCACCCTCACCACCCTCACCACCCTCACCACCATCACCACCCTCACCGCCCTCACCACCATCACCACCCTCACCACCATCACCATCCTCACCACCCTCACCACCCTCACCACCCTCACCACCCTCACCGCCCTCACCGCCCTCACTGCCCTTTATGCCCCTGTAACTATTAGCCTGCTCCTCCCGGTTCTGACCACCTGTCACTAGTTTAACTCAGTTGGAGGCTGGACTGGAGCATGGCTAGTCGACCCCACATTGATATTGGCGATGTGGGGTGCCAGACAACGACATACTAATGTAAGCAGAGCCTGGGCCACGGCCAGCAATCAGATTTCCAACAGTGGTCCATCTTTATCTCCTAGCACATGCGGGAAGATCCTGGCTTGGAAAAGCATCTGGGCCCCATTCCTACACACATCAGACAGATCAAACCAGAGCCTCTACGGTGCAATATAATATAAATCAAGGGTTTTACTATACGTCAGTCATTCTTGCATCCGGATGAGTAAAAATAGAACAGTTTACAAAACCAGTCGGTGAAATGTTGGTAATTCGGTCACGGCCCACGTCATTGATCCCGTAAAGCCATATGTAGGAACAGGATTCCTTTTTACTAATAATTCCCTTACTGCTGGATGAAATTTCAGTGATGCTCACTCACGGGAAGGACTACCAGAAAGCTAGTCTGTATTTTGAAGTGTTTGTATATATATATATATATATACATATATATATGTATATGTGATGTATAATGCATTATGCGAGTATAAATGCAAGGGTAACATGTACATCGTATATTTCCTCGTGCGCATTGGGGGAGTGCCCCCCCCCCCCACACCTCCCAACTGTCGGGTAATTGCCAGGCGGGCACCCCCTCATGTCAGACTCTGGAGGAAATTTTTGACGTGGATGTTCTTTTGTGTACCAGGAATTTATATATATAATAATATATAATACCTAACGGTGGTTATGGTCGAGTATCGCTCTGGTCATGACTCCTCTGTTAATCGCTGCTGCCAATATCCATCATCATACTCCACTGACGCTTCACCATGTATGGGTTGTTAATAGCATGTTTATTTTTTGCCTACCTACTATGCACATTTCATATTAATTTGGATGGTTTTTTACTAATTTGGCATCCATTTTGAATAACGTAACCACAAAGGTTGTTAACTCCATCATTAGATAGTGCCACCAAGATAGTTTACCTCATAATGGTACAGCTGGCATAATGGTAACTTTTGTTGATTGAAATGGGACCGTGCATGAGGCCGGAATCTAGCAGAGAACATAGATATACACACAGTCTCGGAATATAGTCAGAGACCATGAATATATATATATAATGACAGTTCAACACAATATTGAGCCTAGCTTTAACATGTGCATAGCACCGGTTAAAGCTAGTATATATATATATATATGTAATGTATAACAAATTATGCAAGTATAAAGATACATAAGGGAATTATTGTCATTATGGTTATACTCCATAAGACCAACACTGTACCGGTGGCTCCACCTTTGGCCTGCTCGCCTCCACCGGATGTAGACCAGTGTCAGTCGCACCGGAGGATTGTTCTTGATGCAAGTAAAACTATAGATGACTTAGATGTAAAACGGATGCACTGCGTGGCTTGTGTGAAATTCTGCTCCCCCCACCCCCACACACCCTACACTCCCACCCCGCCCCTCAACAGTAGATGATGAGTCTATTGGAGAACCGCCCAGTAGCCAAAGGGCAGAGCAGAAAGAAGGTCCCCCAGAAAGTAGATTATGGAGCCAGACTGCACCTTGTGGCCTCCCTTCCAGGTTAAAACAGCATCGGCAGCAGTGAAGCTTCTCATACGGAGAGCTTAAAATCTTGGTATTCTTTCTTGTGTAAGTATGGGAGGAGAGTTTGGGAGTTTTAATTAATACCTCAGTCAGACTACTGCTTGCGACCGCTTGCGACCACTTTGCGACTGTAAAAAAAAGGTTAGTCGCAAAGAGGTCACGAGTGGTCTCAAAGTGGTTTCCGCATGGTGGCAAGTGGTAGCAAAGTAGTCGCAAAGTGGTCGGCAAGTGGTCGCCAAGTGGTCGCCAAGTGGTCACAAAGTGGTCACAAAGTGACCGTCGGGGATCACCAACCTCCTTGCGAGCATTTTAATCGTAAGGAGATCGGCGACCATTTTCATAAGTTGCTTTGGTCGCAAGTATGTCGTAAGGAGGTTTTTAGTGCAGCAGGTTCTTTGGTCCAAAGTAGTCGCAAAGTGGTCAAAAGACTGGGGCTTACATACTTTAGCCCTAGTGAACTTTCTTCGGTAACTTTTGTTGATTAAGTGGGGACAATTTCAATCATGGTCTTTCCCATTTCATTACTCCTTGCCCTATCCTGGTAATGCCAAAAATATTGTCAGTCTATATCAAGAGTTCAGGTGCAAAACCCCGTAAATACCAATCCGAAAACTTTATTAAAATAACAGATATTTACCAGAAAATTAATTTAATTTGACTAATTCCACTTTTCTTGTGATGAAATGGTTATGCAGTAATGAACAAAAAAATAGATATGTAAACAAATTAGCCCTCCGAACGTTTGAGTGCAATGTTTATCTCACTTTTTGGATGTTGCACTTGAAATTCTTTATAAGTTGTAATCAAACGTGGAACAATTGTACAAGCCTCGCTTTCGACCAGTCTAGTTAAGACACATATTAGGACAATTAGTAGTCATGGAGATTCAGCAGCATCCGGGAGGGACTGCGACTGCCAAATGACTCATAAGCATATTCAGTGCTATACGGAGCGACCCAACCAGCCATGGTTGAACTCGTTTGAGCCCGTTTGAACTTGCCGGAAATGGACTTTCCTCTTCTCGTTCTCGCGAGAACTCAGTGTCAGCCAATCAAAACCGTGGCTGGTTGAGTCGCTCCGTATAGCGCTGAATATGCTTATGCATATATGATCCGATGATGTCACCGGGACCAGTGTGCGTGTTCCTCCATGCTACTAGGCCCAATTGACGGTATTCGGGGTCAGCGATTGGTTAATAATATATCAAAACAAATGCCCGCTGCCAAAGAATTTGCTAATATGCGTAGTGCAAAACTGAGATTTTATTCAAAATTAAAAGAAATATAGAACAATTTGTCCTAAAGTTGGATGCACAAATGCAATATTAATGAGAAGGGTCCACAGCGATGAAACGACGAAAAATGCATTCCCACTGGGTAATATCGAGCATACCCTTGCAGGATTAGTTTCTCATTCATTAAGTAGTGATATTGTGTGATTTAAACAGAAATCAATGTAGATCAATTTCAAATATACTTCAAACAATTTAATCTGTGCAAAAGATACATAAATATGTGATAATTTCTGAAAAATAAACTAGACAAATAATAGTTGACTAGACTGCTAGCTCTGTGGAGGTCTAGCCTGGTCCCCTGGCATTCATTTGCATTCATTATCACTCACTCTCCAACCTGGTCCCCTAGCCTTTGTACCGGAAACAAGTTTAAACAAGCTCAAACGAGTTCAACCCCGGCTGGTTGGGTCGCACCATGGCTAGTTGGGTCGCTCCGTTTAGCGCTGAATATGCTTATGATATTAATAGCTTATTCCGCGGAAATGACAGTTGTATTCGATTATAGCGACTCGGGTCACCCGAGTGGCTAGAATTTCAAATCGAACACCATGAGTGGAGTAAAAAAATACACGCGCAATCATAAAATACTTTGCTGTAGTTATATCAGGGGAAAAATAAATGGATTAAAGAGTTTGAAGTATATTTGAAATTTATCTACATGAATTTCTGTTTAAATTACACAATATCAGTAATTACAGAATGGGAAACTCATCCTGCAAGGGTATGCTCGATATGGGACAGTGGTCACCCGTTTTTCCCTCCTTTCCTCGCTGTGAACCCTTCTCAAATGACTGGCGGAAGACGACGGTGGTAGTTTACGAGGTTGACCTTGTGTGGGAGCGAGCCAAGGACACGGAACGGGTGGGATGACGGGTGTGTGTGTGCATTGGCGAGAGGTTGTCAGGGAGCAACAGGAGTGGCTGTAGGCAAAGGGTACATGACCTTTAATCAGCGAATGTCGTGTCGCCGGGTTTGTCTAATCATGTCCGCAGCTCTTTCTTTACACACGAGGCTGGGACCACCAATGAGAAGGCCATCGTGTTATGGTTAGGGTGGGGCTTAGGGGATTGGGGGTTGGAGGGTGGGGTTGGCCACGGCTGGGCTGTGTCTATCTGAAGGAGGAAGACTGCTCCATTCTAAAACTGCTGCTGCCTGCCTTTCATTTTCTTCGGTAGGATAAGCATAGTGGGAAACTTGGCTTTTCAAATAATCCCGCACAAAATACCTGAATTAGATTTCTCGCCTAAACCATTTTATGGCCGCTAGCGAAAGCAATTTGTGATGCATGGCGCATAAGAATCAAGACTTTGGTTTGTGCCATTATATACTGCTCTGGCCAGCCTTTGCTTTTCTTTGGTAGGAACTCGGATAAACATAGTGTGAGACTTGGATTTTCAAATATGCTGCTCAGATTTTGGTTGGCTGGTTGTTGGAGTTTTACGTCATATCAGGACATGTACCAACTTGTGACAGTGCACATTCATGGCGACTTTATAGTGCTGCCCCACTGGGAAATCAGGCCGCTGGCACCATGACCTGATATCCCACTCAGTCACATTATCCTGACACTGAGCTAACCAGTCCTTGCCCTATCCTATTAATCCAGGCTAGGAAGCAACAAGTATCAATTGTGTAAGTCATTGGTTTGACTGGACCGGGAATTGAACTCCCGATCTCCCCTAAAGGAGGCCTGTGCTATACCGATTCGGCCACCGCCTGCGGTTGCCGCACAGAAATACCTGAGTCAGATTTCTCGCCTAATCTATTTTATGGCTGCTAGCAAAAGCAATTTGTGATGCACGCCACACTCTCCCCACCGGAATTCCATAAGAATCAAAACTTTGTTACTTCCAAGGAACGATTCGGGTAAGGAACGACATAACCATGTAAGTGCAGTAACAACAAGATTGTATTCAGAAGAAGATACTATCGTGGGAGTGATGAAAATGGGAAACACTGTACCTAGAGTGGGATTCGAACCCACATCTCCTTGCACCCCGGGCCAGTGTGATAACCATTACACCACCTAGGTTCCCAGATATCACCACACTACCCACGCCTACCTGTCTATGTGGCTCCTTGCCTGACAGTTCAGTGCAGACCACTCTATGCGTCCCCCTGGAATTGTAAGTCTTTTAATGCTTACAATTACATACATACAGGCAATGCACTAACACATACATACACAGGGTAGGTTCAATAATCATATAACTGGTAGCTTGTACAGGATCCTGGTCATGGGAACCAGTGTCATGGGGGTGATGAAAATGGGAAACACTGTGCCTAGAGTGGGACTCGAACCCACATCTCCTTGCACCCCGGGCCAGTGTGCTAACCAATACACCACCTAGGTTCCCTGATATCACCACACTACCCACACCTACCTGTCTATGTGGCTCCTTGCCTGAGAGGTCAGTGCATACCATTACAATACCATTTGGGCCCAGTCCTACTGCTATTGACTAGTAGTAGGGTAGGGATCAAGTTTGTTTGATCGTCAGCTAGCCCGAACATGAGGAGAAGTCAGTGGGCTGTCTGCGATGGCCGGTGAGGTGTTAAATCCCACTGGTCAATCGGGTGGACAGAGAGATAAACTCATCCGTCCACCTGAAGATGGGTCCAGGCCACAGCAGGCAGGGGAGGAGGGTCGGCATGTTGTTCAGACCGAATCAAACACAATGCGAACATTGTGATCAAGGAGCACTGGTCTTCCAGACATTTTCAAATCGGGATAATAATTGCTGTTTTACACTGGAATCTGTCATTGTTGTTACTTGCTATTTACACAGACATGGTACATAGAGTAAGGTATAAAATAATTGCTGTTTTAAACTGGAATCTCTCATTGTTGTTACTTGATATGTTATTAACATATGTTTGTGTACATGGGAGCATGTTTGTGTACATCCGAAACAGGGCCCTAAAGTGTGACATGGAAACCAAAAGTGAAAACCTTCCAAATAATAGCAAAAACGCATTCCAAATAACTGCGGAATCCATGTTCCTTTGAAGGTTTGCATGGTGTGCATATTTCAACATTGACAGATAAAATCTACTTCACTTTTTGATTTAGATCTTGATAAATACATTAATATCAATCATGCAACATGAAAATCAAAGACAAATCCAGAATATCATTTTATAATAGACAACAAAATCAAACAATTGATTTATTACAGTTAAGGGAACACGGCAATGTCTTATGAGAAAGAAGTTGGAAAAAAAGTTGGCGTAAACGCATGGTGACAATGTGTAGATTTTCACATTTTCACCTTTAGCACAAAATTATACAAGTATACTTTTGATATATTTCATGGGCTAGCTTAAATATAGGCAGTATTGCTAACATACTTAATACACAATAATTATTTTACTTGCCATCAATAATAGAAAGAATTAATTATCAGGATCGTAATGTCAAAAAACTAATATATATGTGGTGCCCAGTTTGAGAGAATAACCCACATTCAGTTATGGACTGGATAGGTACAAAGACCCTATAATACTAAGACGGCTCACTCAGCCTGTACTGTGTAATCAAAATGATCAAACCCACCACTTGGTGTGCTGGTTAAACAGTTCCTATATTATATGTATAAATGTATATCAGGTATGTAGGTATTGCAGGTATAGCAATACCTCAGGGAGTTTGACGCCCCTGCCTTGCAGAGTTGTAAACCACTGCCTTGTGGTACATGTTCTTGACAGAACCGAAGGCTAAGGGAGCAAACCCTGAACAGAAAACCATGTCACTGTGGCAGCATTAAGGGCAGTTGATGTATGGAACTCCCAACATCTCCCGACCAGCCACTGCAGGGACAAACAGTTTTGCGCCTCTCCTGACATGTTCTTGCCGGTGTGAAACCTCTATTTGCTCCCCGAGAGAGTGCCGCTGGTAACTTGCAAAAGCCAGCAGTACTTCAACACTTTTGCAGGCAGCTTTCATGAAATGAGAGAGCTAAATGGAGAGCTGCAGTCAAGTAATGAAAGCAGTCTTTGTCGCATCGCAACCGACAGCATGATGATGATGAAATGTATATATGAATGTGAAAGATGTGTGATGATGCCGATGATGCTGATGATGCTGATGATGATGTGTATTTGTTCATAGCAATTTCATATTGATGTGTATTCATACTTACCTATATCATGTATAATATAATTGCACATGCTTACATGTGAAACACCAACCAGCAGCCGGGCTGATCAAACCCACCACAAGGTGGCACTGCAAAATTTACATTACCATGGGAGAGATAGGGAGTGAGCCGTCTTAGTATTAGTGGGTCTTTGATAGGTATTAAGATTTCCCTTCGCCGGTTTGCATAACTGCAGTGTTGTACTTACAGTGATGGGGGTTTAAGATGCAGTGTTACTGTTAGTAGAATGGCTTGCTTATTCTGTTATATAACAGTTAGGGTTGGTTGGTTATTGGGGTTTGACATCCTGGCAACATCTAACATGCCCACATCAGGACGGGTACCGACTTGTAACAGTGCGCACTCATGGCGACTTATAGTGCTGCCCCACTGGGATTTCAGGCCACCGGCACCCTGGCCGTATATCCCACTCAGTCACATTATCCTGAAACTCAGCTGAAGACCAGTCTTTGCCATATCCCATTAAGGCCGAGAGACAGGCTAGGTATCAACAATTATAAAAATGTGTAAGTCATTGGTTGGACTCAGCCATGATTTGAATGCTCGAGCTTAGGCACGAGAAGCCACTGGGTTCACTATGTTGCTAGATATCCGACTGTGATACTACACACAAGAGGAACCAATGCTCACACGAGGGGAAAGAGAGATACATCTTGCTGCCAGACCCTTGGGCACACACTCACACACAAGGACATAGCTCAATCTCCTACACTGTGCCTCTCTGTTTGTCTTCTTTCTGTGTGTTGGTGCATGCTGATGACATCGTCTGGTGGCTCCCAAGCTGAGTAAAGCTAAGATTCCATATATGCGGTATACAGCATACATCATGCGAATGCGAATGAGGCATGCAACATGTCATTTTCAGTCTTTCTGTCTCAAATCTGTGAAGTGAAGTCAAAGTTCCTGTTTGCTCTATGGAAAATGGAGCAGAATTCACATTATCATTCGCTCCGATAGTTCCTTGGAGCGATCCACTTGCCGCATTCGCTTTCGCATTTGCATTTGCATTCATATCCAGACATATGGAAGCACCACTGTGCATTTACATGATTTTCCATTTTTTACTCATTCGTATACTGCATATCACATACCACATATATGGAATCTTAGCTTTAAAACCAAAAACTTACATAGTCGCTGCTGTTGTTGCTACCTTGACTGGCAATTGGCATTACATGTATTAAGATAGGGCAAGGACTGGTTCGGCTCTGTGATATGGATCATGGTGCCGGCGACATGTTATCCCAGAAGAGCAGCACTATAACGCCGCCTTGAGTGTGCCTTATCACATATTAGGACCTCATTGGGTGATACATTTTCCGATCGTTCGGGTACAATATGCATTTTCCGAGTTGCTGTTACCCGGTGCCCAAGCAGCAGCTGAAGGTGGCACATGGTGTGCTTACACACCCGGAAGTGGGTAGATAAAGGATTCACCCGGTACTCACAGTACATGGGTGAAGACCGGCCTTATATAAAAACGGTAAACAAATCGGGCTAATGAAATGAGTCTTTATGAGAGCCTAATTTCACAATCTAAGAAGCAACATTTATTCTTTGTATATGTCTTCATATTTCCCCTCTACCTTTGAGTTGAAAAATATAATAAAACATCTGGTTTAATAAGATCTAAAAGTGAAATCGATGGCGTTCTATGGCCGCCATCTTGTCTTTTTGCATTCTCTCCCATTTCACCAACTCTGTGCCTATATATGTAGCCATTTGATCCTGGAACCACAGTTTCTAGGTCCTGTCCCATACTAAAGCTATTTTCACCAGTATTTACAGTACGTTGTCGTTCACCCGTGTACTACAAGTACAGGGTGAATCTTTTATCTATTTCCTCTCAGCTGTGCGCACTCATGGCGACTTTATAGTCCTGCCCAATTGGGAAACCAGGCCGCTGTCACCCATGCCCCAATATCCCACTCAGTCACATTATCCTGACACTGAGCTAACCAGTCCTTGCTCTATCCTAATAATGCTGAGCACCAGGCTAGTAAGAAGCGACAAGTACCAAGTTTGTAAGTCGTTGGTTTGATTCGGCTGCGATTCGAACTCCCGACCTGCCGAACGGGAGGCCTGCGCTCTACCGATTCGGCCACCCCGCCCGGTTGGTAAATATACTAGATTAGCTATGCATTACTCCCTGTCTGTTTGTTGACCAGCTCCCTGAACCCAACCCTCATTCTCTCACTGACAGCCCAGTACTAGTGTTAACGTTGGTCATCCATACCCTGACCTCATTAGTAGCCATAGCAACCAACCTCAGTACGCAGAACCACCTCCTCCAGTGTCACCATGGTTTGTTTGTATGTTGTTTTATGTCCTAGCAATAGCTAAGGTCATATCAGGACGGGTACCGACTTGTGACAGTGCACACTGTTGGTGATTTTAAAGTGCTGCCCTACTGGGAGAACAGGACACTGGTACCATAACCCGATACCCCACACAGTCATATTATCCTGATGCTGGGCTAACCAGTCCTTGTCATATCTTATTGATGCCAAACGTCAGTCTAGGTAGCGACGAGTATAAATTTGATAAGTCATTAGTTTGACTCGGTCGGGCTTCCAACTCCCGAACCAGACGGGACGGTCGAATGAGTTAGAGCGTCCGTCTCCCATGTTGGTAGATCGTGGGGTAGTGGGTTCGAACCCTGGTTGAGTCAAACCAATGACTTATAAATTGATACTTGTTGTTTCCTAGCCTGGCGCTCGGCATTATTAGGATAGGGCAAGGACTGGTTGGCTCAGTGTCAGGATAATGTGGTTGAGTGGGATATCAGGTCATGGTGCTGGCAGCCTGGTCTTCCAGTGGGGCAGCGCTATAAAGTCAACATGAGTGCACACTGTCACAAGTCGGTACCCGTCCTGATATGACCTTAGATGTTGCTAGGAGGTAAAACAACAACAAACAAAGAAACAAATCTAACTCCCGACCTTCTGCATGGGAAGCCTGCGTTCTACCGATTCGGCCACTGCGTCTGGTCCAGTGTCCTGGTAGCAGGATCCACAATCTCGCCTCCAGTACGGAAACCAGGCGCAGTGGTCGAATCGGTAGAGCGTGGGTCTCGGATGCAGAAGGTCCAGAGTTCCATTCCCAGTCGCGTCAAACCAATGACTTATAAAATTGATACTAGTCGCTTCCTAGCCCGGCGTTCGACATTTAATAATATGATATGCCAAGGACTGGATATATCATTGCCAGGATAATGTGACTGAGTGGGATATCGGGTGATGGTGGCAGTGGATGATTTCGCAGTGGGGCATCACTGTACAGTTGTCATGGGGGTGCACTGTCAAAAGTCGGTACCCATCTTGATATGACCTTAGATGTTGCCAGTACGTAAAACTCCAACAACAAACGGGCTAATGACGCTGTGTAGGAAGGTGAAGGTCATTGACGCGTTCGTGGATAGATGCCTGTGCTATACACCCACGTTTATGTGCCACTTTTGTTGTTGCTGTCGTTGTTTATTTTCTAGATCTGCTATGTTTAAATGAAAAAAGTAAACAGATACTATTAATACTACCCTCCATAAAAAAAGAAGAGAAAATAAAATAGAAAATACTTACACTCTAAAAAAAAGCAATAGAGAACCAAATTATATACATATATTATATATAATCTATTATATACATATAAACGCTCGGAGAATTATTAAATTATTTATTAGGCAATTCACGCAAGTATATTATTAACGAACCGCCATTGTCCAGCCGCTTTGCTGCAGACCTACTGGGCCCAGTGGCGTCTGATGCCTCGCACTGTATTTGAATCATCAGTTGCTACCCATTTTTTTTACTTTGGCCAGTCGTCTTTCCATCGACTACCTACGTTACGCCTAGGCCAACGAGGGACGTTAGGGCCAGCTGACGATTGAGAGTAATGCCTGTGCATTATTGCAGTGATTGTGGATTTAATCATAAGAAGGGCGACAGGGAAGCATGTGAGTTATATGAAATTATATATATGGGTCAGCCTCACGAAAATGGGCCAATTGGAGGAAGTTGTCGGCGTCGATCATTGGATGTCGGCGTCGATCGGTATATTTATAGTTTAGCATTGACAGAGGTGTTGAAAAGTCCTTAAATTTATCCTGAATGTAAAGGTAGAGAAAATACAACAACCAAATTTGTTTCTAGGATAATTTAATATGAAACAAAGAAATGCACTACACTTTTAAGAATTGTGATGCCAACATCTTCAATTGACCACCGATTGGCCCGTTTTCGTGAGGCTGACTCATTATATATATATATACTTGTGTATATCTGGATATGACGGTGTAGTGGGAATGCAGTGCCTCCCTCTAGTTTGTTTTCAAGGCATTGGTTGATGGGTAGTTGGGTTCGAATCCACTAGAGGGCGCCCCACGCTGCCTCGTCCCTACCTCCCGGCCCTGCCCAGTCCACTCACGCTCCGGACCTGGCCCGTGCTACTGCTGCTCGCTGCTTCCTAATTTTTTTTTATATATATATTTTTATTATACTACTTGGTTATTATTTTATTTGATTCTGAACATTAACGCTTGAATATTAACTCGGTAGGGCATCTCGCCCAGCCAGATATGGTCAATTCAGTTAGGTAATGGTTGTGTTACGAATAAATACCTGTATCCGCCCTTTGTCGTTTGGTTATCTGCTTCCACTACACATATATATATAAATGGTGTGGGGCAGCTGGGAGGATTCAATATGGCGTGTGTGGGTATGTGTGTACAGAGTGATGATTGGTGTGGGGGGGGGGGGGGTCGGATGTACACAGTAAGGCGAACTGTGGTTCGGAGATGGGGGGGAGGTGAGAGGAGGTGGGGTGGGAGATAAGAGGAGAGGGGAGGAGAGGAAGGGAGGGGGATGGAGGGGAGGAGGGGGGAGGGGGGGGAGAAGGGGGGGGGGGCATGCGAGGGGAGTTTAGAGGAGCGGAGAGGAAAAGGGATGAGAAGGGAGAGGAGAGGTGGGGAGAGGGGAGAGGAGAGGATATGAGAGAGGGGGAGAAGGGAAGGGAGATGAGAGGGGAGGCGAGGGAATGGGGGAGGGAAGAGGAAGGGATAGGAGATGACAGGGGAAGGGAGAGAAGGGGACGGGATGGGATGGGAGGGAATGAGAGGGGGAAGGCGAGAAGATGGGAGACGGGGGGAGAAGGGATAGGAGAGGGGAGGGGCGGCGAGGAGAGGGAGGATGGGATAGAAAGGGAGAGACACGGAGGGGAGGATTGGGAGAGTTATGTGTATTTGCCATAGAGGGCGCTACACTGGTGGTGGCGGGTTGATTTATCGGTCAGCCGAGACCGATGTCTGTTGGAAAGTGTTACCCCGTGTTTGACACAGGGGAGGCCGGGAGGTGGGGTTTGAGGTGGTTGTCTGTGAGACAGGCCTGGGGACCGCTGCCCGGCTGCCACTGTGTACGGCAATCCTCAGCAAACACTCCCTCATATAGCTTAGGAGGTTCCCCTCTCCCAGTGTCTCACCCCTCCTCCTCCACCTCCTCCTCCACCCCTTCCTCCTCCCCCTCCCCCCTACTCCTCCTCCCTCCCCCTCCTCCTCCCTACCCTCCTCCTCCCCCTCCCTTCTCCCCCCCCCTCCTCCACCTCCTCCTCCATCCCTTCCACTCCCCCCTCCTCCTCCCTCTCCCTCCGCCTCTCCCTC